>OY744519.1:191306320-191368820 GCA_963556195.1 Sepiola atlantica | reverse complement strand
TATTTCTGTTGTAATTTGGGCTATTCTTGTAGCATGCTTGTTTTATTTTTCTGTCTCATTTGTGGGACAGTCATGTCGACAATGTTTGGCAAGTATTCTGACTGATATTGTTTTACTGGATCTTGGCCCGATGTTCATGGTTACTTTCTAGGGAACCCATACCTTTTGCTTGTCCGGGTAAATCCAGCTTTGGAAGACACGAGTTTATGTACATTAGTCTGTATAGTGTACACATTTTTCTTGTTTTTGTGCCTAGCCTGTTAATTCCGTCTTGTGGTCAGTCAATAATGACAAATCTGTAAGTTATGTCATATTGGTTAATGGCAGTTACTTTGGTTTTTTTTGTAAGTTGTTTTGTAGATTTTACTTAGACGGCGTACATTTTCCATGCTAATTTTGTCTCTTATGTTGGTGTGTTGAATTGAATCATTCTCTTCAATGCCAAAGTATTTGCATTGTTTTTGCCCCTCTTGGTATTTGGTGTCAGTTTCTTGATCTAGCTGTATGCTTTCCGCTTGCATATTCCTTACAGCTCTGGAAGAGAACTTCCCACATTTTCCCAGACCAAGCTTCATGCAAATATCTTTGAAAAAGCTATATACAACCTGCAAGAATCGACTTAAGTCAGTGTCTCAACTGGCATCAATCGTGAAGTCATTCATTAAGAGAATGTGGTTGACTCTTTTGTCTGGGTCTTGTTGGCGGTCCTGGCTTAGGCTCTAGCAACTCCGGCATTTATTCAGTAACGTACGTAACGGATTTATTGTCAAGCCAAAGGGTAATGAGGGTAAGCTTTCTCCTTAGAATATTCTTTTACAGCTCTTGATATGAGATATAGTTATTTATTCATGATTATGGCGTAATTATATGGTTGTTTGCTGCATCTTTATCTGATACACCATAGTTCTCTTGATTAGCGGATTGATCATATATAATTCAAAGGACCGTGGTAGCCACAAGTGGAAAATACTACCATGTGCCGTTTGGAAATCAATCCAAGCCATGCTTAGTGTTCGCTGCTCCTTCCTACAGTCTTCAAGGAAATTCTTGTTAATTAACAACTGGTTTCTCGTGCGAAAACACTTCCTCTTTGTATCCTGCTTTTTCCTTTTCAGAGTATGCACCAGACGAGGGGTGTTCATAGATGTTGTTTATAATCAGGTCAGTGAAAAGCGTGTAGGTGGTTGAGAAACAGGATATTAGTCTGCCTTTGTTGGGGCATTGTGTTTCTCACGTGTTTTGGGTATGAGAGTTTTATCGCCTTTTACTAACAATGCTGGTGTTGCCTTCTCAACTATCAGCATTCTGGTGAAGCAGCCACTATAATGGCTATGAAGTGCTGTAAGTGGCTTTAGCCAGAAATTTGACTGGTTGTCTATGCCAGCTTTTTGTGATTCTCAAATCCATTCAATTTACTCTTTATAATTTTAGGCGTTGGATCTGGAATTAGAGGTTACTTTTCTATAACTTGAGCCATATCCAAGATCTACTTTGCCTCTTGGTTTTATATTCTCAAAGCGAGGCCTCCATTAGTCTAGTAGATGTTTGCTTCGGGTGTCATTTCTACATAAATGTTTTCTCTTATATGATTTATGTAAAACAGTCTCCCATTTCTTTAGATGTTTTCATATTCCAGTTTCGTTTTGTCTTTATTGTCATTTGTTTGTATTTTTGTTGGTAAGTGCTGTACTTTGCTACCAGCTCATTCGCAACGGTTTTTATTCCCTCTATATGTGTCTTATATTTTAAACTGAGCCTGCGGATGATGGTTTATGCTGGAAACAGACGCGAAGAACATTATGGAGTGCGGACTGTCGTTTAGACACTTGTAGTTATGTGTGTTGTAAAACTGGTGTTAACAAACAACGAGAGAATCACAGGCTAGAGAGGATATTTGACTTAATTTAAAAATTGTTTTGGCTTTCGTAACTTTGTTATTTCGGACCTTGGCGGTGAGTATTTGGCACTTGTAACTTTTGCATTATGAATAAGAAAGATTCTCGTAAACCACTTTCTTCATAGGCCACATGCCATATATATCTCTGTCGTTAAGTTCGGCACTGTTTTGCCTAGATCTACTCACACCTTTTTGCAGCTTCCCGACAAATTTCTTTGTTCAAACTCATGCAAAATGATATTTCTAGCTAGCCACTATTTCTACATGTCCGTCGCAATTCCTCAGCTCACATTTTACGGTCGCGGAGTATTCAAGGGCACCGAACATCAGCTCATACTTTTCGAATATTTTATGCAGGACAAATCATGCAGGTCACTATCTTCCAATATCCTTGCGCTTTCCAGTCGTCTATGTTTTTCAGCTCTCAAACAAGGATACAAAACAAATAAGTAGAGACAATTTGTAAGATGCAGTTCGTCAAACACTTACCTATTAAATCTTATTTATTTTACAGCAAATACTAGAGTCCGAACTGGTAGAATATATTTTCGTATATTTTGATATTTCGAGATAAACATTCATCTTCGAAAAAACATAATGTTCTATCTGTTTTCAGAAAATAAAAACGTCAAAATGTTTCTGTTATATTTAGATGCTAAGTTTGAAGCAAATACTTCATTCAACAGAAAACTGTAATAATTTAACATTGTGATTATTTGTTTATTTGTGTTTTCTCTTATTATCTTGTAGAATTATATTTTTGATTTCTCAATTCATTTATTAACCGTATATTTATCTATTTTCATTTGTATTTCTTTTTACATTTCGTGACAAGTGAATAACTGTTCTTATACTTTTAAATTAATATATGACGGCTCAGTAAAACATCTTATGATTTTAATATATTGATATTATATCAATATATTTATTTCATATTTCTATTTTTATGTTTTATTTTATGTATTTCTAATTTATATTGAAAATATATCTAAAATGTGTCATGAGCGAACTTTTGAAAGATTGAAATGAGGAGACGTAACACTAGCATTGGGAACGTGGGTGTTTGTTTATGATTAAAATAGATAACTCTAAACAATATACACGAATTTAATTACATTATTTGTACTAAACATATTCAAATCATTAATTAATTCTTAATCTTTGAAAAATGTATTTTTCTGTTTTTCGTACAATTTTGTTTTTTACTTTTTTATTTAATGATGGTATATGACATTTTAATTTTTGTCTATCTTTTTAAATCTTTATCATGGCTAAAAAATATATCATTAATCATACGATAGTCGTAGTGCAGTTTTTTTATTGATAGTTGCCAGTATTCCGCAGAAAACTGATAATTTTATATTTTATTTAGTTATTTATACATTTATGTGTTGTATTATTATTAATTTATAAATGTAGGCAATACTTTTTTATTTTTACTATATTTATTTTATATTACTTGTATTCGCCCAAAAATGACCCACTGTACAGTGTAGGTGTTTTTCAAGACATTTCCATCCAATAACCTTTTACTCTTTTGTAGATTTTTCTGATAATTTTATACTGTTGCAGAGACGATTTTGACATAAAATTGTTGTTTGCCTCACGGCAAATGAAACGGACTGTAAAAAATACATCTCACATAAATGTTAAGTTTTTTAGAATGTAAAAATATTAAAATTAAAATTAAAAAAATAAAAAGATGGTTATTGGAATATAACATGAAACTGACTAATATATATATATATATTGATATATATATATATATATATATATATATATATATATATATATATATATATATATATATATATATGTTTGTTATTAGATTGTTGTTTCGTAAGAAGCTTCTAAATAAAAACTATTAACCGTCTAACGCCACGCCTGCCTCTAGCCAGTAAATCGATATACTCTCTGTGGTATCATGATTTGGTCGGAAAATAGCCGTACATTGAAAATAAACTTTGTTCTCGTTCAAAAAAGAATCAAAGAAGTGAAAAAAGAGATTAACAAATCTGCAGCCATTTTATGCCCCTCTTTCCATACTCTTTATTTTAAACAGTGATTGACTTGTCTGGCGAGGAGTAAGAGCATTTCAACCACCATTGTGTTATACCTGTTATTAAGGGATCTTTCACATGCACAGCATCAACGCCATTCGTAAGACAGTTCCACCTCACCCCTTTTCGCCTATGAATACACAGACAACTATCGATTTCTCATCAATTACCAGACAAAATAAAAGAGGGTGTGTGAAAAAGTCGATGCGAAAGATGGAGTTTCGTGTCGTTGAACAAGATGGAGTATTTCCATCTCATTTGTTTTCTTCTACTTAAATTCGTGAACAGCGCAAAAACTGACCATTCAGTTGGCTTTTTGTCGCTTTTAATCGCGCTTCTAACATATATACTGAAAAACGTAGTGTATCAGTTGATTCAAGTTGCAATACTTTGTATACGTAATAATGAGGGTCAGAGCAAGATATATAAATTATTTTTATATTTTCTATTGGGAACATTTCACATTATTTTAGGAGGGGCGAGTTTACCAGGAGTAAGTAGCCTGTAGTTTAGGCGTCTGTTTTTATATGTCTAGAGCTTAATCACTGTCGCAATATCTATATAAATATATATATATATATATATTTATATATATATATATATATATATATATATATATATATATATATATGTGTGTGTGTGTGTGTGTGTGTGTGTGTGTAATTACAGAAAATTAAGACAACATCGCTACTGTCAGTTTAAAATTCAAACAAAATGGAAGTTTGGTTTGTCTCCTATGCCGGACTATCTCCAGCCTCTGTTTATGTCTGTCTCCTCAGAAAATGGCTTCTCGCACGCTGCGAATATTTCTTTACGATATTTTAATCTGCAGTTTTATTTTTGTCATTTTTAAAAATTTTCTTTAAATTTTACAAATTTAAGATTTCTACTTGTAAATTCTGCCGATATATATATATATATATATATATATATATATATATATATATATATATATATATATATATATATATATATATATATATATCCCAGGCAAGTAAAATATTTTATCTAATTTTTTTTTAATCAAGCTTGTGTGATCCCTGAACGTCCAATAGATTTCAAATGTAAAATCTAAACAACAAAAAGTAAACAATAAAAACAGAAAACAAACATAAAAAACAAACATTAGAAACTTAAAAAAACATCCCCTGACTCGAAAAAAGGGGGAAAAATAAAATAAAAATCGTGAATTAACATTGGGTGTCGATAAATCTAAGATAAGTTATGGGACGACTACTCTACTATGATTGCCAATAAAAAAGAATCGATGTTTATTTATACGTTTAAAACTTAATTTAAATTTAAATTGCATAGTCAAAGAGAAACTATTTTTCAAAAACCCGTCGAGTTTACATGAAGGATAAAAATATTTAATTTTATTAATTCCAAAAAATACTAAATATCATACTTTAAAGAATATTAATAATTAAACACACATTTTCTTTTAAAAGAATTCCGAAAAGTATTAATGTATTTTAATATTTTACGTCTATTGTTTATAAATTGATTACTACAAGTATGATGAGATCGTGCAGATTTCCCCTTAGTATTATTTAGAATATTTCTCTATCAGTTATTCGGTCTTTCCAGTAAATAAAGAGTACGTGACTCCAGTGAATGCATCCCTTGAAGACTTCACTTCTTTTGTTTAGACAAACTTTACTTGAGTCATTCACGGCGTTATTATGTTATATTTGTCAGCATTGCACAGATAGCACCGGATCGAGGTTGGAGAGTATGATGGCCACCCTCTACCTTCTTCCATTTGATAGTAAAGGTGTCCCCTCATCTTTTAAATTCCATACCCGGGGATCTAGTGTTGTGTTTGCTTCATCTTTATATTTAAAAGTGTAGCTATGTGCGTATAATCACTGCTTGAAAGTGCCATGTGTACTGTCCATGTATGTTTCCTCTCCGTCGCTGGGTTAACTTGTTATGGTCGCTTCATATACAAGAGATTCCACCTTGCAATTTCCATCTAAGGAGCAGTTATCTTTCGACCTGCAGGAACAGCCCGCGCTTTCTTTTGCATTTTGTTTGGTAGAGATTATACTCTTCACAGATAGGTTGCTAGAGTAATATATTTTTATCGTGTAGCTATTAAATAGTTTGTGTAATTTATGCTGTGGGGGTAAGTTCTTGGTCTAGTAGCTTAAGGAAAATGTAGCCTACTCGTGTTTTGGTGTTAAAAAAGGGGGATGGTATGAATAAAATAATTTTCCGTTTTCTATTATGGTTGTTTTTAAGTAGTTGGGCCTGAGTGATCTGGTATGATATCTTATCAATAAAGCCGCTGTTGCGAAGTGCTTCGTTGTAATATGGTGTTGCTTGCAAAATATCTCAGAATAAAATTAAAAGTCTGAAATTCTTTAACTGATGTTAGTGATCATATTCTTGAACACTGTGGAGTGGAAAGATCATTTGTTTTATGTATTTTAGGATTTCGTTTGGTTTGTGGAATAGTTTATATATCTTACTAACAAGGTCTATGGTTTGTATCTAGGAAATTAACGTTGCTCAGATTGGTATTTGTAGTTATTTTGAAACGCAGTTACTGAAACAACTTTCTTAACTCTTTCCTAAGACTATCTAAAGTGTTACCGTTATATCCATGTGAAAAGTATAATATGCCGACTAAACTACACCAAATGGGTCCCGAGGGTTCGATTATGATAGAAGAGTTTGTCTCTGGTGCATTATTGTCTCTTTTTCTAGTAATCTAACATCTGTGAAAATTTATGCAAAATGTAATGCTTTATCAAGTGTTTCTTTAGTAATAGTAGTCTACTATATTAAGTTCTATTAATTATATTCCATGTGGTTCTGGTATCTCATCGAAACCAGTTAAGCACTTAATATATGTTTCCCCAGCGATTAAGGTTAGTTTTACTTTGTATTCTATTGACTAAGTTTTAAGGTTAATACAAGTTCGTTCAAACTAAGTTTAAGTGTTATTGTAAGTTCTTTCGGACTATTGTTGCCCCTTGCTCAGCGTATTAGAATATATTTCTCATCACCTAGTATAGCTATTCAGATTAGCCTCATTGGTGAGTGATTCTGGATTTGGAGTTAAATGTGACTCTTGTTCTAGAGTTTGAATTGTGCGACAATTTGTAATACTTATACTTACACCGATGGTTCCTCATTAATAAAATGTATAGGTATATAGATAATTAAATATTTATTATTAAATACTTATATATATATATATATATATATATATATATATATATATATATAGGTCAATAAAACCAAAGGTTTTTTTCCGTTGGTGTATATTTATTTATTTACATAAAAAAGTAATCATCCTTACGCACGTTTCATTTCTCGGGCACAACGAATTTTAACTAAAACAATTTGTCTTTATTCCTATGCTCAGCTAATATTTTAGGGGAAAAATTAAACAAAAAGAACTAGATAAAAAATAAAAAAAATAAAACAAAAACAAAAGAAAACACTTACCTTCAGGTCGAAGGTGGCAAAGCAGTTCATAATAATAATAATATATATATATATATATATATATATATATATATATATATATGTATATATATATATATATATATATATATATATATATGTATATATATATATGTATATATATGTATATATATATATATGTATATATATATATGTATATATATATATATATGTATATATATATATATATATATATATATATATATATATATATATATACTGGCTATTCAAATATTGGGCGCGCGGTTAACGACGTTGGATGCAAGTTGAAAAATACTTGTTATCCAGGGTTTCGAATCGTACGACCGGTAGTGAATAGTCATATCTCTATGCTGATGAGTCCTGATTGAAAAGGGACGAAACGTATACGTACATAGATAATAAACAACAACAAATATTTTATATTTGTTGCTCCTCGTAAAATAAGTAGAGCACTCTTAATGGTAGTACAAACACAGCATGACGTCACTTGCTTTATAATGCATCATTCCTTCTTTAATAGAAGTAGAATGCCTGGATATCGTGCCGCTTTAAATGTGTTAAATTATCATTGTTTATCGGCTATTCAAATATTGGGCGCGCGGTTAACGACGTTAGATGCAAGTTGAAAAATACTTGTTATCCAGGGTTTCGAATCGTACGACCGGTAGTGAATAGTCATATCTCTATGCTGATGAGTCCTGATTGAAAAGGGACGAAACGTATACGTACATAGATAATAAACAACAACAAATATTTTATATATATATATATATACTGCCTAAAATCCAATCCTTAACAACCTACCACAATATCTTCACTTTCAGGTGTCACTACACTTTGTTGTTTGTAATTTTTTTGTAAAGAAGTTATTTTTTCAGTTTTATGCGCGAAAGTCTTTTTAATGTAACAGTCCTTTATAAAATATTCCTTTGAACTTTTTCATCAAATTATTTCCCATTTATATGTGCCTGTGTTTTAAGTTTTTCACCACCTACGATTTTTGCTTGCTTTTTTTAGGTCAGGGCTGACAGGAGGGCCCTCAGCTCTCATCGCAATCGTCAACCTCTCCCATTTGTGATGTTTTAGAAGATGAGTTGTGTTGTTATTTTTTGTCTCGCATGATCAATAAAATAACTCACGACGAATCTTATCGCACGCTATCAAGGACTTCTAGATAAAAAAGGTAAACCCCAAATAGCTTCTTTAATTCGTTGATTTATATGATACTTTTCTACGTTTGTTGTCCTAGTCTCCTGTTTTCTGTCTTCTTATTTGAATCATCATCATCATCGTTTTGTTCTTGTTCATTCTATTGAGTTTTTGTGTATGTTGGGTTGAGTTACGCTTCAATCTTCTTCAAAATATCGTGTGTTTATTTTTCTTCTATCCATCTTTTACCTACGCTATTCTTACTTTCGTACGTATCTTCTTTGGATTATTATCAGGATTATTTTCAACATTTACTCTGTTTTTTATTGATATTTATTTGCTATTTATTTGCTATTTATTCCTTTATATTAATATTATTCACGTACTTTTTTATTGTATTCCTTTTCCAATCTTCTCCTGCACTCTTCTGATTTCCTTCTAAGTTGTCGATTTTTTTTATTTTTCTTCTTCTTAATCGTAATTGTTCTTACTTTCATCTCTGTCCGCATCTTGGCATTCGTTCTCTATTATTGTTCTTCATCCCTGTTTCCACCCTTTTACAAATACAATGTATTATTATTATTATTATTATTATTATTATTATTATTATTATTATTATTATTATTATTATTATTATTATTATTATTGTAATTATTTTGTTATTCTTCTTCTTCTTCTTATAATTATAATTATTATCATCATTATTATTATCATTATTATTATAATTATTATTATTATAATTATAATAATAATTATTATTATAATTATTATTATCATTATTATTGTTACTTTTATTATTATTTTCATTATTATTATTTCGAATGTTTTCTAATTTTTTCATCTTCTTCTTAAGCTCTTTTCTCATAATATCTATCTTCATCTTTCATTTTCCCCTTCAACAGCCTATTCATTTTTAATATCATGTTATACGTCTTCGATTTCATTGTGTTATCGTTTATTCAAATTTCATCAATGATATATTGTTGTTTTAAATTCATATTTCCTTTCTTTTTTGTCCTCATTCATTCTATCTTATTGCCCTCGCTTATTCTTTTGTACCTTCTTCATATTCTTCTTCTTGTTCTTCTTTTTCTTTTTATTCTACTTCTTCTTGTTCTTCTTGTTGTTGTTGTTGTTGTTCTTCTTCTTCTTCTTCTTCTTCTTCTTCTTATTATTATTATTATTATTATTATTATTATTATTATCATCTGCCAGTTGCAATTCCATTAGATACCATAAAAAATCGTGTTGTTCCTTCTTGTCTCGCAGGATCGAGTGCAAGAAATGAATTTTGAAACTTCCTCGCACGCTATCAATACTTTTAGTCTAAAAAGAGAAAAATAAAATGTCTTCGTCAATTCCTTGATTTTTATGAAACTTTTTTTACGTATTTTATCCTCATTTTAATAGTTTCGTTATCTTTATTTGGTTCTTAATCTTCGTTTTGTTTCTTTTTTCATTCTATTCGGTTTTTGTCTACGTTGTTTTATTCAAATTAGTGTCCGTTTATTTTTCTTTTGTTTACTTTTTATCTTGCTCTTGCCCATTTCTTTTTTGTTATTTCCTTCCGAATTTTCTTCTTTTTCTTCTTTATCCATATAAATGTTTGATTCATTCTTTCTTACTATGTTTTTCTCTTCTTGATTTTTACTTTTTTCCTATCTTCCCATGCACTTCCTAATTTTTTTCTACTTCGCCGTATTTTTTCATTATTTATTCCTCATTGTCATTTTCTTCTTCAACATCTTCCCTTTTATTCAAATTTCCTCAATGATATTTTCTCTTTTTCTTTCTGGTATTATTGCTTTCCCTTTTTACACTGTTCGCCCTATTCCCCTCTTCTCCTTCTTACTAATCGACATTTTATTGTTAGTAGTATTATTTGTAATAGTTGAAGTGGTAATTTAGTAGCATTTGCATTTTCAAAACTTTATTTCACTCAAAGCAAAGCATACGACGCCTGTTTAAAAAGTATCCGACCTTAGGCTAGAAAAATATTTAAAATACGTGACGGGGTTATGGCCCTAGTCCCCTTCAAAGTAGCCCTTGTGCTTGTACACACTTAGCTTACCAATCCATCCACTATCGAAAACACCTCTGGTAGTCTTCTTTTATAATGGTGTTCATCTCCGCCGTCGCATAAGATTCAGCTGGTAGTTTGATAGTTTTGTTTTACGGCATATCAACCCTTTTTGGGTTATTTAATGCCGAATCTGGTCTTGTTTTCTTCTCTTTTTTGTTTCTTTCCCCTTTTAATATCTGTTTCTATTTAACCCATAGTTGGGACCCTAACAGGTACTACCACTCCGGGTCAGGGTGGACCTGGGAGCAATGGTAATTAAGAGGAGGCTCCACATTCCCCAAAGTCCGTAAGCCGGATCTCACCATCGGATGTAGTTTAAGGTCATATCCAGGACCAGGAGTAGGGTAGGAAAAATAAAAATAAAAAAGGGGAGGGAGAAAGGGAGAGGGGCTGTTGTTTTTGTTTTTGGTTTTGTAGAACATAATTAAGTTTTACAAAAAAAAACAAAAAAAAACGTCAATGTAGGTGAATTTCGTCTCAGGGAGCCACAGGGCAGCCTGATCTGGTATCACCAGGATTCAGCTGGTGTTCGGAGAATATACGATGGGTGTAACACAAATTAATCAGTGGTTCAGCAGATTCAAAAACTGCCGCACATCAGCGGCGAGTGACCAGCATTCTCGCAGGCCCCAAACTGCTCAGAGTGCAAATGTTGTTGAGAGGGTGCGAAAAAAATGATAATGCGGAACGCGACGGTTATGATAAACACCATTCCAAAAGAAGACTTTCAGAGGTGTTTCTGGCAGTGCATCGAGTGGTGGGCTAAGTGTGTGCGAGCACAAGGGGTTTACTTTGAAGGGGATTAGGGTCCCAACACCGTCACGTATTTGAAATATTTTTTCTCCACTAAGATCTCATACGTTTTGGACAAGTCTCGTATTTACACTGAGACGTTAGGAATTACTGTGATTAGGGACCAGATGGATAGTAGGCATCGTGAATGGGGAGTTGTGCAGCAATATGTTTGTTCACATTACATTTCAATTGCTGCATGTTGGTACAGTCGAGGAACCATAGAGAAAAGAGGAAATTTCAAAGGCAAGCTTCCAAAGGATAGAAAGTCTTTCGGCATCTAGGTACTTTTTCATAGATAGATTCTATTTCCATATATCACTGCATATCACCTCATTGTAAAGCTGCATTTTCTGTGCAATTACATGATTTATATCACAACTCTTTACATTTCCCGCCTTCCTTTTTATAGTTTTATCATGCTTATTGTTGTAGACCCGTGCTAGGAGTCACATAGATAACAACCACAAATTGTGACAGGTTAAAATATACAATGTATTTATTCATAGCAATACAGTAACGCCACTAAATGTGGTAGGAGATGACCGGATTCCTACCATGCGGTAAAACATGAATAGGAATGTCCTTTATTTAACACCTACCCACTATAGGAGTATGTGACACAAGGTCTGAAAGTGGGATTTGAAAAGCCAGCGCTCGAGAAGGTGAGCGCTTTAGCCATTAAAAATTGCCTGGACAGCCCTGTCGGCATTCCCTGGTAGGGGCGCCTCAGGCAGTAAGCTATAAACTTACTCCTCCCCAAAGAGGAGAGGCAAAGCCTGGGAGGGTGGACCTCCTAGAACTGCACAGGACAGACCCATAGACCGGCGGAATCATGCCCCGAAGGCCAAGACAACACCGGTCCATAGGGTGTAGTATCCATCGGAACAGATACCACACGTGGTACGAGGACTCTCACATGATAGGAATGTCCTCAGTTTGAGTCTTTGCCACCATGGTATTTATTATAGATGGTTGCTTCCATTAGTTCTTCAATAGGAGTGATTTGTACCCCACAACACTTATTTCATTTTTTATTGTTTTGTCCGACATTTTGTTTTTCATTGTTCTATCTAATGTTTGTCTATGTTTTGAGTTGCTCTTCTCCTACATGTTCTACTTTCTGTCATTCTTGAATTTTTCGTTGTCATTATCCCCGGCATTTCTTTCCTATTCTCTATCTGTATATTTCTTCCTTTTTTTTCTATTTATTGTTGTACCTACATTTTCTACTTTTACTTGTACGCAATCACTATCATTCTTCAGTTTTCCGTTGTCATTATCTCCGGCATTTATTTCCTATGCTCTATCTGTATATTTCTTCCTTTTTTTTCTATTTCCTTTTGTACCGACATCTTCTATATTGACTTGTACGCCATTACTGTCATTCTTCAGTTTTTCGTTGTTATTATCTTCGGCATTGCTTTCCTATTCTTCATCTGTGTCTTTTCTGTTTTTCTTATTTCTTTTCAAGTTAATCCTGGGTTTCTTTTTTCTTCTTTTCTTCTCCAGCTTCCTTCTTTTCATAATGCTCATCTTCATCGTTATTTTTCGCCTTCAACAACTTCATATTTCTTAACCTCATGTAATCCTTCATTCACTTCATTGTTTTCGCTTTTATTCAAATCTCAGCAATTATATTTTCTGTTTCTAGATCCATATTTCTTTTCTTTTCTTTTTTCTTTCTATTTCTATTTGTACTTTCTGTCTTGTTTTCATCTTCTACTACTTCGTCTAATTCTTCTTTCGATGCTTAATGCTTTTCCTTTTCTGTTTCTTCTGTCTTCCTATATTTCTCTGTCTTCCTTTCTTCTTTTTTTTCTTCTTGTTCTTGTTCTTTTATTTTTTTGTACTCCATTATTTCGACTTTCTTTCTTCTTCTGTTTTTTTCTTTATTCCTTGTCCTCCCATCTTTCTTTTCTCTCGTTTTCCTCTTCTTCTTTCTTTTTCTTGTTCTTCTTCTTATTATTATATTATTTTTATCATTATTATCATTATTATTATTATTATCATTATTATTAGTATTATTATTATTATTATTATTATTATTATTATTATTATTATTATTATTAGTTTATCTACTACTTCTGTACCACATTTTTCATTTTTGTTCTTCTTTTCTACTTTTTCGTTTTTTTATTCTACTTTTTTCTTTTCGTTCTCTTCTTTTTTCATAGACATCTTTTATTCTTCATCTTCTTTTCTCTGTTCCTTTTGATATCTTCCTCTTCATTTCTTTTTCGGCTTTTTTCCATTTTTATTTATATTTTTTCCTTCTTTTTTCTTCTTATTTCCTATCTTTCGCTTCTATTTTTTCGTCTTTCTTTCTTTCTTCTTTTTTTTTCTTAGTAGTGATAATAATAACAGTAGTAGTAGTAGTAGATCCACACTTTTATTCTCCCTATACTTTCCCTCCATTCTTTCTACGTCTTTCAGTTATCTTCGTTGCATTTATTTCTGTTTGCCATCCAACATTTTCTATTCCCCTACGTCCTAACCTACTTCATCCTCTCATCGGTTGCAGACACCTTCATCTTCACATTGCGTGATCAACACAACATGGCATGCTTTTGGCCAGGTCGTCAACTCTACTCATTTCGAACATTTCGTGTCGAGTTCATCAACTGGCCTCCCAAAATAAAATAAAATAACATTTAAAAAACATAAATCATTTGGAAATGTACAAATGCCGACCAGCATCCAATTCTTTTAAATCTTTGGTGGTTGCATCTCACTCTAAAAAAAACATATTTTCACTTTAGAAACGATGTGTGCGAATGTCTTTCTTTTAACACCTTACGACTTCAGGGAATTTTATTTACCAAGAGAAAACTTCACTACAAAACAAATAGGAAACACACATAAATTGATGTGTATGATAAATAATTCATCATGAAAATGATTTCATTTTAAAATATCCGATATATCTGTAAAATATTTGTACACGCTGTCGCTAAAGTATAGCGTTTGGGCCTAGGGAGGTGACGGTGGTTAAGTGGATAACGACACGGACTGAAAACCTTAGTGTTCCAAGTTCGAATCCAGTCGGTTCCGCAGTACCACTTTCAGATAGGGAGGTTGGCAACCTTCTCGTGGTTCTTCCCGTAAGTACCCGATGTCATTCCAGAAAGATTCATAACTATGAAAAAATCGGGGAAACGAATGCCAACATCAGAATCATCTGATTCACAGTAAATAATAGTAAGATATAGAGTGTGGTCTTCTTTAATACACTTTTGGTAAGTAAGTAGATATTTGGATTGTTTAAGAGGCATTCTAGAATGAGGATTAAGTTTTAAATTTTCAGAATGTTACCAGCTACAACATAAGTCAGATTATAAAGATTTTCCTTTTCGTTTCTTCTGCCTTTCTTCTTTTTATTTTCTTCTTCGTCTGCTTCCTATATTTCTCTTGCTTCCTTTATTCTTTTTTTTCTTATTGTTCTTTTTCTTTTCTTTTTTTGTTCTCCATTATTTCGACTTTCTTTCTTCTTCTGTTTTTTTCTTTATTCCTTGTTCTCCCATCTTTCTTTTCCCTTTTTTCCTCTTCTTCTTCTTCTTCTTCTTCTTCTTCTTCTTCTTCTTCTTCTTCTTCTTCTTCTTCTTATTATTATTATTGTTATTATTGTTATTATTATTGTTATTATTAGTTTAGTACAACGACCAACAAGTTTTCAACGTAGCAACTACCGAGATCTGGAATCATCCGAAACATTTTAATAGTGTATATAACTGTTGTGGCCTTGAAGGGCCGGAATTAATCAAGAAAAAACATTGGTATACTTAACAAAAGTGTATTAAAAAATGTATGTTACAGAAAGTATGCGTCCGATTCTGGGGCAATAACTGCCATCAATAACGGTATTTAATTGCCTCCCACCTCAGGAATATGTGACACAAGGTCAGGAAGGTGGGAAAGAATCAAGCCAGCGCCCCTAAAGAAGGGCCACTCTGGCCTAGCAAAAATAGCCTGGGCAACCCCGTCGGTATTTCCCGGTAAGGGCGCCTCAGACAGCCAGCAATAAAGTTACTCTACCCCAAAGAGCGAAGGAAAGAGTGCACCTCCTAGGAAAAACCAAGACAGTACACCTCAGCCAGGCAGATAAAAGCCACCGAAATGGCCCAATTCCTGCCGGACTGATTGCCGAAAACGAATCCTCGACCGTTATCATCACTGGTTGCAAATGAATGTCACCAATAACTGCCACGACGCTAAGTCCTTGCTATATTTATTGTTTATGGGTAAGTCAATTTATTCCGAAAATAGGTAGATCAGCTTACGCTATAACGATAATATTATCACTTCTCATATATAGTGCCAAATATGGAATGTTCTATTACGTTTTAGACACATCGTGTATCGTCACTGTATATGGTGTATATTATTTACATTTAATTGCTTAATGTTTCATATATTTTTTAAGGTAGGATTCATATATTGTATTATTGTTATAATCCGGACTACTATTCTTCATAGTTCTTGTTATTTTGACAACGTTTCGGTAGTGAATGTGTGCATGAACCAATAGTACAACGGATAAAGTTTTAGAATTACAATAATTCCAAACTTAATGTCTTGTTGTTAGAGGTTCAATCATTACAGCAAGTGAAATACCTAAAAGGCAAACAAATAAATTAAGATTTGTTTTAAAACAATGGATGATCCTCGTTGTTATGTTGATCAATGTTTACCTTAAACACTGGCCTCTTATTCAGGATCCATCGAATGTAATAATGTGTTTTCTCATACTCTACACAAGATATTTATTTATTATATATATATATATATTAGATAATACATTAGTAAAATATTTAAAGCGTATTAAACATTACATACATATATATATATATATATATATATATATATATATATATACATATATATATAATATTTATAAATAAATATTAAATTATTAATACCAATACGTTTCAAGCTTATTTCTTTCATCAGTGCAGGAAAGTAACAATTTCAGACGGTCGGGGGGCGCGAATTCGGCTCACAGAGTCAGCCTAGAATCTGCAAGCAGTCGCCATATCCACTCGGCCAACGGAAACTGTCACGTAATTAAGGGAAATTAAGATATATTTGTACATAGAAGCGGGCACAGATAGAAGACTAGTCGAGGATGTTCTACGAACGTATTCGGAACTTTGCATTAGAGCTTTTTGACAGTCTATTTTTAACATCCCTGAGAGAGCTCAACTTTAATTTCTTAAAGGGGCTTATTATAATATTTTTAAAATATATATATAGTGTGTGTGTATTTAGGCAGTATTTTTTCATTTAAGCAAACATTGTTTAAAATAACAGGTTTCTTTTTGTTAAATAATACATTTTCTTATTTGTTATTTTCTCAAATTTTCTAATGATCTTTTTATGTTCTATATGGCACATACATTCTTTTTTTTAATTTTCACACAGAAAATATCATTAGAAATATTTATAAAATAAAAGCTGTATAATAAAACAGAAATATTCTGACAGTAAAATAAATGATAGCACTTATCTCTTTTGTTTATCTTTAAATTTATCGGTTGCCTAAACAACTTTATTCTGTATGGAATAGTAATGCTTTATGCTAAGTGGAAACTGTTATTTCCTGTAATACTTTTGGAGGAATAGAACATAAACATGCATGCAGTTCTGTCAAATGGTGTTCACAGCTTTTTTTTATCCTTTCTAAAACTAAGTTTTTGTTAGTGTCGTATTCTTTCTGTCTTTGATGGATTTTAAATAGTTACCGTTCATGTAGAAGGAATAGACAACACGTGTTTTAAATAGTTACCGTTCATGTAGAAGGAATAGACAACACGTGTTTTAAATAGTTACTGTTCATGTAGAAGGAATAGACAACACGTGTTTTAAATAGTTACCGTTCATGTAGAAGGAATAGACAGCACGTGTTTTAAATAGTTACCGTTCATGTAGAAGGAATAGACAACACGTGTTTTGAATAGTTACCGTTCATGTAGAAGGAATAGACAACACGTGTTTTAAATGAGTGCTTATAAGTGTGAATGCTTTAATTTCTCAGTAGTTTATATAGTTTATCTTGAGAACATTATCGTCTACGTTGATTGATTCACGTTATATCGCCAAGTTACCCCGAATACTGTGCACACAGATGGCATCTTCACATTCATAATAACACATTCAGTAAAGTGTAGATCCATTTACTGATGATGAAGTGAGACTTTATATTTACTATTTATTTGTAAGTTTAAATAAATGAAATATACGAGGCCGAAAAGCGGGCGTGGGTGGAAGGGTCGGTCTTTTCTAATTTAACTAGTCGAATTCATTTACTATATATATTTTAAAGAGGGTTTGGTCACTGATGGAAGAGAAACTCCTCTCTGATTTCTGTCATTTTTATTGATGACTCTCATTCAGGGGATTTTCCATAGTCGCCACGCTAGGCACTGCAGGTTGGCGACGCTATTTGCCCACAGCTAGGTGTCCACATACAGAGCCTGATATTCCAAAATGGCCACCCATATAGTACTGACAAGGATCAACGTCGCTTGACTACGGTGATCTAGAGAGAACCGATGTGTCAACGCGATTATGCCATTTTATTAATACTATCTAGCCAGAACATTTCAATCATACTAAGTATCTATCACGTACATCACCACAATAAATTCGCTCAACAAATAATAAGTTTAGAACCAATATAAGTATAAGAGACAGTGTAGAGTTTGGAAAAAAATGCGAAACTATTTACAATGAAAGTTTAAGAATAAGAAGCCGATTTTAGTATAAAAGTAGTAATAATTATATGCGGTGTGTGAAAATAAGGTGGGACATTTCTACCGCAGTAGTTAGTAGACTTTTCTATTAAAAGTCAAGTGTGAGATGTTTCTTACTACGTATCTGGTTCTTATACAAATAGACGATTGCAACAGGAATGAGGTACTTTCGAGAACAGTAGAATTATCAAACTATTTTCCAAGCCACTTTAGAAACAGATTTGATGTAAGTCTTCTATTTCATATCTGAGGGGACGGTTTGCCCTAGAAACTTATCAATGAAGAGGATTCACTCGAGGAGAGAGCGATTACTTTCGACTGCGAAGAAGTGGGGAAATTAGATACCCCTCCGATTTGGGGAAATGCATGTTCTTCGCTTATCAGTATCGTGGTCTCGTCTTTGTACCCCTTTATCTCGGATTTGTTGCAATACACACTTGAAAAAAATCCCCCAAAAGTTTTCACTTACCATATTGTTTTTACACTTATCTACAAATCAATTTATTTGTAGTGAATTTTTAGAAATATGCGAAACACCACTATAGATTTGAATGTTTTCACACTAAGTTCAACACCGCAACTCATCCAACGTCAAAATTGCCTTTGTCACACAATTAAATGACCCAATCCGCTTTATACACAAATATTGAAGGATATGTGAAACTGTTAATCACAAATGAAATGTGACATGTGAACTTTGTCAATCACAAAAAATGTCTGGGCAGTCCCGTCGGCATTCCTCGACATGGGCGCCTCAGGCGATTAGCAATGAACTAACCCCTTCTCAAAGGGTGAGCAAGCAAAGCCTGGGAGTGTGGACTTCCTAGAACTGCACATGACAGTACCTCGGACCGATTGAATAAAGACCCGAAAACCAATACGTTATCGGTCTACAAAGTGTTGCATCCATAGGAACATATACTACACTTTCATCTCAGCCAAAAGACAGAGAAAAATGATCCGCATTATTATATTACATTATTAAGACATTATCTTATAAGGAAGCAGAAATTAGTGAATAAAAATGAAGTAATTTTTGAACATACATAAATAAACACACGTTATTTTGTTATTCCGGCGTTAATTTATATAAATAACTGAAATTTATATAATTTATATTATAATTTATATAAATATCTGAAACTAAAAACAAATACTTTTTTGGTTACATTTTGCCAGCTTACGCACATATGCACCCTTTATGAATTGATGATGACTTATAGAAGACGATACGATAGAAAATAATACGCTTAATGGTTTTCTTATTCTTCAGTAATCTGAGAAAAGTTGATTTACAAACGGACATTTTACGAACCGTTTATTTCTGTAAACTATTTTTAAAATATCTATTATTATAGTAAAGATAAGTTCATCGATATTTGTTTCCATAAGCCCTTTTAGCTGTCTATTTTAATGACAGAAAATGCATCCTACACTGTTTGAGGGTTAGAGTTATATGTAAAAATATCTCGTCAGTTGTTCTAATAAACCGTAATTTGAAAATAATTCATTAAGTGACCCATCTCTCACAAACGTTCTATCTATCATTTTCACACTCTCGCAGTGTGTGTTGTTTGATCCCGGCGTTTATTATATAGGTCGTTGATTACTCGCGTCCCACTGTTTTTCTTTCTCTCGGTTTATTAACAATCAAATCTGATAAAGAAATGTAAGACTACAATGGAGAAAAGTACATTATAAAAATAAGGGAATAGCACTACAGACAGATAACCTATGTAACCCACAGTTTTAAAAGAGAAGATGTGGACGATGAAAAAGACAGACAGAGACAGAGACATAGCGAGAAGAAAAAAAAACTAATTTGTAATTTTGTCATTTTAGTTTCTATATTTAAATGGCATTTCAGCCGAGCTCAGTGGGGGACCCGACTAGTTAGATTTTCTTTTGTATTTAGTTATATACCAAAACCGTTATTTCTTTTCTTACTATATATCACCCAAAACCATATAGATGTCTTATGAATCCGTTATTTTAATTCAAGATTATTGAAACCATATCTTATTTGACACCTAACAGACAATAAACTAATAAACTAATACCATCCACCTTTCTAAATTAAAAATCTCTCTATGCGAATTTGAGTTTCCTTCTTTAAAAAAAAATCGATAAATAACTTCCCTAAGAAAAAATCGTTTTTAAAGATAAATATTCTATTAAGAGATTGTCCTAACAATAATTTCTCTATAAAAATAGCCTTAAAATAACAACCCTAACCTCTAGCCTTTTAAAAGCCAATAAATGAATTACAAGTTTACCCTTAAACAAAAGCATTCAACCAAACGAAATATAAACAAATCCTACCTACCCCCGCCATAAACATCATTAAGCTTAAAAAATCCAAGCGAAATATGACACTCACTTTGATAGATAAATAATATTAAAAAATAAATATAAGAAGATCCTTTTAAACAATAATATATACGAACACAGTTTTAAGTTTTGCGTATGTATATATCTGTGTTATCTTAATATCTGTGAATCAATTTAAGTGTACATTCTATATATATATATCTATTATGCATGTATGCGTGAGCGTGGATATGTATACTTTACATTTCAACCCTTCCTTAACCCCCTACACCTCGAATGACCCCATTAACCCTCCCCAACCATCATAAACAGCTAATATTCCCACCCAGCCCGACAGAAGAGGCACTTTCTTTCTTTATCCAACCCCTCAGTCTATAACAACGCTTAACTCGGCTCTGACCTAAAATACCGGATCTCTATATATGGATGTATATATATATAACCTACCGATATTCATTTCAACCAGGAAGCGATGGTTGTTCGAAATCCTCAATTTTTTATATACACCGAACCATAACAAAAGAAAATATTCCAGCAACAAACGGATACAAATACTACACAGGATAAATTGGAATTTACCAATTACCAAAGACCGCCAACATGTTGCAAAAACTTTTGGACTCCTGAACAATTTAAGTATCGCTTTCTTTTTCAAGCATTCATCCATAAAAAAGGGATGCTTTTATTTTTATTTGTATTTTTTATTTCATTTTGTTCTGACGTGTTATTAGATAACATCCACTTTGACTTTACGCTCACACCCCAAAATAAGACTTTTCACCTCTGGCCATAATTTTGTTCTTTACTTCTACTTTGTTTTACTTTATATAAAATTTTCAAAGTTAATTGTTGCCGACAATGCGATTATAAGCATTGTCGGCTTCCCCATCCTCTGATGAGTAGAAATGTTTTCTTTGAAAATCCATGGATTAAGGATATGAGGCCCCTTGCTCTGAACTTTTGATGTTTTTAATAAATATTGTATCTTTATAATGTTTTATTCTCATCTTTTACCTTTAAAATAAAGTGCTCTATTTAATATATTGAGCTTTACACTATCACGATAGATTATTATTATTAAACGATAATTTAATTATCGTTATAATTCTACACTAAAATATTATATATATATATATATATATATATAGGGTCGGGCAGATAAATTGGAACTAATTTAAAATGCTAATATCATTTTTTTTATTTTTGATCATATGATTACGGTTTTTATACTAAGGATACTTAAACACTTTATTGCAAGATAGCATAATTATATTTACTCAAATTTGTTTGAATATGGCGTAATTATCACTAAGAATAACTATCTGCGAAATGAGACGCGCCGGAAGTTTTCCTTCGGACATTGTTAAGAGCACTGGCTATGCAAACACGACTGTCTATCGGGTTGTGGCTAATTTCGATGCCGAGTGTAAAGTTGGGAGAAGATGGCACAGTGCTCGTAGTCATCGAAAGCGCCCAATAACTTTCCTGGTTGGACTAAAAAGGTCAATAAAGGCAGACCCAAGTCAGTCGATGTCGAAACTGACAGAAAAGCGCAATGTGAGTCGCAGAACTATCAGCAGAGCAATCAACGAAAACTTTGGGATGAAGTCTTACGTTAGGAGACGTCGTAATCTCCCAACTGCCCGCTCAAAAGCTATCAGAGTTGAAAGATGCCCCAAGCTTATCAACCATCTGAAACACAAAAGAGGATATGTTCGCTTTTTGTTGATGAGAAAATGTTCATCGTCGATGAGGTTCCAAATCGCCAGAACACTCGAGTTATTGACCCTTCGGAAGTTCCTCCTGTGATGCAGAGCAAACATCCTGCTTCTGTGATGGTTTTTGCAGCCGTGGCACGAGATGGAAAGGTTATGCCTCCTCATTTCATCGAAGCGGGTCTTAAAATCAACATAGCGGAGTATTTGAACATTCTTAATAATGTTGTATTGCCTTGGATCCGTAGAAATTACGACCCTACGAAAGTCATGCTCATCCAAGACTCGGCACCAGCGCATGGATCAAAGAATGTCCAAGATTTCATGAAGGAGAATTTTCCCTTGTTTGTTCCGAAGGATATTTGGCCCAGCAGCTCTCCAGATCTAAATGTTTGCGACTATTTTCTATTCGGTGTCGTCGAGGGGCAGACTAATGTCAATCCACACCCAAATACAAACTCATTGAAGCCAGCCATTCAACGAGCATTTCGCAATCTCGATCCCAATAAAATAAAGAGGAGTTGTTCACGGTTTCATCAAAGAATCTCCAAAATAAACGATGCAAAGAGTGCTCATATTGAATATTTTTGTTCAATATACTGTAATAATTAAATGAATAAATGTTAAAATGATATCTTTCCATATTTAATCCTTTAAATTATGAATTTTGTAAAAATAAAAAATTACCAATTTAGCTGCCTGACCCTGTATATATATATATATATATATATATATATATATATATATATATATATATATATATATATATATATATATATATATATATATATATATATATATATATATATATATATATATATATATATATATTGTTGTTTATTATCTACGGACGTATACGTTTCATCTTTTTTCAATTAAGACTCTTCAGCGTAGAAGTTTGACTATTCACTACTGGTCACACGATTCGATAAGTATTTTTCAACTCCAACCCAACGTCTTAAACCTCGCGGCCAATATCTGAACGGCTGATAAACTGTGGTAGATTAAATACATTTATAAGCGGCGATGACGACACAGGCATTCTACTTATATTAAGGAATGATGCATTATAAAGCAAATGACGTCACGCTGTATTTGCACTACTACTAAAGTGCCTTACTAATAATTAAGGAGCGACAAATATATATATATATATATATATATATATATATATATATATGTAGATACATATATATATGTATATATCTCTATATATATATATATATATAAATATATACGTACATATATTGCATTGTGAAAAATATATATGGCAAATAAGATCTATTAAAGCGTCCATGTTTCATTCCCAAATAAAATAATCCGGCTTATGTGAATATGCATGAAATAGATATAAATTATATATATCTCTCTATATAAAATAGTAACTCTGTTTGTGTATGTGTCTGTCTTATCTTTGTGTCTAATATTCACTCAAACCGCTAGACAGAATTGCTTGAAAATTGGCATGTTGACTACTGTTCCCTCGGTGAAGGTCATAGGCTATATAAGAAATATATCATTAAAATGCTGGCGGTCCCCAAGCGCCTCCCACTGAAAACTGGTTTACCTTAGATTCAAATGAAATTTAAACCATAGGTAAATGACTAACGATTATGTCTATTCTTATAATTTCATCAAATTTTGATAATATTAAGAAAGTTCCCGGAGCAGAAGCACCCCCGACACACACACATGAAATTGAAACAATAGGCCCACCGAAAATTCAAATGAGTCAAATTTCAATGAACTGTATACATTATATAACACATATTAAATAAAGATGATTTACATATATATATGAATATATATATATTCATATATATATATATATATATATATATATATATATATGAATATATATATATGAAAATATATATATATATGACAATATAAATATATATAAATATATATATATATATATGAATATATATATATATATATATGAATATATATATATATATGAATATATATATGTATATATATATATGAATATATATGTATATATATATATATAATATATGTGAAGCGAGAGCTCGCAAGCGAAGCAGCTGGTATATATGTATATATATAGAGAGATAAAACAGAAAAAAAACAATAACAAAATATCAGTGTGTATATTCATATATGTACATAAAATTATAATTGATAAATAAATATTTTTATCCACACACATATGTTTTGCGTCTCTTTTTTTATTTCACGCTCGTCGGTATGGAATTACGTAATCTCACACCCGGTCAAACGATTCGATACCCTGATGCACATATTTATGCTGGTTTAGTAACCATTATGCCAACACGGCGATCACGTTTTTAAATGCGAGAGAAGAATGCCTTGTATCCTTTTTAATGTAAACATAAGTAATTTTATTCTTAAGAAAGTACTATCTCTCATGTAACGTGGCTAATTAATGAATCATCAAATTATTATATCTCGACCTACATACACACGCAGGCAGGTACGCAAACACACACATATACATATGTATATGTGTGTCTCTGTGTGTGTATGTACGTGCATATCTAATTATATGAAATGAAATATAGCATGTAACTTAATTATGTTCTACATTAAAAGTACGTGTTTTTTTGCAGTCTATAGTTTATTCATTTATTTGTCCCTCATAAATATTAGGCGAATCAACAATGAAGTGAGACGATCGATAAAATGGCAGTAATTTCTCACCCTGACTTCCATCTCAATCAACTGTCATTTTTTTTCTGTTCTGATATCATTTTATTGTTTTGTTGTGTCTGTTTAATAAAACATACAACTCTTTGGTCTAGACATCAATACCGACAGTTGTGCCGGGTTCTGTCTTTAATAGGTTCATTCACGAGACGTTCGATTCAAGTGTGCAATCTATTATATTTCTTTCTTCCGGTTTTCGCTTTTTTACAGATAACTTTGCAGACATGAAATTAATACGACAAACTATTGGGTAAAGGATCAAAATTAAGTTATAAGCAAATCTGTATATATCGGGTGTTTCAAAAAAATTAATAATTTCGGGATTATGATTTGCATGCATATATATATATATATATATATATATATATATATATATATAGAGAGAGAGAGAGATGTATATATTTCTCTCTCTCTCTTTATATATATATATATATAAATATATATATATATGTATAATGTGTGTGTGTGGGTGTATGTAAGGTAAGTGAAAGAGAATCTCAGCAGAGTGCTTGATTATTACGAAAAATAAAAAGTAAGAGCGTAATATTTATTTATTAATGTTTTCATTACAGAAAATCAAAACAACATCAGTACCGTCTATTTCAAATCAAAACAAAGTTCCGAAGACGTTCGTCAGAAAACTCTCGACTAGTCTTCTATCTGTGCCAGCTTCTAGATACACATACGTCTTAATTTCCCATAATTACGTGACAGTTTCCCGTGGCCGAGTGGATAGGGCGACTGCTTACATATTCTAAGCTGACTCTCTGAAATTTTTACTTTCCTGCACTGATGAGAATAATGGAAATTCTACATTTATATATATATATATATATATATATACATTCATTATTAATTTTCAAAAATAATATTAAATTATTTTTGAAAATTATTATATATATATATATATATATATATATATATATATATATATATATATATATATATATATATATGAAATTTATTGAGAAACCACTTAACAGACGCGTGAATTTATATCAATAAATGAAAATATAATCATTTTTTATATTTCATAAATCCGAATTTTCGGTTTAAAAAAACTATAATCATGGTTAACAGACATTGTATATTTTCAATTTTTTTATTTTTCATGGTGAAAATCTGTCGGCGTGGCCGAAGATTTACGATTTCCTCCGATGTTATTAGATAGTTTGTTTATATGTCCGGTGCTTGTAGTGAATACCCTGCAGGCTTGAGATGAAAATCCGGATTTATAAAATAAAAAAAATGATTAAATTTTCATTTATTGATATGAATTCACCCGTCTGTTAACTGGTTTCGCAGAAAGTGTCTAATATTTCTTCTAATGACGCTTTGAAAACTTTAGTAACACTTATATTATATATATATATATATATATATATATATATATATATATATACTAGAAGAATACCTGTTTTAGAATAGGTAAAACTATTTTCCTATGCAGAACAATATATGACACCATCTTAACATTTTATAATTTTCTATTAACTTAAGTTTGGGAAAATTTTCACAATAATTTTCTATTAACTTAAGTTTGGGAAAATGTCCACAATACCACTACCTTTAGGTGTGAAGATTCAAAAATAGGTCAGATATATATAGATGGATGGAAACATACTAGTGATATGTACTCATTTCTTCATTTCATTTTCTATACTCTGTTCCCACTGCTACCACTACTACTCAAGTCGAACAAAGCAGTCGAAAATTTAGTTTTTTTAAGACATAAAACATTATTTGGTATTCCTATACGTCAACAACAAAAATTTAAAATATGTAAACATATATATATTTTTCACATTCAAATATGTATATATATATATATATATATATATATATATATATATATATATATAAAGTATACCCATCTTAGGACAAGTGAAAGTAATCTCCCGAGCAGAATAATTGTGTATCAGTTTTAGTCTCTTTTACTATGATAAAAAAAAATCAAGATAAATACCCTTATTCCAATTTTGATTAAAATTCATTACATAACCTTCATCTTAGACATTGTCCGAAATGTAAGGCTTAAGCTGAAGGGGTCTCAAGAAAATAAAAAATGAGGGAATCTTGCTTCATCTCTGTCTTATGACTATGGTTCCAATTAAACTAAAATATTTCATATATTTTATCTTCAAATCAGAACTTGTGTTTATATTATGCCGCGAAAAATCCATTTCAAATACTTGAAAAAACCCTGAAATTTGAGGAAATATTTATTAATAGATGTTAAATAATTATTGTCATAATTTCTCACAAATCGTAGATATCTATTTTACTTTTTTTCATAAAACAATCTTATACTAAATATATTCCACATTTCACCTCCTTACGTGCATTATGTTAGCTTTGAAGTTTATAATGATACGTTAAGGAGTGCATAGAAATATATAAACAGATAAACATACATAACTCTATTAATATAGAAATGTATGCATATCAGTAGTTTTTTCACGCAAGAATCCAGATATCTTCGCTTCTTGTGACTCATCAAATAACTAATTATGTCATAATAGTACTTTTATTGCCATTTAGAATTTTATTGTTATTTTTTTTTATTATTGTTTCTAAATTTTCTCCACAACTATAGCTTAATTTGAGGGTATTCTTATTAAAACAATTATGTAGTATATCATTAGGAGGGAAGTGTAGGTTAATTTTAATCTAGGAATATTTTACCGAGTTTGGTTTTAGCCATGTGAGTAAATGGGGGTGGGTGAACAAGATTATTTTCCTACTTCTATTTTTGTGTTTGTTGTTGGGAGCTTTAGGTTTGGTGAATTTAATTTGAGTGTTTTTATATCCACTCTCTTTTAGTGCTTTATTGTAAAAGGCCTTATGGGTGCTAAAAATTCCTTCATTAGAAGAGTTATTGCTGATTCTTTTTTCAATTGATTTAGGATATGTCTGTGTAAATAAAAATAATCATATATAAAAGCTCAATATATATATATATATATATATATATATATATATATATATATATATATATAAATATGATTATTTTTATTAACAAAGACATGTACAACATCTGGTTCTTTCCAAATATGATCTAAGGTTAAGATTGGATTTTAACTATGCCTGATTATATCTGATTTTATAACAGCTGTTGATCGATAACAGCGACATGGAAGTGTCGCAGATTTTGTACATATTAGTGTAACTGGAAATAGTCATATATAAAAGCTATATTTAGTAATGAGAACTTTTATAAGCCCAGCTGAAATTCTTTGGATTACTATCCTGTGGATGTTTACCTTGCCTGGATTATATATATATATATATATATATATATATATATATATATATATATATATATATATATATATATATATATATATGAAGCAATCCAACAAAAGATATAAGCGTCAACTAATATCTTATAATTAGTGAAACATCCGGATAAAAAAACTGAAGCTCAATATACTGGATAGAGCATTAATATTATAATATAAAATGAAGTAATAAAATAAGGTGTCAATCAAATTTTATTAGAATTCAAAGTTCATGCAAAGCATCCTTAAGTCCTTAGCTCATGAGTTTTCAAAGATAATTCTTCTCTTCAGAGGACCATTACCGCAGTTATACTACTACAGGCAATAAAATTACGCTTTGAAAATATATAAAATTATATACACAAATATATAAAAATACATAACATCAAACATATCAATCCAAAAACATACTTTTGTGGAATCCATACAGTCCATCCAGGTCATACAAGTTGAGAAGCATAATCAGGAAGGACATTACTCCAAGATACAAACAGCAGTCCAAATATGTGAAATTGAAGGGGCCGGCAAAGTTATCCAGTCGCGAAATGTGTCCATATTCTATGTTAATGATAAATAAATCAATCAATTGATATGTTTGATGTTATGTATTTTTATATATTTGTGTATATAATTTTATATATTTTCAAAGCGTAATTTTATTAGCCTGTAGTAGTATAACTGCGGTAATGGTCCTCTGAAGAGAAGAATTATCTTTGAAAACTCATGAGCTAAGGACTTAAGGATGCTTTGCATGAACTTTGAATTCTAATAAAATTTGATTGACACCTTATTTTATTACTTCATTTTATATTATATATATATATATATATATATATATATATATATATATATATATATATATATATATATATATATATATATATATATATATATATAACAGCTAGTATGAGAACAACTCAACGAAATGTAGGAATTGATTTTGAACAAGAATAGCGATCGGTTAATTTAGAAAGTGAAGATATACAAGCAATAAATCGAAAGAACAGTTCGATCTGCTACTTGTCAGTTCTTTGTTTGAATCGTAATGTCGAATACACATATATTTGTCCAAGTAAAGGTTTTATTTTTCTTCTTTCTTTCATCGTGTTTTACATCATCTCTGACAGTCGAGTCTATTCTGGTACTCGTGCATTAGTTTGAGATCAGCCAACGGCCTCCTCGGCAGCGGCCTTCTTTACAACTGTCATTTAAAAACAATGTTCGTCTTGCCCGAAAGTGGGGGTGGGGGAATATGGCGATAGATTTCATTTTTGGTGTTTGCTTATTTTTTAGTCATTTCTGATTTCATTATTTTTTAGTATTTTTATTTGTTCGGTGAGTAGACATCCGGTCATAGAGACAGAAATGGCATAGCTTATAAACATTTAGTACACTAGCATACACACACATGTATGATGTGTGAGCGTATACATATCTCAGAATGTGCATTTATATTTACATATATGTAGATACCCACGTTTATGAAGAAAAGGTGCTTGGGTCTATGTAAATATATACACATATATGTGATTCTCCATATGCATACACACAGGCAGAAACTATATACATATATATATATATATATATGTATATATATATATATATATATATATATATATACATATGTATATATATTTGTGCATGCACGCATTTTATATTTTATTATTACACATAATAACTTTAACGCAAATAGATCACAAATAGTTAAGTCAAAGCAAAGATTGTTTTTGACTAATATCCTAATTGTATTTCCTTTAAAAATTATGTCAGTAATACTAATGCGTTATATTAAATTTCGAATAAAATTGTAATAATGCGGATGATTTAGCAAATAATTTAAACCAAAATTTTATGAATTTTTTTGTTCATCCGTATTGTGTAAATATACCGAATTATGAGTAAAGAGTAAATCAGGAAAAAAAAACTTTCTTTACTCTACCACTAATTATAAGTCCAGGTGTCACCTGCTCTCCTTATTTATTGGTTTGTTCGGATGTTTCTTGTTCGTGGTAGGTTAGGGTTAGGATTAGGGTTAGGTTTATTGGTAGGTTTTAGGGAGAGTCTGGTTGGTAAGAAACAAATAATAACATAAAACTGTTTATTAAAAATGTTGTTCGTACCGATCAAAAGCGAATTGTTTCTGTCGGCCTGAGGTATGTTTCTTTTCAGTTTTAGGAGGTCTACTCTCCCAGGTTTTACCTTTTTTGGGTTAGTTCATAGCTAATAGGCAAACCTTTAGGAAACGCGTACATGCCATAGTGTCTCACCTCATGCGAAGGAAATACCTAGATATACTAAAACATAAATATCATAATAATGTCGTATCGAATAAAATTAATTCCCGAATTTCTTAAATACTTTTAATAGTACATCTATGGGCTATATTTCCACCGCTCCCAATACAGATGAAAATATGATGACATTGAAAAGAAAAACGATGCAAGCAGAGTTTACATGAAAAAACGTGTCAATAATGGAAACCAAAAAAAGAACGAGATACGGAAAGAAAGGAAACGTGGTTGCTGTTTTGTAGGGTTTTTTTCGAAAGAAAAAATGTGTTCTTACTAAGGTATACATACAGAACATGTGAGTCTGTGTTGGAGAACGCTATATTAGTATGAACAGCCATGTTTGAATTGTAATGTTTTTGTCTACTGTTTGGAAAATCGCATTCCTTTATTCTAGAATAAAAACCTCCTATAGATAGGGATCATGAAAACTATTTCACGAATTAGAGCACATAAGGCGTCACGCAATAATTTCCATCTTTCCTAAAAAAAGAATTTAACAATGTAACATGCCCGATAAACACGCTAAATAATATTTATGTTTTAATATAAAATGTAATGTAAATAAAAATAGAAAATAAATGAATGACGCAAACGTATGAAGTGGTAAAATAAAAAAAGATAAGAAAACGAAAGGACATGTCTAAATCGATGAACTACAAAACAGAAAAAAAGAAAACTCTCAAGCCAATAAGAGTTAAAAAAATGTTCGCTCACTAATGTCTAAAAAAGAACATGTTAATATGTATTGGGGAACGCTATATCAGTATGAGTTTGAACTGTAATGATTTTGTCTACTGTTCGAAAAATCGCATTCCTTTATTCTAAAATAAAAACCTTTGTACGACCGTAAGAAACTCTAACACAGAAATTACGACGGTTAATAAAACAGAAATAAATAAGTAAATGCATCCGGCGAGACATGAAAAAGAAAAGTATTGTTGTTAAATGAGAAATACAATTTTAAATGCAGCAAAATGTGCATAAAAATCAAAGAAAATTAGTTAAAAGTTAGAATAATGAAAGTGAACAGCCAGACCATTTTTATAATTGGCTATTAGGTCAACTAGAATGTTAAAATAGTCGCTTTAATCAGCCAATCAAAACGTTCTAAAAGCAGACAGTCGATAAAAAGAAAAGAGGGACATGCTGTTGGCGTAATTACATTCTTACAAGTCGATGTATAGCCGGAGGGACGTTAAAAGTGTATTTCGGCCAAAATGTTTCCAACATGTTGCGTCAAAACTCCTTCACGGATCAGAGCACATCAAGTGTTAGGCAATAACCCTAACCCTCTTGCCAGAAGAAATCATTAAGGGCTTTGAACATGCACTATAGTCACACTTAATAATATTTATATTTGTAAATAAAAAGAGAAAATTAAGAAAGAACACGGTAAAGTTAAAAAAAAGATAAGAAAAAGAAAGAACAGGTCTTTATCGATAAAGCACAGAAGAGAAATCAAAGAGAACCTCTCAAGCCAAAGAGTTTTTAAAAGAAAACAAGTAATGAAATATTTTGTATATGATAAAAAACAAATTTTCAGAAAAGGTATAAGTCGGTAAGAGAGTATTGATTTACTCCTCTCCAGGAGTTAGGCACAAGGCCAGTTTTTATCTTACTCCCACAAGTAAGATGTGACCCAAGGTCGGATCGGGAAAGTGGGATTTAAAAATTGCCTGGGCCGCCCCATCGGCATTCCCCGGTAGGGGCGCCTCAGGCAGTAAGCAATAAACTTACTCCTCCCCAAAGAGGGGAGGCGAAGCCTGGGAGGGTGGACCTCCTAGAACTGCACAGGACAGATCCATTGACCGGCGTAAATCAAGCCCCGAAGGCCAAGACAATACCAGTCTATGGGGTGCAGTATCCATCGGAACAGATACTACACTTTGATCTTAGCCAAAAGGCCAAGAAATTAAGAGAGTAAGAACAGAAAAAATGAAACTAATAAAACTTTTCATTTTGTGAATAGGTGTGTGAGTGTTCGTTATTCCTTGAAAGTGTTGTTGAAAATATGTAAGAAAATTGCATTTTTCGTGATGTTAAATTGTTGTTACCTTGCGTAAAACAAGTATAGCCGGACAATAACAGATGTTGGGCAGGAAGCTTACGTTTGTGATTATGCGGAAGCAATGATATAGAATGTTTAAAATATAGAAAGATGGAATCTTTAATTTTTAGATTATTAAATAATAGAAGCGAATAAAATCGGACGAGATAGATATTACAAAAATTATCGTTAAAGCTGTTGGTCAGTTAGATCTACTTATACGGATTTTATGTTCAACCATGTTATTTCGTAAGCACACAAAAATCGAGAAATTAGAAAAAAATAGAAACATAAAAATATATATTATGTACCCAGCGTGTGCAAGAAAATCAATGTTTGATTTAACGTAATATGATGTGCAAACATGTTAAATGAATTTAAATGAAATAATATTAATGATGGAAGTAACTATTATAGTTTTCACCCTGTTAATTCGGATACTTTATAACACGTGACTTATTTTTTTTTATTACCTGACTCTTGATTTTATGCAAATGTTATTCTAATTGTTCTAATAGAATCAATAGTCATCCTCAGAAGCATCCATTGGATATTTTTCGTTATGGAAATCGCCCCAGACAAGGCATGAAGCCACTTGATGTAAGGAGCTTAAATACTACTTAAAGGTCAAAACACGGAACGATACGTGCTAAATGGATATATTCCGACACAGCAAATAGAAACATCACTTTGTCAGAAACATCACTCATGGAATGTGAGGACTAAAAGACAAAATATTGGAAGTGAGAGTTACGAGGCAGCCGAAAGCAAACCCAAAATCCACTTTCTATTCTCTCAAAGGAATTTGACGGCATCTGAAATATCCGACTTTCAAATCAGCCGTTACACATCTTCATACTTCTGCTTCCTCCTTTCTCCTACTAAAACAATTTCAACAAGTATTGTAGCAGCCGTCATGCGGGTCCACGAGGTAAAAGTGTGAGGGTCACGCCATGTGTCGTTCATCGGGTATTGAACTCAGAGCGTTCCGATTACAAGAATCTTATTTATGCTCGAGGACAAGAGTCTACTTATGCAAATGAGCATTGTTTTGCATGGCGAATTCCCGTTGAAATAAAAAAAATAGTAGAAACTGTATTCATTCCCGGCGTCACGATAAAACTACGATACGTTGAGTGTTCAGCTGGGACAAAATAACAAAAATTGAATTGCCGTTTTGTGTCAGGTTAATCTATTGACGAGAGTTGTGTTTTGAACAATTGTTAATTACAATTCTGGAGTCAGATTTTTTTAGAGTTGGCGTCGTCGTGCTGTGGAGAATTATAAATACAATTCGAGAGTCGGACGTTTGATTCTTTAACTTTTGTACGCGTTTTTTTTTATTATACTTTCATATCTACAACTACTAATAATACTAATAACGTTGATACTATTCCTAACAATAATAATAATAATAATAATAATAATAATAATAATAATAATAATTACAATAATAATAATAATAATAATAATAATAATAATGATAATAATAATAATAATAATAATAATAATAATAATAATAATAATAATAATAATAATAATATACAATACATGGAATCATACTATTTTAGATATTCGTTCTGAATTTTATTAGAAAATACATGTAGATGTCGTGTAGCTTGTAGGTGACCAATTCAATAAATTACGTAACTACTGCTGGGTCTAAAAGAATAAGTTAGGTAATATATACTATTATTAAACATTGTAACTTATTAACGTATATATAAAGTAAAAGGGGTAACACATTTTATGTCTGTGATATTGGACAGAATGATTAGCAAGAACGTATTTATGAGATGACTGAAATGTCGGAAAGGATCATTCAAAGAGATAACGAAGAAAAACAACAGAGAATCAGTTTCTACGAAAGACAGAGAATACAACGATAGGGATTAAAGACTGTCTTATTTGCAATCGTTGCGCTGGACGCAGAGACTAAAGTGTAAGATTCGTCTCGATTATCTCTCATTGCGTTGATCGCCTCTGAATAGAGCGACCGACGACACAAGAAGATTTTCGTCTTTTTCCACAAGACGTGCTTACAATGAGATATATAACACATGTCTCTTAAATGTCAATGGCAAACCTTTCGACCTGTCGAACACAATGGAGAGTAGTTCGAGCTGGAACAAAAGCACTTCGATTTTTGGAAACAAAAAAGATCGCCATTTTAGAGATTCGATTTTGATCGATGCCGTTGAAGTAGTTTCCAATTCGAAATGATATTTGCAACTAAATGGAACTTTCGTGTAGTTAGATTGTAGTCTTTTGAACGAAACGAAACGATTTTCGCGTATTATTTATAAATATTTCATGATGTGAAACTATCGAATCGATTGAAGCTGATTTTACTATTGAAAAAGATAATGAAAAAATAACGCTTGATCCAGTAAACGAAATATGATCCCCCACCGACTTTTTTATTTAGCATTTCTCTCGTCTAAAATTTTAAAACGAACAAAATAAATACTGAATCTGAGCTGAAGGTTTTATTTATTTTAGAAATATTTTTTCATATTTTTAAATAGGCTACTAATATATTAAACCATTTAAAAAAAAGTAAATGCATCGAAGTGGTAAATCTCTTTACGTATGGATTTTGAATGTGACGTCTATGACAACTGTAGTTATTTTGTCAAAATATGATGAAAGTATTCATATGATTTAATTATTCACATTGAAAGAGAGAAATGGAAAGATGGAGAGATAGAAAGAGAGAGAAGGAGATGAAAAAAACGAACGAAAGAGAAAATCAGTTTATAAAAAGACAGAGAAAAACCAAAAGAGGAGAAAGGTGTGTATTATATACAACGCGAGCGAATCTTTTAACTGAGTGAAGAATTCAAAGCGTGGAATTCAAAGAGTCTAAATTGTGTCTCTTTAATGCTGAATCTCTCAGAATGGACTGAGAAAAGACGTGCCTACAATGAGAGATTAAAAACATGTCCAAATAAATACCGGTAGAAAACGGTCAGGGGGGGGGGGCAAAAGGACATCGAGAAAGATAACAATTTTCATGTTTGTATTATCACAAACAATATGTGCAGCTAAATTGATTTTGTCATGGTTTATTGGCATTTCCTACAATTTACGAAATGATTTATTGTATTGATTTTAAAAATACCTAAATAATCTCAGGTATAACTAAAAAAAATGTTGTTTTTTTTTGTAAAATTTGAAGACTATGATGTTGTTTTAAAAGAATATCTATTTAAGCAATTAGTTAGTTTCCTAGGTTTGAAAGTGTTGTGGTTGCAAGGTTGAACAATAATTAGTGAGGAATACAATGAAGACGCAAACAACAAGGAGAATGCAATAATAAGTGTATTAAAGAAAAGGTATAGTTACAGTATGTACAAATGAAGGTGTCGAGTCAGAGAGTCTTGGTGGGAGGACATGTACGCTCTTCGGCGTCACTTCCGGTGGCATTTAGGTAACACACACTAAGGCCAACCTAGGCTTGCCATTTATAGTGTAACGTTATTCGTATATGCAAATGAGTGGTTGCCACCACAACAGAAAGCTATATAACCCTTTTGAATAACATTCGACTTCATTCATAAACAGTGTCTTTCACCGATTAAAACTATTTTATAAAAATTCGATGCCTCTTTGTTGAACGATTTCTTTATTGCCTAAAAATACATCTGAATTTCGATATAAATATTTTATTATGAGGTATTTTCTGTGATTTGCTACTTCATTAATATATATATATATATATATATATATATATATATATATACATGTTACACCGGCCGTTCTTACACAGGAGAAACTACACCGGTTGTCACTATAAATAGTGCGAGTCACCAGAGACACAGAGAAGACAAAGCACAATCTTGTAACTGTCTAGCCAAGTGCTAGTCACTTTGTTACTTTGTTAATACACTTGTTAAACCAACCCTCGACTTGACTTCCCTTATTTATTATTTACTGTGGGACAACTTCACAACAATATATAATAAAAGTTTAGATGTACATATATAGAAATTAATATGTTGGGCTGACTATATTAACATCTTTGTTTCTTTGAAGAACTGGGTCTTATGTAAGAGGCAACGTATTCTGATGAGTTGCATAAGTAACATATCTTGGTAATTTCATGTGTATTCCCGGTAGTCTGTTTGTGCGCAAAACGATAATAAAATTACACGTACTTGTTTTGAATTTCGAGTTAAAAGATACTAATGACTTGGTCCTTTGAACTTAACATACCATTGTTTACTTATATATGCTCTGTAGTTATGTGTTAACATTCATCTAGCTTTTACTTTGAAAACTTCCGGTCAATTAAAACATATATATACACAAATAACCTTTTCATACATTTATATATATATATATATATATATATATATATATATATATATATATATATATATATATATATTAATATATATATCTGTGTGTGTGTGTGTGTGTGTGAAATGTTGTTAGGATATTTATTGAGTTAGAACAAACATTCAAATAAGCCGTAGTTCCGAAATATCTTATACTACTGTTTTTATACATATCAAATAGTCCATTATATGTGCGCGTTTAATTTCGAAAATGTCATTGAAAATCATAGCGTGACAGAAAAATAGACAGACGTACAGACAGAAAAAAATACTTTTATTGCTTAGAGGCATCTGAAGCACATATATCATATATTAATATTGAGGTATGATTCTGTCAAAAGATTAAGTTAAAACCTTAAAAGAACATCGACACGAACATTCGTTTGCAACATAGAAATCAGACACATACGGTATCAGACAATGGCAAAATAGGCTTGGGGCATCCCACGTTGGATTTAACGTCGTGAATATAATGAATAAACATGTGACCCAATCTTCCCAATCAGCAACCAGTTAGTGTCACCTTCACACTCTTATACTTCTCTCGTGTCTTTGTCTGATATCCTCATCGTTTGTTGATGTGACATTGCCTGATTTTTAGCCTTACTCACGCAACACCAACGCTGACAAAATAAAGTGTGTCGTTAGAAAATTATTTTCTAACGACACCCTTTATTTTCAAGTATTCCTGTGAATATTAATTTCATTTTGCCGAAGCGGTTCTCAAATACAAACTAGTAATGTAATCTTACTAAATACTTTGTAGAGTCCCGGCACTATTTCACAAACACGCTATTTTGAAAAAAATATCATGGTTCAAAATAATAATTATTGTAGATAATCGTCAACGAAATATAGCTCTATTTAATACAAATCATAAATTTGGGAGTGTTTGATATATCGTTGTTTGTACGACATGTCTATCTGATAGGGCAGTTTTACTATAAGCATGGTTTTTAATAAGTTACGCATTCAAACATAACCTCTAATTTTTTTCAACCTCATCTAAAAACTAGCTTAGTCTAACCCTTAAAAGCATGTATTTATAAAAATAAGATCATTATAGCTATTAATAGCTTATGACCGATAATATTTATCCATCTCTACCTAACTGCTAAGCACTCATAATTATTGTTGGGACCGGAAGGGCCGATAATAATATAACTTACACTGTGGTATATTTACAAGAGTGTATTAATAAAAGCACATACATTGTATGTTACAGATGCGTCCGATACTGTTGCCATGACTGCCACCAATGGCGGTATTTACTTCATTCTCACCGCAGGGATATGTAGCACAAGGCCTGGAAGTGGAGAGAATCACGCCAGCCCATCTAAAGAAGGACACTGTGGTATCCTAAAATAGCCATGACAGCCCCTTCGCAATTTATCGGTCGGTGTGCCTCAAGTAGTTAGAAATAAACTAACTCAATTCATAAAAAGAAGGTAAGGCCTGGAATGGTGCACTTCCTCGGACAACCCAGGACAATACCTCAACCCGACAGATAAAAGGCCACTAAAATGCCCCAGTTTCTGCCGGGCTGATTGTTGAGATCGTATCCTCGACTGTCATGTATACCGACAAACAAGAACAAATGATTGTCGCCACGATTGCCACGACACTTAGTTGTAACTCTATTCCTAGTCTCTGGAAGAATCCATGTACACACGAAATAGAATAGATCAACATCACACCATCACAATTATAATATTAGGATCTAGGACAAGTGGTAATTTCGGGAAAGCAGTGGTGTAGTAGCTAATAAAAACGGAGCCTTCGGCTCGCCCTCGACTATGGCCAGACACTTTACTTACTTTACGTTTACTTAAAAGTTCCCCAGTTTTATAATAATAATAATAATAATAATAATAATAATAATAATAATAATAATAATAATAATAATAATAATAATAATAATAAGCCCCAGTTTATATATTTTTGAATGCGACTGTGATTTTTTTTCTAGAAGGGGAAGTAACTATGTTTAGATGAGTACAGAGTTACGTCCCCTTTTAGAAGATGGCGGCTCTTTGAATATAACTTAGACCCAGACACCTATCTTTAGAAGGAATTTAATATAATTACATGTTATTCCTGTTAACAACATGCTGCAACGAACCACAAGACAGCATACATACAATTTATTGGCACAACGCTCACAATAATAAATAAACGATAAAGTGATTGACTTTAATTTATATATAATATTTTTTTATATAATCTAATAATATCGATATATTAATAAAACATGATTTAAGTAATAGATGCCAAGTGCCATGGATGCTTAAAATATATTTGAAAACATAATATTTAAGAGATTTAATATTATTTTATTTAGAAACATTTATTCTAATAATAAAATATAAGCATAAATGTGCCTAAATATATTGAAAAAATACATATATTAAAAGATTGGATTCAGTAATCTCTCATCTATAAATTGTATCAATGTCGACGACAACCAAATGTATTATTAAACAATTTATATGAAAAAAAAACAAATATGTATACAGAATGAAGGCAAATAAAAATACGACGTAAATTACACGTGTCAAGTGAAACTAACATTATAGAATAAGTAATATTGCTATGTATTGTCCACGCGAAATTTCCAACTAGGAAACTATAGCCATAGCTTGTTTTTATGTATTTAAATGATATACGTAAAACAAACTGGTATTAAAATACAGCCAGCCTCAGATGAAGTATGTTTGCATGAAATGCATTATCTTCATTTGACTAAATGTTGACAACCCATTTGCTACGCTGAGCATATTTCCCAATCATGCATTAAGTTTTGGGAAAGTTATCAGATGTGTAAGAAAGTAAAACGCCAAAAAGTAACCCAGTTCACCCGGGTTTACTCTAAACATATGTTTTTTTTAGATTAAAAAGAAACTAATTTCAGCTTAACTCCTAAAATACTTAAAATTCTACATTTTGGGTCGATTTAACGAGCTTCACCGAATCAATCTATGACATAACTAGCCAAACCGCTTTTTAATCTAATCCTAACCTAACCTTAAGCTAACACTAACATAACCCAAAACCGAACGCTAAACTAAGTTATAGATTTATTCGGTTCGTATTGTGTAGAAGCATCGGAACTTGATTCGCCTTTCTCCGGAAAGTCTGAACTGCTTACGTCATAACTGTAAATTTCTGGATACCTATTTCAAAAAAACACAAACAAAATTGAAAACGCTTCCCCAAACATACACACAGAATGTATCCCAAAATATATAATAAGTTTTCCGTACTTCATTTTATTATAGAAAGACAAAATCCCCACAAAAATAGAATTAAACATATAAGCTTAATTAATACATTCATACCTCCATCTGATTTGAAATTTAATTTATTATTTAAAAGCTAAAATATTTATTTTTTCGGTACAATTATATTTTTTCGGGTATTATTTAATAGTTAAATCATCATTTTATTTCTCTCTCCCCGGGCAACGCCGGGTCACGAGTTCTGCAAGTTAATTACTAAAACAGGCTTACAGAATAATTCAAAAATATTAATACTGCCATTAAAATATATTAAACGATTTCATGATTTGTATCTATAACATGCACGAATGTATATATGTTTATATATGTGTATGTTCTGATGGAATACCGGACTCCCCCAGTCACTTAATTAGTTAACTAATCTAGACAATAAATACGATTGCGAAGAAGATTATGGGAATTCGATTGTATACTGTTAAATCTATAGGGTTACCTGTAGTTACTATTGTTTTATCAAGATATATACTTTGGAATAAACTGTACTATATAAGACCATTACACTCTAGTTATTTTGTTATTTATAACTACTTACCAAGTTATATATGTGTGTCTACGGGATTCACTACTAAACTATTTAAAGGATCAGTAATAATTTTGAAACACAGCTGCTAGGCGTTGGGTGGGTAAAGTCGGTTATATTTTGTTCAATTTAGTTTTATGCTAGGGGCGAAGAGGGGCTGGGATCCTTTTTTGAAAAGGCAAATAGCTCCCATTTTTAGGAAATTTTAACAATGGGTATTAGACATTAATTAATGAATTTACCCAAGATGTCAGCTTCTTCATGGTATTTTAATGGGTCTCAAGGAGCATACGATACGAAAAACATCCCATTTAGAAATCTAAATATGTCATAGTTCTATTTTATTTGACCTACATTCCTTAGACATCAATTAAGGTAGATTTCCTGAATTCCAGTTTCTTCTTTGAGAAATTTTCTTTTATCAACACATTTAATTATTTTTTATCAAAATTAGAATATTCTAGACACAAGGTTTAGTTACATACCACTTTTATTTTAATCTTAGTAAGCCGAAATAACATTGGTACAGAACTGAGTAGTTCGTGGGGATTTGCACTTTTAATAAAAACACATGGCTAGTATGGCCATTATGGGGAACTTTTACAGTTGTTATTAAAGTTGTTATTTCAAAAAAATATGACATACCTGAAAGTTATATAGATTAGTTAAAAAAAAGCAAAAAAAGGCTGCAATACTAAACTAATAAAATGTTATTTTTTATTGTTGATATGGAATTGTGTATTTTTCCCATAATTCGATTCCCATGGAGCCATACCTCAATAAATCATGAATTCAACCATTCTCTGCTGATTTCCTGTTCATCCTTCAACACAAATACATTTAAGAAATTCCATTTTATAAATGTTGTCTAAGACTTCTTCTCATCTTAGTTAGGAGAACAAATTAAATAGAATTACAAAAGAAAGCAGACACAGTAAAAATAAACAGAATGGAACGGGGACTGATAGACATGGTGAGAACACATATGCACAAGTGGCAAAGAAGAAAAGAGGATGATGACTAAATAACACATCCTGACCAGTATATTGTATAATAATTAACTGTTCATTGATCGTATTCTGTCGCAGAAATAAACCACAAATCTAAAATGTCAACATCTTCTAGACTAGGATTTATCAGCGACAGCTAAAATTTCAATATACAGGGTGGGCAAAAATAAGGGTCCTATTTTTAAAAATTCATGACTTTTTTATTTATTGATTTAAAAAAATTTTTTTTTTTAGAATAAGTAAAGGACCCCTTCCGAAGCAAGCATGAGCCGTATTAGCCCTAAGGAACGTACCCTCATTTAGAAAACATTATTTTTGCTTAAAAAACTCAAAATAGTGTAAAAAACAATACTTTAGTTTTTGTAAGTTTTAAGAAGTGTTTTTCGGCTTAAATTTGTTTTGTTTATTTCAAAAAATCTCGGAAGGGTCAGTCTACACACACATAAAGTTTGGTGAGTTTAACTTTTATTTTGTGGAAGTTATTCAAATTCAAGTTATTCAAATTTAAAGATAGGACCCTTATTTTGGCCCACCCTGTATAATGTTCTATTGACGTCGTGTGTCTGGGTCAGTTTTATCATAACTTGACGTGATTTCTTTTTGTTTCTTTTTCTTGAAATATCAATCAGAACGACAACCTCCCGCCATGTTCTTTTTTTTTACTAAAGGGACCATGATTTGAAGAGTAGCACCAATTTTGTTTCCATTTTTATTTTACATTGTGTGGACATAAACAAAACCTAATAATAGTGTTTCTTTATTTTTTCTTTATTCGTGTTGAATCATCTGGATAAACATTATAACACTTTGTAGCTCTTTGTTTTCTTTATATAAATCTCGACTAAATCCCCCTTTTTAGTTGTCTTGTCTAGTTTTGATTGATTTTAGTTCGATTCTTTTGAGACAAGTTAAATCTATTTTTGCTTTAAATCAGGATGGAAAACTTGACAATGGCGACCCGCTATCAAATTGAAAATGGCGACCTGGGCTTAAAGTTGATAATCGATTTTTGATAGCAAATTTTTATTAGTAGCGCTTTGTTAATGACTCGATGAATTTTGCTAAAACGAATTTGATTTATAAAGAATATAAGATAGTTTGATACATTCATCTGACATATAAAGTTATCATGTCGGATTTTAACAGATGAAGTTTAATTTAGGTAGTGGCATATTATACAATGATTTCTTATACGTTGTCAGTATTTCCTAGGACATGCAGAAAACGTTCTCATGATTTTATTATCGAATAACATTTCTTCTGAGTTGCCAATTATCATTTGTTATTGTTGCACCATGTTATTGGGAATACAATAACACACTTCGCTACGATTAATATAAAATAATTATTTAGTCCAGAAGGGAGAACTAGTTATAAGAAAAATGTTTACATAATCAAATAAAGAGTGCCTTATGTCTTGTAATAAAAAAAAACACTTTACTAGACGTCCGATAGATTAAAGTTGTCTCTTCATATTTCTTTTAAGAAAGATAACTTGTACTTCATGTTCTTGAATACGACACAACTACAATTTGACTGATTTAGGAAAAATCCAACAACTTGTTGACACTACAACTTAACTTTTATTTCTTTTGCTGTATCAGTTTTAAAAATATGCAAACAAATGGAAATTAAACAGTAAAATGAATTTGCTATATCCCAAGCGACGCTGGGTAGATACAACTAGTATACAATGAAGACGAGATTAATAAAGAGGGTCATGTAGAAATAAGATTTGATGGATAGTTAGAATGATTCTAAAATATTGAATGGTCGTTATTTAGATAGATAAAGGTAGATATGGTCAAACACAGTAGTTGTAGATAGGCGAATATTTTGACGAGGTCAATACAAATCGGTCATAGGATTTGGAATTGCAAGTTTTCTTATGTAGATGTAGTATACTGGATAAAAGACCGATGAAAAGATGGCGTGTTAAAAAGTTAAATAGCATAGATATCGAATTGATGGATGATGAGGAAGTTGAATTGAACTAAACAATACACAAATAAAGAGCGATTGATTGAATTGACTTAAAAGATATTAAAGATAGATTGATTCAGAGAAAAACTGATTAATTTGAGCTAACTATTCTCTAAGAAAAGCCGAAGAAATGTCATCCGAATGAAAATAAGAATAATAGGTTCATTTGTATAGGAAATCGTTAGGGGCATTTATTGAGCAAAAAAAGGACATTCCATCACGTGTATGTCGATGCTCCCATGTTTATTCTTATCAACAGTTTTCAGATGCAACTATTGGTTAGCGTTCATACGACAATCCTAATTGCTAAACTCATTACACAGACGATATTTAACCGCTGTATTGCTCACCTTTCTCTTTTATTTGGGTCGGTTATTGATTTAATAAACAGAGTCATTGACTGCGCAAACCTCGATTACAAGTTCAAAACCTATTTAAACTATTAGTTTCTACTACGCAGTAATATCAGTGGAATAAGTATGAAACTTTATATTTCCGGCACATATGGGTCAATTAGCTAAATGCGTTGGATCGTGTGCAATAGGCAGTCTGCGCGTTTGAGTTTATATAGGTTGTTTCACGTGAGCGTTCAGAGTTTTTATTGGCTTTAACTATCAGCTAATGCAGGTGGCCCCTAATGGGGATATTAGGCGGCAGACATTCTGAATAATCTTTTAGAGAGTATGGTCGAATTTATGATAAGATGAAATTCTTTCTCCGACCGTAAGACAAAGAATCTTATCGTGGGAACGTTACTAAACACTTCACATTACAATGTAAACTCTATGCAATCCCCATAATGTCCGCGTAGTAATAAATTTGACCATATGAATAGCACGGTGAGAAAAACGATACTAATTCAGTTTATATTGAATTTTTGTTTAGGTGTTCAAGATCGAAGAAAAAATGAAATTATTGTGAGGAAGAGAATGAGATAGCCACTATAACTCCCACGTTTAAAGTAGTAATCAAAAAGCAAACGACTGAGCGAATAAAATATAAACATTACTGAATTTGAAAGAAAAGACCTAGTATTTCTTAAAAAAATAATTTAAAAAATATCAACGGAAGCATCAATAGTCAGACTGAAAATCATACGAAGCGGAATTCTATACTCAGCTTTTGTTTACGGAGCAATACCTTCATTAATAAAAGAACAATTTATTGAGATGACATTTATATATCTTTTTATTTAAGCTTTTAATATATGATATAATTTTATTAATATAATATAATTTAATTATATATGGGTAAATGTATCTAATGGATTGATATTAAATGTATATGCATATATATATATATATATATATATATATATATATATATATATATATATATATGGGGTTAAATGCACGATACATCCTTAAATGAAATGCCGTGAAAGACAAGATGTGTGAAAAAGACAAACGAAAAAATTCACATTGTTTTTTTTTCGTTTGCCTTAACACACAGTCACACACGCACACACAGACACACACATACACACACACATATATATATATATAAAGATATTTGACGACGTTTCCCTTGCAAATGTGTAAGTTGAAAGGTTCCTTGGGCTTTAGTTTTCTAGTTTTAGTCGAGTTTTTTTAATTCTTTCTAAAAGGTTTTTAGTCAATGTCTTCTGACTATTAAATATATAAGAATAATTTTCCTTTATTTATTTTTTTGTGTTAATGTGATATTGCTCTCGATTAGCTATGACTCTGTTTATTCTGTTCAAAAGCTAATAACAATTTTGTACCACAAAGAATCTGTTCATATATATATATATATATATATATATATATATATATATATATATATATATATATATAATACAATTTATGCTTAATATGTTCGTCTCGCTTCAATGATCACGTTTGCAAATTTATTGGAATATATTGAAAGAAAGGGAAGCTTTATATTAATATTCGTAATGACTGATAAGAAAATCTCAATCAATTAATAATTATGTGTGAATATGTATTCTAATAGAACAAAGAACAACGTAATAAAACAATAAAGTAACTATTTTCTTTCAGTTTTAATAGACACACAAAAAGTATTCACTTGTTCTTAATATTTTTGTGACAAAAACAGGAATTAATTTACTCACACACAGTATATTACACATGTCGGATACCCCTGTTTGTTCTAACTCAAACCAAACATTTTACTAACATAAACGAATCTAGTTTAACCGATAGCCTAACTGCCAACGCTAGTCCGGTCATTCGAAGACGGCGCATTTACTGTTGCTTCGCTGATTTTCTTTTGTTTCAGTCAGCATTTTATCATTTGTTTGATCAATTTCACATCCTATTTATTACTCATTCCACACCGATAATCACTGATTTTTCGTCCGCCATTTTGTTTTTATTTTCGATTAGATTCATGATTAAAATAATTTGAATAACACAATACATTTGAATCAAGAATCATTCCATGCATACGTTACATATTAAATGAAGCAAATGTCAATTCCAGACGATTGCGTTGTTTGGACGCCGATAAAAAACAATGTATGACATGTCAATACAGAATTGAGTTAAAACAATAGAGGATAAAAGATTAAAATCTGTGTTTTCAAAATAAAATCAACCGACAAATATTTACACCCGATAAACGAGAAACATATCTTAATAATGTTATCGTTTTTATTAGATACATGCGTTCATGTCACTCATACAATTGGGTATTTCTGAAAATAAAATATTTCCAATAAAATATGCACCGAACAACTACTCTACGTTTCTCAAAAACACTTTTAATAAATCCATTATAAATTTACTAAATGTAAAGGACATATAGATCGCAAATAACACACATACGCATATATATATATATATATATATATATATATATATATATATATATATATATATATATATATATATATATATATATGATAAAAAAATGAACTATTATTCTAACGTAATAGAAAATGTTAGAGGAAAACCAAAAATAAAATTTATGTAGACATCAATCTTTTGTCTTTATTTCAACACTTCATCGGGATGAAAATAACACACAAAGTACAACATATTTTAAGCAATGGTAGTATGAGAGGGCAATCTTAAAAAGACCGCTTATGAAAAGATAAATTATGATCCACAAATAGATGGCGGCAGTTGTGGGGGAAAATGATAGCGGTCGTAGTAATTAAACTATTAGAGAGGGAGAGTGAGCGTGCATGATGTAAGCTGAAAAGGTCGCTTATGAAAAAATAATTAATGCTCTCCAAAAGATGGTAGCAGTTGGCCAAATAAAATTCACTGTGAAAGGTACTGAAGCAAACATTGTTAGCAGTTGGAGTTATTTAAACCATGAGGGAGGAGGATGAAACATGCTTCATATTTATTGATGTTTGTATCGAAGCAGGTTATCGGGAGGGGTAAACATCAAAGTCTCATTAGGAATGGTGTAAACAGGAGCGGAAAGGGAGAACAATATGCAGCAAGAAGGTAATGTATTAATATTTAATATATATATATACACATATACATATATACACATTTAAATATATATATATATATATATATATATATATATATATATATATATATATATATATACCTACAACATATATGTGAAAAAAGTGAAACAATGATGTTATTAATGGCGTAACTTCGTCAGAATGATTGACTTGAAATAGATAGTAGTTAGGAAATCAAAAAGTGTTATTTTGTTCTTTATTTCAAAATAAACTATATATGTTGAAAATTGAAATGCGTAAAATGCTTATGAAATTACATGTTTTTTTAATTTATTGTGTTTATTTATCTATTTATATATATATATATATATATATATATATATATACATTCTATTCTTTCTTTCTTTTTAAAAATTCATTTTATTGTAAATATTATGTGTGAAGTATGTTGAGAGTTTAAAATGAAGTAGCTAGCCTGGATCTATATTCAAGTTTTGTTCATATAAAATAAGTTTGCTGATTCGTGGAGATAAATTGTAGAAGCCATTACGTTGTGTAATTGTGTTAGAAAGTATAATGAATGATAATTCAAGAAGTCTTCGCCGATATTCATTTAACATGAATTTAACGAGTCGATCCTGCCCAAAACTGAAATAAGTATCGTGTTGTAATGCATATGAGAAAAATGCGTTATGAGAATAGCTATTTTTCATATCTATTATATATTCATGAAGCCTTTTCTTCAGTTCTCGTTGAGTTTCTCCTATGTAAATCTAATGATAATTACTGCATGGGATAGTGTATATATCTGCATTAGATGTAGGTTTAAAAAAATGTGTTGCTGTTTTTATGTGTTTTATACTTTGTGATGTAGTGTGTATTGTCGGAATTCCTAGTTTATTTAGAGTGTTTCAAATTGTTGTACTAGCAGAATTAGTAGGTAAGAGAAGATGTCTATTTGTGAGAGAAATGTCCGGTGTGTGAGATTCTTGCTTATTGCATTTTGAAAATAATTGTAGGGCTATTTTCTTTATATACGTAGTAACACTGCTACGGGCATTAATTAACAAAATTCAGACATTTGGAGTTACAAAAACTATTACCCGGACTCTAGTCCAGTCTAATCGTAATTTTATAAGAATTAATTTATCAAAACAAGTCTTTTGGAGTTACGGTCAGATCAACACAGCTATGCATTTTCTCCATCTCTTCTTAACACGAGCACTGTCTTATATGACTCGCACATTATTTAATTCATATGAATGAAACGTTTCAAGATACAGATGGGTCGCAGCAAGTACAATGATGTTTTTATCTCTCTACAACACAACAAAATCGAGTTATTTCTCTTAGATAAAAAGTAAGAGTTTTCGTCCTTGAATTAAAGAGAGTCATCTGCCGGACAGTGAAAAGTAACAAGAACGGTCTCACAATCAAACAAGCATCTCGCGTTCAGCGTTTTTTCTACATTCTAATGTTATCAGCGTGTTTGTTAAATTCATCTATTAAAAGTTCTATATCTTATATGACTCGCACATTATTTAATTCATATGAATGAAGCATTTCAAGATACAGATGGGTCGCAGCAAGTACAATGGTGTTTTTTTTATCTCTCTACAACACAAGGCTAATCGAAGAATAAATCTAAAATCGTGAAAACAATGACTATATTTATAGAGGTGGAAATAAAAAATATATATGTATATATTGTATATTTACATGTGCCCCAAATAACCTGTATTCTTCTGAATTTCTCTTGAACAACAGTCCGTATCCATCTTACCGGAGCACAAGTACAGCTGAATTTTTATCTCTATAAGAATTCATTTATTGAAACAGATGTTTGTATGTACGGATTGATCAAATAGCCAATATATTTTTCTCAATTCGCTACAAAAATTAAGTTATGAAAACAAGATATTTTAGAATAGGGTCGGACTAAAATAGCTATACTTTCCCCCGTCTTTTCTTAGCACTAACTCGTTCTTATATTAGCCTCATATAATTATATTTATAAAATATAAGACTTTTATATTTTCGGATGAATAACAGCAAGTATATTTGTTTTTTATTAGGCCAACCTAACACAACACAATCGAGTTATTTCTCTTAGATAAAAAGTAAGAGTTGTCGTCCTTGGATTAAAGAGAGTCATCTGCCGGACAGTGAAAAGTAACAAGAACGGTCTCACAATAAAATAAGCATCTCGCGTTCAGCGTTTTTTCTACATTCTAATTTTATCAGTGTGTTTGTTATATTCATCTATTAAAAGTTTTACTTCGTACTTCCTTCATTTTTCTGAGTTGTAATTAGACCGAAACGTATAAACATCAAGACGTAACAGTTTCTTTATTTCTTAAAATCACAAGGTGTGTCTGAAAATAATCATGAAAACCAGAACTTTATATTTACAGTGACCCGAATAAACATTACCCTAGTAACTCTCTCTACAACAATAACGTAAATTATTAATAATAACAACCATTTATTATTTATGAAAATTAAATTTTATAGTGATATAAATGACCTGAATTCTACACAATATTTCGTGATAAACAGCTTAGTATAATAATCTTTGAAATGGAGTAGAAAAACGGGCGGCAAGGTAATCGGCGTTCATATAGCATATATTTTTTATTTAAAAAAAAAAGTTGAAAACTGATGGTAGAAAAATAGCAGGATGTAATTATAAACTTAATATAATAATGATCCGGGCAATAATCTATGTAATAACAAATATTTATATAGTTATGAATTGTTTAAATAAGCAATTATTATTCCTAATTTTCCTTGGAAACTACTTTCCTATAATAATAATAATAATAATAATTATAATAATTGTTATTATCATTTTATGGGTATCATAACTTTTATTGTTACGGATGGTGGTGCAAATAAGCTATAATTATTATCCATCTTTTCAAAATATACATCTATGTTTCTGGTCGTACCAATAAGCGTATTTCACACTAATTAAGAGAATCTGAGCGCCACATAGTATTCTTCTCACGGTAACTTTCCGACCAGAAATATGACATTCCGCGATACAGAAAGGGTATTAATATGTTTCTCTATCGCGAGATGTCATCTTCTCTTTGTGCATACTCTACAGAAATAGCAACATGATCGACCAAAAGAGTGCATCATTGACTAGGCTTAGACCAATAAACTACTTAATAAAGAACTTGAACTATAAAGATGGAGAACTAAGCTTGCCTACTATTTACTTGATATTAGCTATTCTTCTATTAAATCAACTGCAGTGTCTGGCGCATGTTACTGGTTGTCTGGGTAAATAAAGACAATGGAAACTCTTCTAGACCAACCTAAGTATCATTCAATGAAATCCGATAGTAGAAAATACATTTCTCTGTTGAATGTGTCAGAAAAAATATCAATCTTGTTCGGCAATAACACCCCAGTTTTAACAAACCGAACCATGAACTCTTGTAACACGCAAATAACCATTAAAAATGCTCATATCCGAGTTCAAGGTTTGCTTATTTGCTTTTACGGCATATCAAGTCTTTTCGGGTTATTTAATTCACAATCAAGCTATTTTGGTAAAGGACTTTTTGCTTCAAGTTCTTTATATCTTTAAATATTTATTCATGGTGTTAATTTTTGTTGTTTTGTAGAGGAAACATGTTTTTGTTTTTAGCTTTGCAGAACATGATTGAGCCTTGCAAAGGGAAGGAAAACTACAATAACATCAATGTTTGGTGCATTTTAAGTCATGCAGCCGGTATCTCGTTACCAATAACTATTAGAAATAAATGCATTTACATAATCAATGGATACTATATGGCTTCATTCGTTATTGCATGTCCAGCATAATCAAATATACAATCTCCTTGCTCCTTATTTCCAACGTGCGCTGTACTAGCTCGTATACCGCTTTTATTTTGGACGAATAAAAGTATGTTTATTCAGAAAAAAGTGACTGTAAGTAAAACAACTACGTATAGTCCTCAGGATAATGGTTTAGTAGAACGTTACAACGATGTTTTGTGTATATAATATAATTGCTAGCCACGAAATAGAAACACACAATTACAACTTTTATAAAGCAAGTAAGTGCAATTGCTCGAAGTCAAGCCACACTTCCCAGTTATTAACCTCGCTCATAAATCTAACACCTGTTTCTACTGTTTCGGATCAGCAAAATGGCTCCCAATTTATATTATAGTCTATAAAATATTTTAATGATAGAATCCATGATACGCTATATCTGAATGACCGTAAAGGTTAAAGCCCAGAAGAGTGCGGCCTCTCGTATATAAAATAAAAACACAACCAGTAACACGAAAGTAAAAAACAAAAAACAAATTACGCACGTAGTTTACACACATTTGGAAGATAATATTTCGTCCATTGCCCTGTCACGGTGTTTTCGTTAGTCACGCTAAATTCTATTCAGATCAATATGTCTGGTAGAATTACCGTGACACTGGTTTTGCTTCGATCACCAGAGTTGAGCGACGTGAACTTTATTAGTACAAGATTGATAATCATCTGTGAATACCAGGAGATCCGGTGAAATATCTCTAGAAAAAATACAGCCTTGCTGATGCCTTTAGCAAATATTTAAGTATAACGTGCGAATCAACGCATGTTTTGACACTGCGAAAAAAAACGGGCGGACGTTCGGTTATCATTACTGCTGCGAAGACTTTCACGGAAAGTTATGCTATTGTTTTTTTAATATTTATTGTTTGACGAAGGAGACCCGAAAGCTTTATCAAAATGTACATTTCGAATTTGATAATGTCTTAGTATCAGTATACATTTGCTGTTTTATTTACTACATAATTTAGAGGCTTTTTTTTCAAAAACAAGTATCGTATTTACTCTGTTCGGTTTCAGTTTTGAAACTATATTTCCCTCTGTCTATGATTTTTACATTTGAAATAACATCATCGTCGCTCGACGCGCAAATAAAATACCCGTTATTATTGACTGCGTACATCTATATTTCTAACAATTGTTATGGGAGCCAGATGAAGATACTAATACCACTAATACTAATACTACTACAAATACTAATACTACTACAAATAATAATAGGAATGCAATTCCTAGAAATCCCATCAATATGCTCCCCACCTCAAAAGCACATGTATAGTCTTACACATATAGTGGAACCACCCTTAGCTGGTAGCACACAAAATGGACGTGAATGGTCAAGGATGATGGAAAAGCTGAGGAGAGAGACTACCACCTCGACCTCCACTGGAAGGATGTAGCGAGCATTGAAATCTTCAGAATCCGTATTGCAACGTACTTTGCTAATGAGAAAGCAACATGAGTTGCAACAGGCATCGAAACATGCGGAGGGTGCAGGAAATACGCGGGAACTTGTTACTCAAACTGCAGGTAGCACTACTAGTTATTATCAGTGAGCAGTCATTGATAACAATTTATATTTTTACTACTTGTAAGTAAATACTACTACTTCTACTACTGCTGCTACTACTACTACTACTACTACTACTACTACTACTACTAATAATAATAATAACGAGCGTGACAATTGTATATTTGTAATAGTTTGTGATATATTTAATTCTATTGATATCCGTCGGGAACGAAGATCCTCACGATATTATTGTAACACATTCACTCAAGGTGAAGCATACATGTCTCAGTACGTTGGTTACTGTAGTTTTACAGTATATTTGATTATGAGGATCTCTCTCTCTCTCTCTCTCTCTCTCTCTTAAACTATTGTAGTTTATGACATATCTCCAGTTTATAAACGTTCAGCATGAACGCACACCCTACGATAGTATTTGACCATCTTTAGAACGAAACAAATACTACATTTTTCAAAGCTAAGAAAATATATTTTAATTCGGGTTTTTACATAGAAATCATATGAACATTTTTAAATAACTGTTATTGCATCGCATTTTCGGTGATTGGTCATTCCTATCTTCAAAAAAGCGTGGATCGTGATAACCTACGTACGAACATAACATAGTCTCAGAGTTTAATTATATAAATAATGATAATAATAATAATAATAATAATAATAATAATAATAATAATAATAATAATAATAATAATAATAATAATAATAAGAAGAAGAAGAAGAAGAAGAAGAAGAAGAAGAATAGGAAGAAGTAGAAAAAAGATGAGGAAATAATTCCCAAATTCAAGATGGAGATGGAAATTATTTCTTCAAGAATAGTAGAAATCTCAACGTACTTCCAGAAAAAATAAAAATGGTTTTTATCTCTTTATATATTTTGGGCTCGAACATTATTTTCGCAACATATATAAAGGTATAGCCACCATTTTGTCTGAAGAACACAATGCGAGGCGATAAATAACCAGCAACTACCACAGAGTTAGAGTAACTCAACTACAACTATATCTATCAATATATTTACTTACACAGGACCGATAAGGAACTCTTTACTCTTTTTAAAAATTAGCTATTCATGTGATCTCACAAGTATTGTTTATTTCTTACAGATGGAATAAAAGAAATCTCATATTGGTATTTCATTGTCTTCATTTCGTCTTGTGCCAGCGCTTTCAGCTACTTCACTAGCCACGTTTAAGGAATGATATATGCTAACTTTATGATATGCCGAATATACGCCCACGTTTATTTTATAAATATGACTATCTTTATTCCATCATTGACAAAACACGTCTCCTCCGACCTTCTCAATATGGAATTACTAAAAAAATCTCCCCTCGATGCATTTTTATTCAACACTCCATTTATTTCTCTGTGGAAACGGTAAATTCGTTATTACCAGATTTTATGCCGCATCTTTATTTTGTTGATTAGTTTATATTGTTTTTGAAATAAATGAGGAGTGAAGTGACCTTTGAATGTGATTATTTGTTCAACTTACCCCTTTTCATTCGCACCCCCCAATATACGCCCTTCCATAACACAAAAATTGTTAAACGAATATATTTAAAATGCATTCATTACATATACGGGTTTCCCGATGAAAATACGATTTCACATAAAGTGTTAATAATAAATGGACCGACCGACCGAAGGACAGAGGTTCTACTAGGAATACGACTACGCATATGAAACTTATATTTTCGACTTAAACGTTACAGACCATCGCAAATGCAAGTTAATACTTAAGCAACATAGACCAAGACACGGTCCTTTAATAATGAAGTGAGAATGAATTTTAATAGAAAGTGTACATTTTAAAAAACACATGCACATTCATCATTTAAATGATCCATATCATATTACGTTAAGTCAATTTCATGTACGTATTTTATCACGGCTCAGCCGATTTTTAGATAAAATGGCTCTATTGCTACGATGCAATGCAAATAATCGAGAATAAAAATACACTTTCTTCACATTCGGGAAAGAATAACAGTCTAGTATCCCTTTGTCAAAATATGATATAATACTATCGTGGGGTCAGTGTGACTGCTAGACGTCCATAGAATAGAAATAAGTCATGAACTCATCGAAGGGTTTTAGAGATAGATACACACTAACTCAACCAGAGCACTTAGATAAGTATGTTTAACTTTGCAAAAAGGTTGTACATATTATCGTGGAGTTTCGGTTCGCGCCAGACGTCCATAGCATGATTACTATTTAAAGCACGGCAACACTATCCCAATGATGAACGATAAAACAGCGGAATTTCCTAGGGGTTTCAGCTAATTAAATTTATTCCTCGATGTGAAAAAAATAATTTTCATAATTCCATGTGTTACCTATTAATAACTACGAGATTTATGATTGTCATTTTCAGTCTTGCATTAAGAAAACATGAAACAGAGATACCGAAGATAGCAGATATATCGAGAAAAAAGAAAAACGAAACGGATAATACGTAGTCATCCGAACTGAATAAGATTTGATTACCGTCTCACAAAAAGGCAAAGAGACTCGGAGTATTAGAGAAGGCATTAATTGTTTATATATTCTTTTCTAGCCGAAAACTATTACACATGATATATATCAACCTCTTACTGAAATAGGATTGAACGTCCACATGTTAATGTTAAGCCACATCTTCATTCAACACTGTTCTATTATTGACACATGTACTCATTGTAGAGAAACCTCTGTGTTTATTTTACTAACAACTATTAAGCTATATGAACTAAGAACCTTCCATAATCCAATCTAGCTCTCCTATAAGAGAACATGTTGCAAGTAACGCATTTAGTGGGTACCAGAAAAGGGTATATTGTTGACAAAAACCTCTTAATCTCCTCATTAGTTAAACGCCAGTTCGTATGAATCAGAATAGTACAACTTGACCGGTTTGATTCCGTTGTCAACATTCTTGGAGGAGGGAGCGCGTAATGGTTGCCAACGTTCCTAAGTGAATATGGTGTTATGGAATCGACTTGATTCTAACTTGGCACACCCAGATGGTCAGTCTGTGTTGTTATCCACTTAACTACCGTCACGTCCCTTATTAAACACATATTAAATATCTGTGTCCAGAGATCGATGAAAAATGTGTACCCATACAAACTTTACATTAAAATATATTCAGCCTTTTTACTTACGAATCATATAATATCTGATATGTAATTATATTTTAACTGAATTACAGCGAGAATTAGAAAAAGATGACGTGGGAAATATCACCGGGTTCTTTGAAGAAGATACGAAATTAAATACCCTCTTTTTGATTCCAACGCTGTCAATATTATCCGCTTTCTTTTGTAGAATCTGATACTGTATTGATTATCAGTGTCTGGATCGTTGTTGTCAATACTTGACGCGTTTCTTTCTGTTCTTAAATAAATTAATCAAAACGATAAAATTTCTCCAATTTTTGTGCAACAAAGTTAATCATGAAAGATAAGTCATTTTCAAAACTGGACCATTGGTTTGCAGAACTATCATTTCTTTTAAAAAAATATTTAGGCTAGCACATTGTTGGTTATCATACTAGTATATCAAAAGCAATATATTAATGTTTTTTTTTAGTTCGTTCGGTTTATTTTATTTTAATCTTATGTATACACTTTGAAAGACATTGTACATATTATTCATTTTTTTTACTTTCTATGGAATTAGTTATCAGACTACATTAGCTCACTTTTTATGTGTTTTCTGTTTTTACTTTTTCATGTGAAAGTTCAATTCTTCCGAACGAAAGCCAAATTTATTTTCCAACATAACTTACAGGAGAATAGGTTTATTATTTGACGCCTGATATTGCTTCATTCGTTTCGGCGTGTTGACTTGAACTTCCAGGATACTCTTGGGCGAAACAAATATTTAATGGTCTTTCAGACTATACATTTACTTTTAAAGATTTCCTGTACGCCAACTGCATGCGAACCGCTTCCGTCTTCTTATTTTGTTTCGTATTTCCTCTCGGATTTAGGGTTAGTATTGATTTACTCCTCTCCAGGAGTTAAGCACAAGGCCAGTTTTTATCTCACTCCCACAAGTAAAGTGTGACCCAAGGTCGGGTCGGGAAAGTGGGGTTTAAAAATTGCCTGGGCAACCCCGTCGGCATTCCCCGGTAGGGGCACCTCAGGCAGTAAGCAATAAACTTACTACTCCCCAAAGAGGGGAGGCAAAGCCTGGGAGGGTGGCCCTCCTAGAACTGCACAGGACAGACCCATAGGCCGGCGTAAATCAAGGCCCAAAGGCAACGACAATACCAGTCTATGGGGTGCAGTATTTATTTATCTACCTCCCACAGTGGTAAGATGTGACACAAGGTCGGGAAAGTGGGATTTGATAAGCCAGCGCCCGAGAAGGTGAGCACTCTGACTGTTTAAAAATTGCCTGGGCAGCCCCGTCGGCATTCCCCGGTAGGAGCGCCTCAGGCAGTAAGCAATAAACCTACTCCTCCCCAAAGAGGGGAGGCAAAGCCTGGGAGGGTGGACCTCCTAGAAGTGCACAGGACAGAACCATAGACAGGTGTAAATCAAGCCCCGAAGGCCAAGACAATACCAGTCTATGGGGTGCAGTATCCATCAGAACAGATACTACGCTTTTATCTTAGCCAAAATGCCAGGGTTAGTAGTGGCGTTACTGAAAGACTTTGTCTTCTTTTCATTAATATCAAATTTTACCATCGTCCAGTGTCGGTGTGCAGATATAGTTACTTATAATTACAACAAAGATTCTGTCTCACCACAACGGAAGTATTTTGCTTTTAACAAGTCTCTATAAGATAAAATTCGTTCACATAATTAAAGTTATTGTGGAACCGTTTTCTACTTCTTACTGGAGGGAGCGCGAGAGTCTCTTGTACGTGCGGATGTGTATCTACATTTTACATGTGTTCGAGAGATGATAAAGATATTCTTATGTCGTATGTATAAGTGTTAATAGTTTTATATGTTTGTATCTCTATTTTCTTTTCTTTCTCTTCAAGAGAGAAGAAATAGAGTCTTAATACTTGTGTGGGTGCGAGATCTCTTGTTTTTACATGCGTATAATTAAATCTTTTGTATGTTAAGGGTGTATAAATAGATGCAAAACCTTATGCTTTGTTTTTATTTAATCACCAAGCAACATTGATTATTTAAAACCAAATTTAAAATATATATTTTTCACATATACTTATCCGGGTGCGGCCACATAATCGCTAGTGTTGTGTAACGTATATAAGTGTATGTGTATGTATTTTGCACGTTAAGAGTGTATAAGTAGATGTAAAGCCTTATTCTTTCTTTTTCTTTAATCACCAAGCGACATTGACTATTTAACACCAAATTTAAAATATTTATTTTACCTTCTTTTTTTACATATACTTATTCGGGTGCGGGCACATAATCGCTAGTTTCTTTTAACGTTTATAAGTGTGTGTATGTGTGTGCCGTGTTTTTGTCTCTTTCTTTCACTTTTCTCTTTTACAAAGTTAAAACATTTATTTTACCTTGTTTCCGCTTGTGACCCTGTAATTGTCTGATATTGCTGCAAAGTAACCGTTAATGTTTGGCCCAAGAGGGGAGGGAAGGACGTTAGTTTTTGTATCGAAGATGAATTTATTTCTGGAAGAATATATATATATATATATATATATATATATATATATATATATATATAATTTTTTTTTGACAAAGGGATGTCTTTTCCCGAAATATCAAATAGTGATTTTTAATCACCCGGACATCACACGAACAGCTAAAAACACTCTTGCTGTTAAGTAAGATTTTAGAAAAAAAGGGAAAAATAAATAGTAAGTCATATTTCGTATTCGATTTATTGTTATTGTTTTTGTTCCTTACAACTTGCATCTTACCCGGAACTTGCATTGCCCGCAACCTTTTAAAAACTTACTACTATATATATATATATATATATATATATATATATATGGAGATAGATACCGTTTCTCTTTAGCTATCAGCCGTCTCAAGCTCCGCAGTAGCTCACGACGATTTAAGTTATTGTCTAATGTCTAAGCAAGTGGGAACACATACCTTTTGGGGAGGCAAAGTAGCCTTGGTTGATTTTGCTATTTTTCACCGCATATTTTACGTTTGGAAAGTTTAATTTCCATCACCAAACTAAATAACAAGCCTTCGTTTTCTTTCTCACGACAAAAGACTAACGCCACTCATGTAACCACCATCTCTTTCCCTGACTTTCATGACACCATTTGATTTCTACTTGTTTTGACTATCCTACCTTGCGGGGAATGATTTATACATTTCTCATAATTTATATTAGTATATTTAGTTTCATGAAATAGGGCCAACCACTATGCAACACAAGAACACTACAATTAATATTTATAGCTGAGTAAGATATCGGGTAGTATATTTATATGATGTTCAGAATTGGATGCCTGAGTTTTCTGTGTCTAATGGTTTTCTCGAGCAACGCTTGTTCATGTGTTTTATTATTGATTTAATTCTTTATAATCTGATCCTGTTCATCCTAATAAAATTCCATATTGAAACATATGCGGAGTTTTGTATTTTATTTGTCTGTTTTCATTAATTTTAATTTTCTTGATTAATATTGAAAGACATTGTGTTTTTTTATGTTACTTTCGTTCAAATCACCCTGTCGGAGAATGTGTTCATTTTCTGTCTTTTTTCAGATGAAAATATTTTTTTCCAACACAAGACGAATTTATTTTTCACTGTATACAACGAGAAACATATTGAGAATATCGACTCGAGATGAAAGTTGTGTATTGATGTTTCGATATCAATTTTATTATAGATACATTTTCTAATAATAAGACAGAATACGCATACAATTAAACAAGGGTTGAGTATGTAGTGACAAATGCTGCGTTAGTCAATAGCTAAGGGAAAGGAAGTGTATGGTCAAGCATAGAAGTTGCAAAAAATAGAAGGTTATCTGTGGTTAAATGAAGTTACGGTAATTGACTATCTGATGAACAAATTGTAGAAAAGTTCTATTGGTTGAGCGATAAGTTGTGATCGTCACACGTACAGGGTGGGCCAAAATAAGGGTCCTATCTTTAAATTTGAATAACTTGAATTTGAATAACTTCCACAAAATAAAAGTTAAACTCACCAAACTTTATGTGTGTGTAGACTGACCCTTCCGAGACTTTTTGAAATAAACAAAACAAATTTTAGCCGAAAAACACTTCTTAAAACTTACAAAAACTAAAGTATTGTTTTTTACACTGTTTTGCGTTTTTTAAGCAAAAATAATGTTTTCTAAATGAGGGTGCGTTCCCTACGGCTAATACGGCTCATGCTTGCTTCGGAAGGGGTCCTTTACTTATTCTAAAAAAAAAAAATAATAAAATTAAAAAAAAAAAAAAAATCAATAAATAAAAAAGTTATGAATTTTTAAAAATAGGACCCTTATTTTTGCCCACCCTGTATAACAATTTATTGAAGAATATATCGGTTTGGAGTAGGTTCGGTTGACATGTAACGAACCATTCGATACATTATTTATCCACTACAAAACATGTGAATAATTATAATAGCAAGGAAAACTGCTTGAAACAATTATAAAAAGAATTAAAGTAAAAACGATTGCAATCAAAGAAAAAGTACAAACAAAAAGCGCATGGGTTAATAGAGTACAGCATCCCATTTCCCCTGCATAGGATGTCACAGATCGGGCAATGTTTATCGCCTTTAAACGGCTTCATGTAAAAAGGACATTGCTACAACAACTGTGACCTAAATAATATCTAAATTTCGTTAAACTGTCAAAATATTTAAAGTACTGGTGAAGTTAAAAACAATTTAGTTATTGCCTAAGACGCAAAAAAATGCCTAATTAAAAAGGGCGCGACACCCTTGTATTAAGGGAAACTAGTAGGTAAATTTATAGAAGTGCACCTTTCGTATTTCGACCCCTAAAAAAAAAGTTTCTACTTTTTGGGGCAAATTACATATAAACAGTCTCAACAAATATCCGCGATGAAAAAAAATTATGAAAATTTTTATTATTTTAGATTTTAGGAGGGGGGGGGGTCACTTTCCTATAATAAGTTATACGTAAAGTGATCACGCATTTGTTGGCCACCGAATCTCACCACTCGTATTTCGACCCCTAAAAAAAAAAAGTTTCTACTTTTTTGGACAAATTACATGTAAACAGCCTCAACAAATATCCGCACGCGCGGATATTTGTTGAGGCTGTTTACATGTAATTTGTCCAAAAAAGTAGGATACTTTTTTTTTTAGGGGTCGAAATACGAAAGGTGCACTTCTATAAATTTACCAACTAGTATATATTTATAAATTGACAAGCTGTCTATAGAATTAAAAATATTAACTGAGACGTATTGTTAGTTCAGGATTAATCGCCATCCTGGAAAGCTAATGTTAGTTTTTAGTTTTAGCTTGACAGCATCAGTATAGACTAAAGATCAAAGTCACTAACTAGCAGTGTTTCCTACCTGCTAGATGTTTAATTCGTTAGCCATCCACTAGATGTTTAATTCGTTAGCCATCCACTAGATGTTTAATTCGTTAGCCATCCACTAGATGTTTAATTCGTTAGCCATCCACTAGATGTTTAATTCGTTAGCCATCCACTAGATGTTTAATTCGTTAGCCATCCACTAGATGTTTAATTCGTTAGCCATCCACTAGATGTTTAATTCGTTAGCCATCCACTAGATGTTTAATTCGTTAGCCATCCACTAGATGTTTAATTCGTTAGCCATCCACTAGATGTTTAATTCGTTAGCCATCCACTAGATGTTTAATTCGTTAGCCATCCACTAGATGTTTAATTCGTTAGCCATCCACTAGATGTTTAATTCGTTAGCCATCCACTAAAGCAAACACTGAACGAAAACACTAAGCAATGAAAGATAACAAATAACGGCAACACGAGTCAAAGGGAATAACATTATAAGTAGTACTAGAATTTATCTGAAAGAGAAACGAAAGTAAAAGAGAAGTGGAGAATATAGCGAGCAGAAAGATATCACATTTCAATTTTGTATTCATATTTTTAAACTGGCATTGCACACTCAATTCTTCCTGATTCAAACAATCTAACTCGATCTCTATAGGTGAGCTAAAGCGTCACATTTGCTTCTATTCATATATGAACAGATACTCTATATCAATCGCTGAATAGATGGATGTAAATAATTCTGCGAGATAACCCGAAGGAGACCCATGTTGATTGGCATTTGGTGAGATGATTGAAAGTAACGATAGCCAATCCATAAAGCCATTTTCGCGGAAATCTGATAATATAAAGGAAAACTAGAAATGATAAAAAAAACTAACCAGCTTTTTTCAGCCAGAGGTAAACAAAAGTGAATAAATATCGAACACTTTTCTTCACAACGAAACAAATAGATTGTACGTAATCCATAACTTGTTTTTCCGTTGCCACATATTTAAACGTTATTTTATAAAGGCATGAATCAATATATATATATATATATATATATATATATATATATATATATATGTAAAAGAGTAAGGCTACCAACAGTTGTAAAATGTTTTTTTTTCAACATTTATTTATTATTTTGTTATTTTATTATTATATTATTTTATATAACGCGTTTCAAGCGGTGGTCCGCTCTGATCAGATATGTAAATCCATCTAAAGAAATGTCTTTTGATTTGAAAAGGTGTTGGTTTATTTAGGAAATGTGTTATTGTTTGGCGTTTTTGCGTATGTGTTGGTTTGCGGATGTGTGTGTATGTGTTTTGATATTTTTATATTTTTTTATTTTTATTTTTTAAATTATTTTCTACTTCTCTAGGTCTAAGTCCTGTATTTTTATTAAGTACGTGTGATTTTGACCTTTATTTTATCGCTCATCTCCATTTCTTGGAGTGTTTAGCTTTTCTTTTGAAATTGATTATTTTTTTATTGCCCTGTCGCCGAATTGTCTGTTGTGCCCGTGTGTGCGTGCGTGCGTGTGTGCGGGCGGTTAGTTCTGAATCTTGTACATAGGTGAGCGACATA
>OY744519.1:191236320-191301320 GCA_963556195.1 Sepiola atlantica | reverse complement strand
AAGGGAAGAAAATTAAACGCTTCGTTTAGATATCTTGTGCACGCTAGAGCAGTACTGAAATCAAGAATGTCAGTTCTTTTACTTTTAGACTATACATCTACTTAGTTACAGTAACGAGGATACGTGATCTGCGTTCACATTAGAACAATAAGAAGCCAAAAGTATAGGACATATCTGATTACAGAACCAGAGGAACTCCACAACAGTGAAGCCACAAGTGGGTGAACCATTTTTTGAAGATTATGTCTCTGTCGGTCGGTCTGTTATAAATCTTTCACATGCCATACTTAAGTTTATTTACACTTTACAAAGTACCCATTCAAGCTTCTTTGGAATGCGTGTGTCGATTGTGACAATATCCCAGAATATGTTTTGATATATATTGGCTAAATAGTATCGAAGTTATATAAAAAAAGAAGCAATTTTATCCGTCAAGTTTATGTATGAAATGACATTCTACTCCGTTTCCCGACTTTAAGTTGGAAATATAATGTCTGACGCATCAGACTTTAATTTATTAGAATTTTTTGGTCTGTCACATTTGATTAAAACTGCATCATTATAGGGTTTGTATACCTGTGTCATTTATTATATAAACAATTTTTGTGAAGACGAGAAGTATAACCGCAGGAAAATAAATTAAAAAAAATAAAATAAATACATTATAATAATAGCAATACTAATCATAATAATAAAATAACAACAACAACAACAACAACAACAACAACAACAACAATAATAATAATAATAATAATAATAATAATAATAATAATAATAATAATAATAATAATAATAATAATAATAATAATTTAAAAAAAAAATTTTAATTAAAAAAAAATGAATTTGTTTTTTTAAATGGTGCCGGTTTAATCTGACACCAAACACAATATTTGTAGAGGATCGAGGAGGATGAGAAGACCGAGGAGGGACAGAACACACCAGACCTTGATTGGAAAAGTGCGGATAATGCTGGGACCTTGGGGAGGCTTATTTCCACCCTCATACCATTGAAGACCAATGGTCCTTACCAGCGAGAAATCAATAGTAAGAGGCTGTTGCGATACCGCATCGTTATCGAAAAGAGGTGAAGAATACTGGAAATCTGGGGAGGGTTGTTGTCACTCAGACTCCAGGAAATACCACCGGTTGTTGTTGGTGAGGAATCACTGACGATGATCTGTGTGAGAACTCCTAGTGAGTACAAATAATAATAATAATAATAATAATAATAATAATAATAATAATAATAATAAAATTAATAATAATAATAATAATAATAATAATAATAATAAAATAATAATAATAATGAAATTAATAATAATAATAATAATAATAATAATAATAATAATAATAAAAATAATAATAATAATAATAAAAAACACCATCCTACGGTAGTTTCATGTTCGTATACTTAATCACTTTCTATATTTTATAAAAGATTGTATCGCCCAATCACCGAAATGCAATGCAAAAAAAATAATTTCAAAAATGTTATTTGATGTGGTTGTTCGTCCCAGACTTTCCTGACCTTAACGCTAACCCAAAGCGTAGTATACGCGCTGTCCAAAGATAGTACAATAATATCGTTGGTTGTTCGTTCGCACCGGCGTCCATAGGGTGGGAATATGTCACAAATTCCTACAACGGTTCTGGAGATAGACCTTAATAACCACATATAAACTGAATGTACATAAATCAGAGTATTCTATAAGTATATTTCAGTTAAAAGCAACTATTTAATAGCCCCTCTCTTATATTTTCTGATATGTCTGCATAAGTAGTTATTGTTGAACAAAAGTCTGAAGAACATCTTATCAATGCCGGTGTGCTCGACTGATCTATTCCTAGCCCAACCCACTTTCTGACTTGGATCAATAATCTTCCAAATCATATTCTCAGATAATCTATGGTAGCACCTTCGAAAGCATTGGTGACCAAGATCTTTCTGGTTATCTCTATTCCAAATTGGAGCTCGAAATATAATGGGGTCAAAGTTGACTGCTACCTTTGACACCTCTAACACTAAAATTCTCACATTTCACCATCAACAATCGGATCCTCGTTGTCCCCACTTAAAATAATGGCGCTCAGCCGTGAGAAGCGTTTTACTTTGATTAGCTCATATTAAGCTTTCACTCTATACCTAAAATGAAAAACTTACATGAAATCTGTTACTCAGATCGTTTGAAAAAATGATTGGATTATTCTACAGCTGATGGAAGTAACTAATTCCTTATGCGATCCTATATCTGTATAAGAGTCAGATAGTCCTAGGATTGAGTATTGCTGACATATCTGGGGAAGCGCAACTGATAGACCTATATCCCACTATAGAAGTGTACAACATCGCTTCGCAATTTACTTTTCTCTTCCCAACAATACCTTTCTCACAAAAGAAACGTAGAAATCATTCTCACAGAACATACGCTGCTATCCTTTTTATACTCTATCGTTATTTTCATGGTAGGTGTTCAACTAAAGTCTGATCATTAGTTTCTCATATAAAACATTTACAGCAAAAACTCGTCAAGCTACTGCAAACACCTTTTATTTTATTCCTGTTTTACCTCAAACCAAATAGAACTTCTATAAATAGAGTTTCTCTCCAAGAACTTCCTATCCGTAGAACACCACACTGCGGTGCTGCTTTCCAGCTGACTACAACACTTTAAACGTTATCAAGTCAAATACTTATCAATGTCTTCTGAAGTAATACATTCTGCTCATTCTATCCATAGTTTTTAATCTTCTCATAGTACTCGTCATCATCCAACTGATAATCCCATTAACTCTTATCCTCGAACTAACGTTTTGACTTTGTAAGTGGTGATTTATTAGTATATTAAAAATGTCAACCAGTATTGTGTTATCATATGCTGAAATAGTACATATCTTTGAATGATATTAATGTGTAGATTAATCAAAATTGTAAGAGAGTTTTGCGATATACCGAAGCTGGATTTCCCAAATGGTCACCCGTTTAGTAGTGACCGAGTGTAACGTCGCTTTGGAGATCTTACGAGTACCGGCGTGTCAATGTGATTATAGCCGTATATAATAGAAGAATAAGAAAAAGATGATGATGATGAAGATGATGATGATGATGCAGATGAAGATGATGATGATGATGATGATGATACATCAGCTAGCTTTCGCAAATTGCCCCCTGTTTAGTAGTGACCAGGCGTAACGTTTGGAGAACTTTAGGGTACCGGCGTATCAATGTGATTATAGCCGTATATAATAGAAGAAGAAGAAAAAGAAGAAGAAGAAGACGACGACGATGATGATGATGATGATGATGACGATGATGATGATGATGATGATGCGTTCCCTGAAAATTATGAATTTAATTAAAACTCTATATTCAATAAGTATAGAAATAAAAACGCACTCACAAAAAAGTTAAGATTGTGTAAAAAAAGGAAAACCCAAAATTAAAAAAAATGAAATATATTCGTATTTCCATCTTTTACAAAAGCTACCCGCAATGCATTCAATTCACATTGATTTCTTTCTTTGTGGAAGGAGAATAATTTTAATAACAAAATTTCATGATGCTTCTACGTTTTTCGATCGAGAATTCGATGATATTTCTCCATAAAATATGAAAGAATCCATTGACATCTAAATATTGCCTAGATTTTCTTTTTCTTCCGTGCATTGACCTTCCATAGGCATACCTCTACAGAAAATTAAAAAAAATGTATGTAGAATCTAATCTATATATTAATACGATAGCGTATGTGTTCGTGTGTCACGCTTACATCAAAAGCTCTGCGCATGCGTGCTGCACCTAAAACATTAAAGTTACCTAATTTTCGTAGTGTTTCAAGTATTTCCCTTTGGCACGACGGTTAGCGACGTATGATTTTGACGTCGGCCCTACTGGTTTATAGTTCGATCCCAACCAACCTCTAAGTTTTTTTTTCTACATCGAAGGGAGGGGACGACCGGGACGACACATATTAATACGATAGCGTGTGTGTTATTTTGTGTGCCACGCTTTGGAGCCAAATTTAATTTAATCTAAAGCATTTACAAAGTAAGGTTTAGTCGTCGAAATATTACCTTCACTAGAAATATTGTATAAAGAAGTTTTGTAAATTGTTTCATTTATTGTTCATTTTAAAAAATAAATACACAAGTCAAATCTTATATTTTATTCAAACATGTATAGGTTATGAACAAGATAATTAGTATTGAAAACACCATTTAGTGTCATTTACACGGGTTCTGCTAGTATAGATTAATCTATTATATATATTGATAACATATTTGATTTCAAAATGAAGCAACACATAAGCATACATAAACGATTGTTCTGCTTGGTAAGCATTCAGACAGCTACGCAGTGAAGACTAGGTAACCTCCGTAAGTACTGACATTCTTTAAATGTCGATTCTTTATTAGAAACGAAAAATATCAGTTAGAAATTGAACATTTTCTTTACACATTAGTATGCAATATTTTTGTATAAATATATATTCACTTAGTTTAAAGATTGATTAGAATTAGCAACATTATAATTATTTTTTGAACCGTGAATCTGTCTCACTAAATCGAAGAAAATACAAGTTTCTAATAAGAATACGTAGATACATTTAAAAAATATATTAATAATTGTCTAATGGGATCGGTTAAATATTCCAACAATTATGCACAATAGAAGCAAACAGTTCAAACTTCGTAAGTCCCAAAAGCCAATTATCTTCAACAATCGGGGTCGCAAATTAAACTTTGCATCAATACACTCTCACTGCTCAATAACATATTCGCACTGACTTTCAATAAATAAGTCAGTCTTTTATTTCCAAGAAGAGACTTCCCATCGATCATAATAGTCAAGGTAGAACAAACAGTAGCATTTCAAACGATAATTAAGTTAGCATCATGACTGACACCAATTATGGGCGACACTTTTTCCATCCCTCTGCTATAAGATAAGCGCCATCTTTCTTTTAATTTTCAAACTACAATAATTAAGCGTCAAACAACACAGACGTTGTTATTTCTAGCTTAATCTTAAACGCCAGAATAGAGTGATATGAAGACTAAAACTAAAAGGAACTCATTTAAATATGGTCATGTCTCCACCGTAAATTCTATAACAGAAAGAAAAACAAATTGTCCTAGAGAATTAACGGAAGTAAAACCCGTCGGGAAGTGATAACATTAATTACTCACTGACACCTTTTTTCTTAAAGGTTTAAAATAAATACAAATTGAAACGATCCGTTTTCCCAACCAAAATTGCTTCGTTAAATAAATCATACAATCAATAGAAATACTCATTGTTTAAAGATATCAACCATGTAGAAATGTAATAATACAAGACATAGCATTTATTAATATGCTTAGCGGTGAAACTTAAAAGTATATAGGACTGACGAAAATAATATTTAAAATTGATGCGTGTAAAAATTAAAGGCAGAGAAGAAGAAGACACAAAGTCTCTTACAGAGATCTTTTGAACGGGCGACATAAATAGGAATAAATACATAGAATATACTGCCAAGTATGCTGCAAAGAAGGTGAGCTCCCTCTGCTGGACCCGTACACTTCTCACACTCGGCAGTATCTTATATATCTATAAAGCCACTATTTGCATTGTTGCCACATCTGATTTTATTAACTTACTGCAGATTTACCCCCTTAACGTATATATCTGCAAAATGTAACTTTTTCAATATCGAGATCTACGGATACCGAGAAACTGTCTACGCGGAGCGCTTGCCTTATATATATATATATATATATATATATATATATATATATATATATATATATATATATATATATATATATGGCTCAATCTCACCACTAGGAACAGCAGACTTCCCACCTTTTTACCATCTTATTAAAACTCACAAAACGAGCAACCACACACAGATCAGAACTATAGTTACCAGTACTGAGGGACCCCTTTACAAGATCTCCTGGCTCCTCTCCCATTTACTCAAACCGCTACTCCCCACCTTCCCGGCACATGTCAGCAGCTCTGACTTACTCCAACTCTAACAGCTTCGCCTCAGCAACTACATCTTCAGCCTTGACGTTGTCTCCCTTTACACTTCGATTCCAGCATAACCCGCCATTAACCTCATAACCGACCATATCTCTTCTACTAACCTTGACTGTTTTGGGCTTACCCCGACAGACATACATCAACTCCTACGCATCATTGTGGATAATACTTATTTCAGGTTCCAGCAAGACACGTACAAGCAAGTCTCTGGCTTACCCATGGGTTCCAGTCTCTTCGGCCTCCTGGCCATATCCTACATGAACAGACTGGAACAACAAGCTCTTAGCACCTGCCATTCCCATATATTCTTCTCGAGATACATTGACGACATTTTGATTCTCACTTTATCTCGAGAAGAAGCTACTTCTATATTCTACACATTTAATAACACTGATCCCCACATTAAATTCACCATCGAACATCCCAACACCTGAGGCTCTCTCTCACTCCTTGACTTTAAACTTAGCATAAATGACGACGGACCCCTTCACACCACCTTCTATAGAAAACCCGCCTGCAGGAACCTTTTCATCCACTACAAATCCGCCCTACCCCTCAAATCTAAAATTAGTTACGCGCACACCGAAATCACCCGCATACAGGACAAATGCTCATCCACTACCGACAAAACAACACACACCAAAGTCTTCCACCAGACCCGCTTAACCAACGGTTTCCCCCTCACTACTATATCCAGCCTCAACAACACCAGAAGACGTAGACACCACACTCTCACCAACACCTGCTTCCTTAAGCTCCCCTTCTTTAGCGACCGTATCACTTCCGCCATCCGCAATGCCATACGTAGTGAGAACCTCGACATACAGCTCTCCCACACAGGCACTTCTCTCCGACGACATTTGTCAAAAAAACGCCACTACACCCCGGATCCCTGCTCTCTAGCTAATTGCCCCATCCCCAACTCTAGCCTCTGCTTCCGCACTTATACGGTGTACAACCTACAATGCGCTAAGTGTCAGAAGTTCTATATCGATAGTACCATCAGGCCTCTGCATCAACGCATTAAAGAACATCTGAACACCCACATTTCTTCCGCTCACAAACACAGAATATGATGTGGCAACACACATCGCTCTATTAGTGTCCGCATCCTCAACTCAGTCCGCAATGTCGGTCAACTTCGTATTTCGGAGGCTATTCTAATCTCGAAATTTCATCCAACTCTGAATAACAGATTTAAACTTTATTGTTCATTCATCCTCTGATTCTTGCACTCCTTGCCTATGCCTATTCCATGTATTTGCCCAGAACCTTCCACCCCACACCTATATGCCTTTTATCCTGTTGATAAATTTACATAATTAATAAGTTGAACATAAATAACTAAATAAAAAAAGTATAAAAACTAAGAAAAACATAAATAATAAACAAGAATGGAGTTATTTACACTTTATATATATGTATATAGACTTTACACACACACACACACACACACACACGCACACACACACACACACACACACACATATATATATATATATATATATATATATATATATATATATATATTTATAATCCCTAAATAAAACTTAATAAAAAGGAAAAAACAAAAAAATAAACAAAATTGAAATAAATTTAATTTTAGGAATATTATACCTTTAAAATAAATATGAATTGAGAAATTTACACTTCTCATTACTATAAAGTTACCGCTTATTCCACAATTGATTTTTTTCAGTTCTGAGTCAACTCTTACCAGATTATAGATCTAAAAATTATCTCTCCTTGACCGTTTATTTACCTGTAACGGCTAACATCTATCAAATATAAATTTAAAATTTAAAATTGAATTAAAATAAGAAAAAAGAAAACAAATCAATTAAAATGAAAAATAATAAAATTATACTAAAATAGTAAATAAACAAATATTAATAAGATGATGAACTTCAGCTGAGTAACTATATAATTAAATTATGATAGGATTAATTAATATTGATGACCAATCAGCTTATCTTAATTTTTTCTGCGTATCTACTTTCAATTTTCTGCGGTAATTCGTCAACAGTTGATCCCATCAGTCCATCTTGTTTTTTTCGACCACTCGGTCATATTTTGTTGGTCTTTTGATAATGAGAGGTATTTCTCTCGAAAATTCAAGTTTACCTTATTCCGGAACTTTATTTGCCTGGCAGTAACCTCTTTTTATTTACTGTTCTGGTATTTAATCTGTTTTACGTGAAATACTAATAAATTGATTTGAGATTCCATTCTTGTTTTCTCTTATTTATTTCTGTTCCACCTTCCGGTACCTATATCACATTGCTCTTGCCTCGGATTACAAACCTACACTCATATATATATATATATATATATATATATATATATATATATATATATATATATATATATATATATATATATATAAGAGGTTTATGTAGTTTGCTTGAAGCATTGTTTATTAGTATATAGAAATGTGATACTTAGAAGGCAATACAATGCAGAGGTGTGATGGATAGACACAAGTTGGAGTAACTAAGACATATAATGGTGGAACAAATTAAATAGTTTCACCTTTAATACAACGTATAAATACACACATATATTTTGGTTCACAACCTCACATATATCTGTTTATCTATACAATCTTAGAAATTAAAAAAAAAAATAGTGATAAAAAAATTCATAATAAAAAATATTAATGTCTATGAACTAATAATAGTAATAGCTTAACCTAACAAAAACATTACCTATAATAATATATAATAATGATATTAATAGTATTAATAATAATACAGAAAAACATTGAATGAATAAATAGTTAAATAAATAAATAAATCAGAATAAAGAGATTATCAAAACAATATAAGGAATTAATAAGAAATGTCGAGACTGCCCACCTGTGAACATTCAATTTACAACATTAATAGTTAATCGACATTATATGCTGATTGGAAAATTAATAAATAACATTTAAAATAAATAAATAATGATAATAACAATAACAAATAAATAAATACTAATAACTATGAAAAAATAAATATATAAATAATAATAACAGTAAAAATATAATACTAATGACAGTAGTAAAAAATAATAATAACAGTAATAATAATAATAATAATAATAATTATAATAATAATAACAGTAATACTAATAACAATAATAACAATAATAATAATTATACCTATTATAATAACAATAGCAATAATAATAATAATAATAATAATAATAATAATAATAATAAGAAGAAGAAGAAGAAGAAGAAGAAGAAGAGGGGATGAAATCCCGGAACCACCCAGGAGAAAATAAAACCCTATAACATTAATTAATAATAAAAAAGGAAAAAGGAAAGAAATACATTCGTTATATGAGAATAACAATATTTTAGCATAACAATTAGAAATAACTAAATTTAAAAGCGAATTAAACATCATTAGACAGACCAAATGAATTACCTCCCTTCCATTGTTGTGATTAGCATTAGACATATAGGGACGATTACTGAACAGATAATATTGAATTGATTAATAAAATATACATATTTAAAAATAAAATAAAATAAATAAATAAACTAAATATTAATATACACAATAATTTAAAACGAACAGATAATGCAATGTGTAATGACAGTATTAACCGACATATTAATTTAAACGAATAGGCTTGGTTTCAATTTAGATTATTTTAAAAATTTAACGAGAAAAAAAAGAAAAGAGACTAAAAAGTAAAAACAAAAAACAAATTATAAACATTTTAATAAAGGTAAATGATGAATAAATAAATTAGATAAAAATAGATAAATAGGATATTAAATTAACAAAAAAAAGAAAGTTTATTTTGTTTTTTGAATCTGGTCTGAAATTCAAATTTAGCCAGTATTTTCTGGGAGACTGCATCCCACGGGACCTTCATATGCACGCTTTAAATTTAGTTGAGCACGGCTCTGAAAAAGTGAAGAGTTCCCGAAATATTATATCATACGGAGTTTCCACCAGACCATCTTGATACAGGTATTACATAACATTGTAAGATTGTGTAGATAAACAGATATATGTGTGTTTGTGAAAAACAAATAAAAAATAAATAAACATATATGTATATGTGTATGTATACATTGTATTAAAGGTGAAACTATTTAATGAATCCACTTGACGTGAAGAGTTATAAAATGAAAACTACCTCAAGGTAAAAAAAAAACTAGTCAATCATAAGTGTTAGATGGATAGATTCCAGCACAGAAAACAACATTTTAACCCGCTTTGTCAGAAACATAGCTCATGGAATGTGAGGACTAAATGACTAAATAAGGGAAGTGAATCCAATGTTCTCTTTATACTCTCCTTCTAGGCTTCTTACGAATAGCCGTTCTTGTTTATATTAACGTCGGCTTTTCTTCAATAGGTGATAAGCATCTGTTCTGAATATCAAATCATTCTATTTTTGAACAATCTTTCACCCGTCCATGTAAGTGGAATGATTACCCTCCTCACCTGTATATTATATGGCTATTTACATGCGCTTGCGTCCATTCCTCTTCCTTCTACTTTTATGGTTTTCTCTCATTCAATTCACACAAAAATAAAGACGTGTTGTCATTGATTAATACTTGGGAAAAATACAAAACAACCCGTGATAGAAATCGTACACGGATGCATATAAATAATTGTTACTGGGTATAAATCACTTGTTTATAAACTTACAAGGTTTTATATGTATATATATATATATATATATATATATATATATATATATATATATATATATATATATATATATATAGGGCCTGTGGACGAGTGGTTATAGCACTTGTCTTTGGGCTGGACGACCCGGAATTTTCGAGTTTGAAAACTCCCTCTGTCCACTCAGGAAAGGTTCAAGGCAGCGGAAGGAGAGGGATGGGCTCCGCCTTCCATATGCTCTGCCCTAGACACGGTGATTCTTAACAAATCACCGCCGCTACGGCCATGGGCAGTGTGCGATGTCGGCAACGACACTCGTGCGCGTCCAGGCTATGCGACCTTTACCTTTACCTTTATATATATGTCAACCCAATATTTCGATATATATATATATATATATATATATATATATATATATATATGGTAAGTTAATAAAAATTGATTAGACCTGCAAATGGAAGCAAATCAATAACTTCAGTTGTTACAAAACAAATAGCTATTTAGTTTTTATTAACTAGAAAATAAAAATAAATGTTTTTATTAACTAAACTGCTCCTTGTTTTGAACAAATGAAGATATTGATTTGCTTCCATTTGCAGGTCTAATCAATTTTTATTGACTTACCATATTTTTGCTCTATCCAGTATATTGAGATTTCCTTATTTCACAATAGGTCCAACTCTAAAAGTTTACCTTTAAGTTATAATTTGCATATATATATATATATATATATATATATATATATATATATATATATATATATATATATATATATATATATATATATATATATATATATATATAATTAACTTGTTACAAATATCCAGGGGGTATGAATCCGAAGGAAGTTGAAACCGGGTTTATAAGAGTGCTCAATGAAAATTCAGAGCAAAATATATATTTTTTTGATTTTATTCCATTAGTTGCGACAAAACAGGTTTAGTTTCATTGGTACGGGTAGCTACCAATTCATCAGGCCGGTGGAAGGAATTCAAATGGCATAAAATTTACTTCAACGGGAGATTTAAAATTGAAAATACATTGGAGGGGGAGGGGGATAGAGTTGGGGCTTTGTCTATAACGGCGACATGGGACATGAGAGGGGAGGGGGGATGACCTCAACAAGTCGTGTTTCAAATTATTACGTGGGAGGTTTTGCACGTGTCAGTGCTGCGGCAATCTCAATCTCGGCCGGGGCGGGAGGGGGGAGATGGGGCGACGGCCAGAGTGAGTCAAATTCAAAATGAGGATAAAACCGTTGTTCTTATTTTATTTTAATTCTAATAAGTAATTATCATGTGGATAAAAATGTTTGATAATTTTAATTTAGGGTATTAATTGCTACTTTTGCATTTTATTTATTTTATTTTAATGTTTTGTTTATTATTTGTAGTGAATTTTGTTGTGATTATATTTTTTTTAAATTGTGATTATATTATACCGAGATCAATACTAGTGGAATCTTTTATAAAAGAAGTTTTCTGGTGTTACCAGTCATATCACCAACAAAACCGATTATGACAATGGCAATGTCCGCCAACCATACCCACGACAGTCACAGCGACAACAGCCTTATGTAAAAGCCTTAATAAAAATAAAATAAAATAAAAATAAAAATAAAAATAAAAATAAATAAAGTAAAAATAAAGATAAATATAAATAAAATTAGAATAAAAATAGAAATAGAAATAACAAGTTTGTAAGAATATTAATGATAATAACAATAATAATAATAATAATAATAATAATAATAATAATAATAGTATTAAAAAAAAAAAAAAAAAAATAATAATAATAATAATAATAATAATAATAATACTAATAATACTACTAATAATAATAGTAATACTGATAAATATCACCATCATTACCATTTTGCTGCTTGTGAAGTCAGTGGGCGAAATAAGTCGACAAGTGATGGTAGGCTTTTTTAATTCCACCGCCAATTGCAAGGACTAAGTACCAGTTAATAATTAAGTGTTCAAGGTAGTGATCGAGGGGTTAAGTAATTGAGATTAGTCTAAGTGATATCAGTGTTGATAGCTGTCCCAGTTATGGGTTTATGTTAGAATTGGTAGTATGGCTGAGAGGTTATTGAGGCTGTGCATTATAGGTAGTACGTAGAGATTTGATATTATTGGTAGTTTAGAGGGGTGGTTATATATTTATAGATTCATCAAGACTTGTTAGGGTGGGATTGGGTTGTAAATTTGGGTGGGTGGGTAGGGGGTTATAGTGTGTTTTGGGGTAGTGTATAGTGGGGGTTAAATGTTATCATTCATTTTTGTAAAAAACAAAAACAAAAAACTGTTAATTTTATGTTGAAGTTAAGTAGGGTTGGTGTGGGGTTAAGGTGGGGTATGTGGGTTGCTAAGGAGGTAGAGTCTACTATGTTTACAGTTGATAGATGTCTCTTGTTTTCTATTTAAGAGTTTGTTTTTGTCCTTAAAGCGGATAATTTCCAGTTTTTCATTTAAGCATAATCTACATGGAGAGTTTATTGATTTGCAGGTGCTGGATTTTTTCAAGATTTTCCACTTTATTATGGGAGTTTCTTTTTTGGTTTTTAGTTTGTGGTAGTGTAGTGAAAGTCCGGTTTGCCCAGGATGGTCTGGGTTGTTGAAGGAGAGTTTATGGTTGTAGAATCTTTCCTTGAAGTTGTTGCCTGCCAGACCAATATAATAGTTAGTCTGGGATGGGTTTTCAGTTGAGGAGATAGATGCCTCATAGACCACTTGGGTTGATAGGCACTTTTGATTTAGGGGGCAGTTTGATTTGTTATTACAGTTGCATGTTCTTTTAGAATTTGGGGTTACTGGGGTGTTTAGTATTTTCATGTTGTGCTTTTTTATGATTTTTTCTAAATTGTCACCACAACAATAGCTGAGTTTTAGTGTATTCTTATTGAAAATTTTATGGAGTATGCTGTTATTGGGGAAATGAGTGTTTATTAAGTTCAGGAATTTATTTCCTATTTTGGTTTTAGTTGAGTTGTTAAATGGAGGTGTATACCAGATAATTTTCCTATTTCTATTTTTGTTCCTATTAGGGTTATTTTGTGTAGTTGGAATATACTCTATTTTGGTATTTTTGTATCCACTCTCCTTTAGTGCTTTATTATAAAAGTTCTTATGTTTATTGAAGATATCTATATTGGAGGAGTTGTTGCTAATCCTTCTACTAATTGATTCTGGGATGTGTTTACTTACAGATCTAGGGTGGTTAGATAGTGGGTTGACATAAAGGGGGTAGGAATTATCTTTAGCATAGGGCTCATAAGTATCTCTATTGAGGTTGAAGGTAATATCGAGGAAATTGACCTGTTTAACATTTGATGTTATTTCAGCCTTTAGGCCTATTCGTTTCATTTCTTTGGATATTATTTTTTTGATTTGTTCACATTTCTGTCCGTTGTGTATTATTATTATTATTATTATTATTATTATTATTATTATTATTATTGTTATTATCATTAATATTCTTACAAACTTGTTATTTCTATTTCTATTTTTATTCTAATTTTATTTATATTTATCTTTATTTTTACTTTATTTATTTTTATTTTTATTTTATTTTATTTTTATTAAGGCTTTTACATAAGGCTGTTGTCGCTGTGACTGTCGTGGGTATGGTTGGCGGACATTGCCATTGTCATAATCGGTTTTGTTGGTGATATGACTGGTAACACCAGAAAACTTCTTTTATAAAAGATTCCACTAGTATTGATCTCGGTATAATATAATCACAATTTAAAAAAAATATAATCACAACAAAATTCACTACAAATAATAAACAAAACATTAAAATAAAATAAATAAAATGCAAAAGTAGCAATTAATACCCTAAATTAAAATTATCAAACATTTTTATCCACATGATAATTACTTATTAGAATTAAAATAAAATAAGAACAACGGTTTTATCCTCATTTTGAATTTGACTCACTCTGGCCGTCGCCCCATCTCCCCCCTCCCGCCCCGGCCGAGATTGAGATTGCCGCAGCACTGACACGTGCAAAACCTCCCACGTAATAATTTGAAACACGACTTGTTGAGGTCATCCCCCCTCCCCTCTCATGTCCCATGTCGCCGTTATAGACAAAGCCCCAACTCTATCCCCCTCCCCCTCCAATGTATTTCCAATTTTAAATCTCCCGTTGAAGTAAATTTTATGCCATTTGAATTCCTTCCACCGGCCTGATGAATTGGTAGCTACCCGTACCAATGAAACAAAACCTGTTTTGTCGCAACTAATGGAATAAAATAAAATATATATATATATATATATATATATATATATATATATATATATATTTATTCAGTATTTTGTATTTAATTTTGTAACATATCAATGTTATAAAGGACAGATTCACGCCATTTCTCAAAACGTTTTTTTATTCAGCATACAATTGTTTTGGCTTGCACCAATATATTTGTAAAATACTTATGTGCATTTATTGCCTGGTGTGGCTATCTTTACTGCTAATTGTATAAAACAAATCAAATAACCCCCCCCCCAAACGACACGTCACGTTTAATTAATAACTATTACTTTATGATATCCGACCGATTTCTCACATAAAATGAAAATTACAAATTTCTAAGATAAAAGTAAATAATGTAGGCTAATAAAAAAATAGTAATACTTCCATATCATAATCACAGTAATAACATATTATATACGATGTATATACGTTAATATACTTATTATTTGTAGGAGTGCTGCCGCAATACCTCTTTTCGGGCGTCATGTCTTATTTCTCGTATGCCACGATTAAATAAACCATACGTTTGTCATCGAATGCGAATCAACAAATAGTAATACTACAATTAATTGACACAACGTTCCCTCAGCGTTTAACTACACCTATCCTTCCAGAACGATCGATTTCATTTTACAATGGGCTCTATAGGGTGAATTTCCATTCAGATTAAATTTAGCACAACAACGCTAACAAAAGAAGAATATCTCGAATTTGGATGAAAACTCTTTATTAAGATGCTATCGTTGCCTTTTCTTCTGCTAGCGGCGAAGTGGGATAAAATATTAGACCATGGATATATGTAGGGCTTTCGGACCTTGGTTTATACTCAATTTTAAGCCATTTCTTCTCACGCCCTGAAGGTTATCGGTTATCCGATTCCATTCGTCTGCATACTTCTTTTGTTTATTCTATATTAACATCATGTGACGTCACCCTCGTCCAGCACTCTTAGTAGCCACGGCTACTACTTTCCTTATAAACCCAATTATGTCGACCCAATATTTCGATGTACTTGCATGGTATTTTTATTTAAATTATCATCCTGGAGAAGTCTTACAATAAACGTTGATGAATATATACAAATATCTTTTGTTTTTTTCTTTTTCATTTCCCATATACACACATATATATATATATACTTTTAGTCTCATATTATATATATATATATATATATATATATATATATATACATGTGCAATATGAAAATAATAATAAATATTCTATCTCTAAATTATATCCTTTTGTGTACAGTCAATGCTCGATATACGAGAAAAAGTAATAATATAATTATATATTTCCTATATGAAGTCGATCTGATATCCGAGAGCATCAGATAACTCTTTTAATCTAATTTCCTGTTAACGTGCTAACATTTCTCTGCGAATTTTAATTATGAGATTTGTACTTGCGAACGTACCCTCAATATTTAAATAATGTCACCGATTATGAATGAAAAAAAAGTAGAATAAATAGTGGGCAAATATACCTCTGTCGTAATGTTACAAAATATGTCACAATTTCTCCAGATGATGTTTTGAATAAATCGATAGTTGCAGAGAAAAAGAAAGTCACTGACACCATGACATTTTGTAAATGTTTTATTAATCTTACGTTCTGTCTTGCAGGATCTCAGAGAATTTTTAAAGAATAATCAATATAAATGATAGGCAAATACATTTCTGTCTTATTTATCAGGATATTCGTGTCTGTACGACATCTATCCTTAGTGGAATATTCTTCATATTTCCTCGCAATGTTCTTTTCAAAGCACTCAATTCTGATTGCTATCAGAAGATCTCATTACGTATTCAATCATTCGAGTCTTAATTTGAATCTGCGAGTTTCTAAAACCTCCGCAATAAGAAATGCAAAGCTGCGAAATCATTTTAAATACAAACACCTCCCGACAGTCTATTTAATAATTCATGCTATAATATATTCCTAGGATGTGAGTTCTGCACAAAAGCGTCCTGGACAATGAAACTGTTCTCATTTTATATATGTCATTTGTAGTTCAAGTCTTACACAATTAGAATTATATATATATATATATATATATATATATATATATATATATATATATATATATATATATATATATATATATATATATATATATATATATATGAGAACGAAAGAATGAGAGTAATCTGACGTAATGGGAAATGAAAAAGGAAAAACCAAGATATATTTTTTATATATTCATGAACGTCAGTCAGTAGCAAAAGCTTTTGCTACTGACTGACTTCTCGCATCCTGGACCCTCGTCCAGCGCTCTTAGTAGCCACGGCTACTACTTCCCTTATAACCCCATCATGTCAACCCAATATTTCGATGTACTTGCATGATATTTTTGTTTGAATTATCATCCTGATGAAGTCTTATAATAAAGACGATACGAAACGTTGCTGAATATATAAAAGATATCTCTTGGTTTTTCCTTTTTTATTTCCCAAATACATATATATATATATATATATATATATATATGTGTATTAGATAAATCAAAGAAGAGAGATAAAGATGTGCGAATGACAATGTATTTCATGTTTACTTTTTCTTTCCTTAAGCCATGCTTTTCAAAGTTTAAAATATTATCATCAGAAGATAATAATATTTTAATCTTTGAAAATAGTGGCTTAAAGAGCAAAAAATAAACATATATTTATAGAGTACACCTTGCATTGAACAACCGAAGATTAAATAGATTTGTCATTCTTCTTTTATTTATTTTCATAATTGCTCTATCCCGTATATTAAGCTTTAATCGTTTCACTATAAGTTCATTTCTCTAAAAGTATACTTTTAGTCTCATATTTTATATATATATATATATATATATATATATATATATATATATATATATATACATGTGCAATATGAAAATAATAATAAATATTCTATCTCTAAATTATATCGCTTTGTGTACAGTCAATGCTCGATATACGAGAAAAAGTAATAATATAAGTAGATAAGTGATGAGAATAAAATTTGGTTTATTGCAATATTTATTTAACTATCAATTGTTCAAACGAGGGCAATATAAAAAATAGTGTTTCTTTCCTTTATCCATGAAAATATATGGATTATTTTTCATTGTTAATATATATATACATATAGATATATATACATATATATATCTCTCTCTCTCTCTCTCTCTATATATATATATATGTAAATATGTATGTAGATACATACATATATACATATATATATATATATATATATATATATATATATATATATATATATATATATATATATTAACAATTTTATTGAGGTACAGAATTTTATCAAGGTTTTAAATAGGATGAACGGAGTCAGCGAGTCGAGGAAAATATCACAAGAAGAAAAAAAAAAAAATTTATAAAATATATTTAATCGTTTTTTTTTTCTTGTGATATTGTCCTCGACTCGCTATGACTCCGTTCATCTTATATATATATATATAGTCTAAAGAAACTTTGAGTCATTTTCAACAAAGAAAGACAGTGCAGTTTAAATTCCCTGAGAAACTAACTAAATCCAAGATATCGCAGACTTAGCACTTGCATAAGCAGGCCCACTGTTGGGAAATTCATGAATAAAAAAGAGAATTTAAGTATCTAACAGTGAAATAAAAACAGGGATGCTTAACTTGAGCGTAGAATATTAACACGGGGATAATCAGCTGTTTACCATATAACTATATATATATATATATATATATATATATATATATATATATATATATATATATGTATATATATAACTATGTATATATATATATATTAGTTTTGTTGCACGATACAAGTCGTTGACAATATTTCATTTCGTCTCCTCTTTATCTTGACAATGTTTCAATTTTCCTTCAATATACACATATATGATACTGACGCTTATGGTGATCTTTGGTCTTTAATTGGAAACCGAACGTCAACTTTGAAGACTATGGATGTTGTTGCTCCTAATTCACGTTCTCTACTTTTACTTACTTTCCACACGGATAACTACGGATATTCTAACGACTTCTGGGTTGGCGGGCGATTTAAGTTCTTCACTTTCAGATCTTTTCCTCGCGGAATGCAAGAATATGGAGGACGTTGTCAACTGGAATTCTCCTTTTGTCATAGTATCTAATGAAGTGGCATCTCGAAGGCTACTAAGCGCACATGTTATCAAAATCTTAAATTGCATATTTCTTCATCAAATTCTAATAATTTAAATCTATCATTGAAATATGCCCTATATCTAATGATTAAACTAACAAATTGCGTATTTATTTTTCATCTTAGATAACGTTCGTCAAAAAGAGTTATTCCAAATAACTCATAAGTAATGTCTTGATGAACTTGTCTACTCTCATAAGCAGTACACTTTTAAAATATTCATCACAATATTAAAATTAGTGTCATTTTCTTGATTTATTTTGAGGCAATTCAAATACGTGTACCTCTCTTCGTTTGTCTGTGAACGAGCTAACGCGCAACAGGGAAAAGAAAGATTCTGACGGACGATCTGTCGGGCAACAGAGAGAAAAAACATTTGTTTTTGTCGTTTTTCTGTTTTTGTCTTCAACTCTTATCATTTAAATTGTAAACACCTTCATTATCTCACTTTTTTACTCGTCACTTTTTTCTGTTCATATCACATTTGAAAGTATAATTCTGTATTTTTTTCTTCTGTTATACTTGCACCAGTCTACGAGAAGGCTCTCTGCTTAATTGTTACCTTGATAATATATCTACATCTATGTTTATGTTATGTACCGATAGGTAATTACGTACAGAAAACGCCTGTCCATTTATTAAATCTTTAGAACTTTTATGATATATTTTATTTCGGGTTTTAATTTATATTTCATTATAGATGTTATTACTATTGTATTGTTCTTATTATTACTGTTCTCATTCTTTTTATTATATTTTCTTTATTATTTTATTATAGATTTAGATTTTATTATAGATTTTATTACAATTTTATGTTCTTTTTATTATTGTTCTCATTATTTTTGGTTATTTTTTTATTATTTAATTATAGATTTAGATTTTTTTATAGATTAATAAAATCTATAAAAATATATAAATCTATAATTAAATAATAAAAAAATAACAAAAAAAATATTTATCATTTTATTGTTTTTTATTATTGTTTTTCCTGTATTTTAAAATTATTTTCTTATCATTGTTTTATAGATTTTATTACAATGTTATTGTTCTTCTTATTATTGTTCTTCTTATTTTATTATTAATTTTCTTAACATTTTATTATAAATTTAAATTTAATGATATATTTTATTACTATTTCATTGTTCTTATAATTATTGTCGTTATTATTTTTAAAATTATTTTTTATATTATTTACTTATTTTATTAAGATTACTATGTTATTGTTCTTTTCATAATTGTTGTTCTTATTTCATTATTATTATTTTATTATTATTTTATTATACATTAATATTTTATTATAGATCTCATGAACAACAATTAAAATGCGATGCGAGAATAAAGCACTAAATAGACAAATGCATGAATAAATAACTCCTCTATGAATTATTTTCATTATTGTTTTCTTAGTAATGTTCTGATCAACAATATTAATCTTTATACGGAGTTTCCACCACTGTGTCCTTCTACTGATAGTGTTCCCTTATTTACGATGAAAGGTTTTCCGTATTTATATATGATTGTTAGTGATTGTTTGTGAGCGTTTAATTTAATCAATTTAAAGTTTCAGATTGAAAAACATTGAATTGTTAAATGTATACCAAAGTTGCATGCCTTACAATGAAATATATTCAAATTTAGCAAAATATCAAATTTGATTCAAATAAAATACAGGCATACAATTAATACTAATTATAAATTGTGGTACTCATAACTGTTTACAGCAAAAACAAATAGCAAATATACTCGCCACGGTATAGAATCTATATTTAATTTATACACATGTCCTTGACTTTAGAACAAACCAAACTCTAGAAAGTGTATTTACTCTATTTCAAATTAAATACAGGGTGGGCCAAAATAAGGGTCCTATCTTTAAATTTGAATAACTTGAATTTGAATAACTTCCACAAAATAAAAGTTAAACTCACCAAACTTTATGTGTGTGTAGACTGACCCTTCCGAGATTTTTTGAAATAAACAAAACAAATTTTAGCCGAAAAACACTTCTTAAAACTTACAAAAACTAAAGTATTGTTTTTTACACTGTTTTGAGTTTTTTAAGCAAAAATAATGTTTTCTAAATGAGGGTACGTTCCTTAGGGCTAATACGGCTCATGCTTGCTTCGGAAGGGGTCCTTTACTTATTCTAAAAAAAAAAATTTAAAAAATCAATAAATAAAAAAGTTATGAATTTTTGAAAATAGGACCCTTATTTTTGCCCACCCTGTACATGAAATTAAATATTTTTTTCGTCATCATCATCGTCATAATTTAGGTTTCTGATCATTCCTGGAGGAGCAACACATCCATGGTTTCTGTCAACATTCTTTTGTCTCTAGCAAGCCGTGGCCATGTAGGACCCAGTTAGCTGTCAAAGTCGTCCCTCCAACGGGGGTTTGGCCTTCCTTTTTTTAATCTTTTTCATTGTCCCCGGTCCATTCGATCGCTCTAAAGGTTTACTTGATGTCTGTATATCTCGAAAGCCGACCTGTCCATCTATGTGTAGCTGTTCGTATTGTGGTGATAGTGTCCTTTACGCCATGTTGTTATCTGATCGAAGTGTTACTTATTCTTTTTTTAGACTGATGCCGAACATAGTCCGTTCTATGTTGTAATGTATCGCGCTTAGCCTTTCTTTTGCTTAGCTACTTAGTTCCAATGTTTCACTACTATATGTCATAACAGCAATGATGTATCCATCAAATATTATTTTCCGTTTAATGTTAATAGCGAGTTTGGAAAAGGCTATCCATCCAAGTACAATCCTCTATTTGATTTCAGGCATATAGGCGTTACTCTTCACCATCTTCCTTACGTATATTGAGTTGTCAACTACCTCGAATTTTTCACCATTCACTATGACTGGTAATTTTGTGGCACATTTGTTGAACATGACCTTGTTTTTTTAGTATACATTTTAAGGCCAACTATATGGCTTACATTGGGAATGTCGTTAAGAATCACGTCTAATTCTTGAGGTGTGTGGTGTATGACAATCATACTGTCGGCAAATTCTAGATACGCACGATATTCCCGGTTTATACTGGTACCTCTTCCTTCCCAGCCAACTTTATTGATTACTGAATCTTACATGAAAAGATGTAAAGAGATTTTCTTAACTGTTGTCGCCTTGTCTAATATTTCTTTATACATTGGTCTTTTTGATATCATGTTGGGGCTTTAAAGTTGGCATGATTCCACCGTAAATGACTTGATACAAGTTGGTGTAAGTCCTGTATCAAATGCTTGAATTTGTATATTTTTGGTTAAAAACTGTACATGAAAAATATGAACAGTATACAACTTGCTGATATAAGATGTGTCCATTTATATTGTAAGATAAAATCTATTTGTTCTACTTTAAATTTGTAATGGTAAACGCATTTAATTGACGATGTTATTTAATTTAAACTGTAAGACATCCAATTTAAACTCACGCTGTTTTATTAAAACTCAATTCTTTTACACTAAATACCGTTAGTTCTAATTATATTAATTACATTCTAAGCATTAACATAATTTCCAGTTAGTTTGACATGTAAAGATGAGAAAATGAGAATTAACCCTACGTATCCGAATAAGTTAACTGGTAATGTGGACATAATTTTAAACATATTAATTTTCCAGCCGAGACCGGAAAGGAAAATTGATTTAAAAATTTGAAAGTTTTCGTCCATCTTTCGACAGGTGTTATTATTGAAGTGTTAATTCGTAGAAAAAATTGAAAAAAACATTATTTATTCCTCCAGATATTTTATTGAAAATTCTTCGCATAAAATATTTCATTTCTTAAACGATTTATTATTTATTCTGGAAACGCTTTTAATTGGTTTATGATGGAAATATTAAGAAAAGTTCGAAAGCAAAACGTGATGAATACTATTTCTTAAATTGCGTAACTACCACGACAAAAAAGTGTTGCATTCTAAAACTTAACAACACGACAGAATCATAATAATTTCGTAACGGCATGATTTATTTGTTTTTTCAATTAAACTAGGCTTATAGTTACTATTTCTATTGTTTACTTTTTCAATAACAAGGGATTAATCGCGTTTTGCATTCCAACACTTCATGTACCTGTGCAATCGATTTTTTAATTAGCACAAAACTATTAATAGCCTGGTTAAAGTAAAAGGACATCAAAACATTAAAACAATCATTATCTTTTCGTCTATTCTTAATAAAATACTTTTCTATATTCTGCAATAAGTAGACTATATCTCATGCTTAACGTGATACTCCTATTCTAGAAACTGACGCGCGATGATAACATAAAAGATGAGTGGAGCAATGTTGCTTAGAACACACCGGAAGTCACACCGGAAGTCACACCGCTAGTAACTTAACTTGCTCCATTGTAGTAATTTCATGGATAAAGTTAATAGCAAAAAGACAGGGCTAGTAAACTCTCTTATACTTTTTTTACACAACAGTATATACGTATTTCCGGAAGTATCATCCCTTTTTTCTCCATGGTGACGGATGAAGGAACTAACACTGTATATTGTTATCGTGTAATGCTATTACTGTGTGATACAACTACATTATAACATTAGTAAAACACAAATATAACGTATGTGTTGTTATTATATACTTACTGTATATGAATAGACGGTCACAATTGCTTTTAGGACAAAAGGGGAAGAGAATGAAATACAGTTCTATGCTCACCGTGTCTACAATCAACAAAGTAATGTCACACAAATAAAACACAGGCGCAACTATGTTCTCTACAACAAGAAACCATCATAGTAATACTGCACGACACACCCAGACCATATTTGTTTACGTGGCGAAAATTCGTCTGCTACGTTACTAGCCGAATGGACAGAATCATTTGCAATTATTGTCTATAATTATCAATCATTAACATTATTCACTAACATTGTATGGTTTCGAGCAGTGTGCGCCAATAGATGGTCCTCGCAAAGTTCTGATTCTCCGCCGCAAATATTGGGACATTATTTCAATATTTACGTAGTAATTTAAGTATGAATGAAAAGAACATTCTTTTTGATCTAGTTGGCGATTAAAATCTCAAACCTAAATTCCGGTCATCTTTATCAAAACTACAGTTTTAGACATTATGAAAAATGAATTAACATAACTTTCTGAAGATATAATGGGAAATTTGATTGAGTTTCAAACAAAATATATGTGAGAAAATGCATGTTCGTCCGTGCAATAAAATAAGATTCGCTACTGTCTCCAATTAAAATAAATACAGTTCATCGTCTGACTATGACGCCATTGGAGCCAAGATTCAACAAACTGATGATAAATAGAACGACAAATCGTACTAAAATCAGTATTACTTCAATGGATTTCAGATTTTCAATTTTCTTTTTTTAATGATCAACTGCAACTTTTCAACTTTTAGTGAGTAGATTTCTAATTAATAAAATAAGAGTGCTACGATTATTATATTATATACTAGTTGGAGGCCTAGTAGACATACTTGACGTTGTTAAATTGAATTAAGGTTATATACCCGATGTGTTAGTTAAAAGTGGATGCATGTAGATATATTGCACATAGACGGCAACAGAAATTGTAGATACTTCCATTTTATAATGTTATTCATATGATATATATTTATTCAAAATAGAATATATTTGAAGGTTTAAAGGCTCACATAACTGTCTTATGTTAAAAAAGCACGAAGAGATTCGGGACCACTTCCATTGTCTTCCCTAGAAAATCTCATACATGTTATAAACCTTAAGAATGTGTGTGGATGTTCTAATCTTTCTCTGTATAAGAAACACACACACATTAAGAAAACATTCACACATATATTAAGTTTCATAAATAGAGATAATTACTAGTAAAATTAAATGGCCAGCCTTGGGAATAATTGGTGCATCGATTGAGACAATTACCCTAGAAATGTGTTTGGGCTAACGGAATAGTGAATACGTGTTTTAGATTTATTCTATACTATTAACCACCGACAGAAATTGTATTTGACACCAGTTAAATGACCAAATATGATACTATATCACGCTGAACTGTGTCATACTAGTCAAAGGGCAGTTTCTTATAATTTATTTTGGAAGAATGTGAAATAAAATGACTTGTTTCAATATGCGCTATTAGCGATAGTCATTATATTTTGATGTTAAGCTTCAGAGACCTAACTCACACCTGCTCTGATATAGGGTCTAGACCACTTTTTAAACGGATATTTAAAATCTCGATGAAAGAAAAACTGTCTAAAATGTACATTTATTCTATTTCGTTGTTCTCTTTCTTTTTAAAACTTATGTATATTTTATTAACAAGATAAGAATGGAGGACTAAAGAAGGTATCTACACGACAATGAAGAGGAAATGATCTTCATTGTACATAAAGTTTATTTGTTCTTTTTGTTTTAGGCAACGGATATTTACACCTGCCAACTTATAATTGTTGTCATAAAAGTTGATTTTTTAGGAGAAATTTCAGCCATGTTCGATACGACGTAAAATTAATACAACAATTCGTGAACTAATTCCAACCAATATTGAAGGTAAACTATTTTCAAATGAATAAATCATGTTTACACACTTAAATCATTGTATTGAATACTCCCTTATGAGCGATATGTGATAAGGCGCACGTATTATGAGCCACTAGTGAATACGGTTTCCTGATACTGTTATTCAGCGGGTGATTACTTGAATATATTTTTTTATTCATGATGCGTTTTTACATATAAAGTATTTTAATCAACACCCTAATCTCAGATGATAATATATTATTATACTAAATGTGAGTTCGTCAAAGTTTGTTCTCCAAAACCTTTTATCTATATACTTTTATAACACAACATTCATGCGAAAATATGGCTCATAAAGCATTGAGTTTGTATGATAGAATTGTAGACTAAATAAAGAAATAGTATCGGAACAGTTAAACAGAGGTGTCGTCAAGATCAAGTCCAATTGAAAGTCAATCTCTATCGCCGGTGTAAAAAAAACAACGTCGTTCAGTCCAACATAAGCAAAAATCAGCACTATACTCTTTCGTTCGCTTTACGATCTCACGTTCAGAACGATCTCCACATCTCTCCCCGAATGTTCATTTTTCCTTCTCTTAAAAAAAAAAATGCGACGCATGCAAACCAACTTAATTTGCATAAATCTCCCTCTCGGCGCCGCGGCCCTGATCTTCAAATAAAAACCCTATTTGACTTTCTGATGCCTTTCTCCTCCCACTCCTCTTTCTTTTTTGTCGTCAGTGAGCGTTTTCAGGTTCGCCCCCACACACAGCATACCAAACGCTGCCTCTTTGAACGGCGCCGACAAGTGTCTGCATTTACGTCAGTTGGGCGCTCTCCGTTACAAAATATTGTCTTAATAGGTCGAATTAGTCGTAATTTATTTTTAACTGAACAACTCACCCGTCTGTCTCTTACCAATCTGTGTATTTCTATGACTGATTCTCAGTCCTTATTGATTCAAACACTCTCTAATATTTCATAAAATGTTTATTTGAGCATATAGATACGAAACTGACTCTCTATTTATCCACGGTGTCATCTAACTGTAACACTACAGACACGTATGCAAATTAGAATTATCTTTAGTAAAACTGCGAAATCGTTTCTGTTGGACGAACATATAAGTAACACATTTGTGAGAGACGTACAAATAGCAGCGGAGAAGGCATAATACTGGATCTGTTTAAAAAGAAACGATGAGTGTTGGATGTAAAAGTAGATTGCACCAATGCCAATACGAACCTGTGAATGACGCGTTCAGATATGCCCTAGAGGAGTAGCGATCGAAACCCCGGATGATGATTGTACTGGATCCGATTGCTACTTGCACTAAAGGTGGTGCGTGCAAATTACTAAAATAATAAAAACTAATAATACTTTTATATAATACTGATACTACAACGATTATTACTACTAATACTAATAGTAAAGATGATACTATAGAAAAACAGAGACTGACTATGTTTGTTATAGGATAATTTAAAAGATATTAAGTTCATTAATTTTCGAATAAAATAAAACGAGAATAACTAGTCTTGAAGTAGCATAACATATATACACATACACCTCTTTCTTAAACATGTCTGCAGATATATCTTAGAATTATATTTCTGAATTCCTTAAGCGTCTGTGTAATATGTTATACACCAGTATCATTTGTAACTTGTTGGCGTAATTTGTTCGAATATCTTAGTAATTGAAACACAATACTATTTTGTACTTTATTTAGTTTGGAGACATTCTTTATTCGAACATCTCTAGTGCGAGAAAATATATTAAAATATATTTCATTTGTTGAATAAAATATTGTGAGACAACGATTTTAAGTTAAATATACCTATTTTTTCTTAAGTATTGAATTAAATGTCCTTAACTAGAAGCTGCTTTAATCTCTTAGCTTACGTGACAATATATTAAAATTACACGTACACAATTATCCGTTCAATTAGTTTTTGTTTCCATATATTTCCTACGTAACATATGGATGGGTGTGGTGAATTGTGTGACTAGGTATCGCGTGCAGATGCCCGTGGGGTCAAGTGGTCAAGCAATTTTGCGACAGCGTATCCTATTATCGATTGTGACAGGGATGGCCATAGAGCCGATATCGATCGTAAGGGGAATTTCCTTACATCCCAAGAAATGTCATAGGGCCGATTTGGAAAAGTCGGGTCAAGAGGATGGAAATGAGATGTCCAGCCGTGTTAACCCCTGATTCTGACCAGACCCTGCGGAGGGGTGTGTAAAAATAAAAATCTTAGGATTGCTTTATTGTATAGGGAGGGGAGGAATGTTAGATAATGGCCCTATGGGAATGGACGTATATGTTTGAAATCGTTGGTTTGACTTGCGCGAATAAGTGTGGGTAGACGCGTGCAGTCGAGTGCAGAATAGGACCATTTCTCACAGTCGGAGCTCACAGACGTGACAGGATCACGGGTCAATGCGCACCTGCGGGACAGGCTCTGTGACGTCACGGGCTTTTGCGTGGAAAGCAGAGAAATCCGTGACGTCACTCGTTCTTCATGAGAAGCGAGTTTTAGCAGTCTGGGTTTTGGAGGCGAACATATGAGACGTGATTTTTACCATGTAGCTAGCAACATACATATGGGAATTATTTCCTTAAGAAAATACAGGCGAAAAATCTCTTTTCCCCCTCCACGAATGGTTAAGACTTAATAGATAAGTAATTACGAAAGCAGTAATTTGCTCTCTCTCTCTCTCTCGATGTTAGTGGATATCTCCAAGCCGATATATAACAAACGCCTGTAATAAAAAGAATAGAAAGTTAAAAGGATCGTTTGTCGATTGAGTCGATCATGTATTTTATGTTGTAGCGGCGATGTTTCGGCAGAAAGAAAGAAGAAATAATTCAACCACTTGACGACACACTCCTCCACGCGACAAGGAAAGAAGAGAGAGTACGAACAATGTAAAGGTATACAAACTATATGATGTTTGGTGTTAAACAAATGACGACTGTTTAAACGAGAACTACCACGGCCGTTCCGGGATGAGTATACAAGACGAGAACTGCCGCGGCCCAAGAAGAGAGGGGATATGCAACAATCCTACTATATTAAAAAAGCAATACCCACCGTTGCAACTCTTAATATGTTAACATTTATTTTGTATTCTTCGTCAAGAAATAAGATGTTCTCCTAATCTTTTGTTGATGGCCATGTTTTCAAACGAACTATAGCCATTAGAATTTAAAAAACTGTAATGCGTATATAGGATAGACTGCTTTTGTTTTTATAAACGACACACAGTCGTTAGAATTAAACAATGTGCCGCGATTTTGACGTAGAAAAGTATGTTTTTGTTTCTGCTTTTCGAACGAAACATAGCTTTTAGAATTCAAAATGTGTAATGCGTTCATCGCATTGGATTTTATTGATCTTTCTTAAACGACACATGGTCGTTAGAATAAAAAAAATGTGGTGCGAGTTTGACGTGTAAGAAATGATTTTGCTCTTTAATCGAACGAGACATAGCCGTTAGATTTGAAATGTATAATGCATTTATAACATGAAATGAATGTTTTATAGTCATTTATTTTATTATCGATATTATGTATGAAGATTTGTTGGGGATGTCGTGTTCAAAAACAGGAACGAGAACATTATTTTTTGCTCAAAATCGCACCACCTTTTTTTAAAATTCTAACAGCTATGTGTCGTTTAAAAACAAAAACAAAACTTTATAATACAAATCAGCTCCGCTCTTTTATATCCAACTTTAACAAATAGGGGGCCATTTTCTTGCCATCAGAATCACTTGGGAAATCTTTTTTTGTCATGAATACCCCCATGATGTTCTCTGTTCATTTTGCTATCCAGCAGTTATTCCTTCTATTAAAAAACTAATCCAACAGTTACGATTGTTCATCGCTGAAAATTGTCAAATAACTACTGTTGTCTTGAGAAATTTCAAGTTTTTCTGGCATGTTTCACGCTTTTTTTGGTTAATGACGTCGGTCAGAAACTGCCTTGGTTGTCTAACAAAAGAATGTGTACCTAAATTACAGTCTCGGGGTCGATCTTTACAACTTTAGCATGCCTTCTCATGCTTACAGTAGGGTATTCTTTGATTTAATTGTTGAAGGTGTTTAAGAAGAGTTCATCTCTCTTGATGTTGTTCTTTCCCATCTAATGTAAGGGGATCTCATCATGCCCAAACCAGATTTTCGGCTAGCTGGACACGAGGAACTGTCTTCTCACTGATGTCGGCGATCTTAACAATGTCTTTTTTAAGGACTAGGGCGTCCGTGAGATCATAAATCCGTCTGCGTCTCCTCTAGTGTGCGCTCATTTTCCAATATATTTAGATCTGAATTATACAAAAACATTAGTGAATAAAAAAAAATTTCTATTTAATTCATAGATTTGATTACCCTCACAGTTTCTGCAGTATATTCAAATTTATCAATATGACAAATTATATATATATATATATATATATATATATATATATATATATATATATATATATGTATTAATTAATTAATTAAGTTCAAATATTAACTAAATGGACAAAAACATTATTTTTCAAAATGCTCAATATATATTAGAGCTTTTATATTAAAATAAACATAGTTGGAGTATCCGACAATTGTTTCAGAACCTGCTGGCTCCTCTTCAGGGAAGTAACTGGTGAATTAAAATGATATCCGCCTATACACAATCATAAGAAAGAAAGAAAAAGAAAAAAAAGAAGAAAGAAACAAACAATCAGACAAATTACATTTCAAAAAATCTTCAGACGAGACAACCTTTTCTATAAGATGCCAACTTTTGACACCTATGTATGAACTCGCAAGAAATTGGGTCATACTGTCTATTCCTCTCCAACCACACGCCTAGACATCGAGCCATACTCATACATACTCATATCCACGCTAATACGTACATATTAATATACTCACAAACATACACACACATTTATATGTAAAAGTAAATTCAAAAACATATATACATGTATATATACACACACACATACATCCATATATACATATATATCCATACATACATACATACACACACACACGCACACATATTTTCTTACCCAGCCTGTAAGTGTGTTAGCACATAATAACAGTGTCTTTAAATACAACATAAATCCGCCCAACTCATGCATAGGCAAAAACACATTGTATTTCATGACTCAAGCAATGTCGTGAATTACGGCGTCTATCAGACCAATATAAATACTGTAGTGTGCATTTATATAACTCTGAAATACGCCGTAATTCACGATCAACGTCAAACGCGCATTAAAATCGTCACTAGGTAAGATGACGTAAGTTATGGTTTCTTGCAAAACTACGCGTCGTCTAGCAAGATATTACAAATATAAATCACATGTACAAATATGCAACCGTAAAAATATATATTACAATATAATATGTAATAATATATTAGCACTTGTGCAGGGGCATAAACGAGGTGTCATCGAAGAGAATATAAATCGTCTGAAATAGCACTAATGCACGTGCGTAACGATAACATGAATTGCCCCAATAATGTTTGTTCTTTTTTAGCTAATCTCTATGTGAAGTTGGAGAGATGCAATATTATATTATATTTAAAATCCATTATCCAAGAGAAGAAGGAAAAAAAAGTAAAGTCCAGACAGACATTAACGTCAACTGAACACCTATGATACACTCATTGGTACTTCCGATGTCTGCACAGAAATAGTGCGGGAATAGAAGCAGCAGGGTGTAAACGTGTCTGTTCTAGACCGTAGTAAAGTATACTTGCATGTTAATGTTTTAGAACTCCCTATGGTTGTACCATACATCTATCTTCAAAGGACAAAGATTTTGTCTAATGAAGTGTGTTGGGGTTCGACCTGAATGTTCCACCCTTAATAATGAGGTCTCTGCTCACAGCTGTATTAACACCGGATGAAACGATAAATAAGGTGACGGCAGCATATCTTGACGATATATATATATATATATATATATATATATATATATATATATATATATATATATATATGTGTGTGTGTGTGTGTGTGTGTGTGTGTTAATGAGACTGTGGAATCCGCAGGATCTGTGAACTAGCACCTCAAACTTTACGAAGTGACTGCAAGAATCGATAAAGATTGAAGAACAGTGCAAGAGTGCGAGAATAAACAGCCAGCAAAATTTTAAAAATAAAACTAAAAACAACATTAAAAATCAGTTTTTCTGGTTTTCACAGAAAAAGTCATACCGAAAGAAGATTATAATTTATTTAGAATAAGTTGCTTTTCTAAAAATTATTAGATATAAAACATCAAAGTTCAATATCAAAATGTGTATCTTGCATCGCATTGATAAACCAAAGAAAACCATCATGAATATATATATATATATATATATATATATATATATATATATATACAGGGTGGGCCAAAATAAGGGTCCTATCTTTAAATTTGAATAACTTGAATTTGAATAACTTCCACAAAATAAAAGTTAAACTCACCAAACTTTATGTGTGTGTAGACTGACCCTTCCGAGATTTTTTGAAATAAACAAAACAAATTTTAGCCGAAAAACACTTCTTAAAACTTACAAAAACTAAAGTATTGTTTTTTACACTGTTTTGAGTTTTTTAAGCAAAAATAATGTTTTCTAAATGAGGGTACGTTCCTTAGGGCTAATACGGCTCATGCTTGCTTCGGAAGGGGTCCTTTACTTATTCTAAAAAAAAAAAATTAAAAAAATCAATAAATAAAAAAGTTATGAATTTTTAAAAATAGGCCTCTTATTTTTGCCCACCCTGTATATATATATATATATATATATATATATATATATATATATACATTTCTTTTTTAATTTTCTTATTTTTTGTTTTTGCTGGGGATGGGGGATAATGCCGGATGCCAGACATTAACCGGCTATTATTAGTCCCGTTCCCTTTATAATTACTGGGATGATGGAGGGCTTCCTTAGATTGCATTTTCTTTTCATGCCGTACATAAGACCTTGGTATTCGTAATTTTTTCTCTTTCAGTTCTGTTTCAGCCAACATAATTAGGGACACTTACTTCAACTAAGGTTGCTACTTTCTCATTTGTGTCCTATATATATATATATATATATATATATATATATATAGAGAGAGAGAGAGAGAGAGAGAGATTGAGAGAGAGCGAAAGAGAGAGAGAGAGAAATGAGTATAAGAAGGCTATCACAATTCAAGAAATGGGAATATGTTGGCGTTGAGAAGTTCGACAATATCAAGTAATTTTGTATATATATTGAACATTTTTTTTTATAGCTAATATTACTTGATTAGGCAATACTTCAACACTGTGATGTGATGTGTGTGACCGTGTTCAATAATATATTCTGAGGAAGACCTCTTTATCAAATATGGGTGTTTCAAATTTAAATATATATATATATATATATATATATATATATATATATATATATATATATATATATATATATTAAGACAAACATTATTGAACAACACGGAATACTACTGCTTAATAAGTGAGTTTGTTTTTTTTTCGATTTTTCGTATTGTCCATGGAGTATTTTTGTTAAATGGTCGTATGTAGTATCCGCATGTTTTATGTTTCATTCTTCACGAGTACTTTAAATTGCTTCATTCAATCGTCGTCAGGGGGCGTACTAGTCTGGTTTGTTCATATTTTTTGAGTTCGTCTGACGGTGTTGCAATGGTAAGCTTTTTAAATGTACGTGTGGGTAATGAGACTCTGTATGCGATACGTGATCACGTGCAAAGCGTGTGACTAATTAAAAAATACAAAAGCTCAGGATACGTGTAAGTCAAATACTAATCTAGGCGCATTGAAATATTTAGGCTAGCATCGTAATTGATATCATTCATTGTGTGGTGTCTAGTTTATATAGAAAGTTGTTCGAAAGTGTTTAGTCTTTTTACATTGGGGTCGTTATGTATAATTTTGTTGTATTTAAAGACACTGTTATTATGTGCTAACACACTTACAGGCTGGGTAAGAAATTGCGATCCTACATTAAAAATATATCTCTATATTTATAATGCAAAGTTACTTCTTCTGACTACTGAGTTAAATATGACTTTCGTATCAGAGTTCGAACTGTGTGACCGGCAGGGATTGTCTCCTCTTATACCGATGATTGCAGGTTTGGCATGAAGCACATGTCTATATAGTATAATTTGAAAAACATATTTTATAATCTGACTTAGGCCAGTTATGCTTTTTTCACTGCTGAGCGATTGCACTATACTAAGAGTTATGTATTGTAAGCCGTCGGAAAATTGTAGTAGTGACGTAGCTTATGTAGCAAATACTTTTAGTATTGTTGGAGATACATTAATTCAAGGAACATTGGAAATGATATACTAAGTTTGCTCTTTCTAATAAACTTTTAAGATGAAAGGTGTTATTTATCATTATATGCTAAGAGGTGTTATATTTTTGATGATAAATGTAATTTTATTATTACTATTGACGGAAGATATATATCTGTATATGATGTTTTAAAGAACTTTCTCGTTAAATTTAACGTTATGGAATCATTTGGTTACGGTAGACTATGTTAATGTAGTCGGAATTATTTAGCTAGTTGTTATTAGTATTACCTAGATATTATCTTGTACAGAAAATCAGTACAACATGAGTACCGTTGGTTTCAAGCTCAGAAAGTGTTGGGCTCCCGGCTATCTTAACCTTTGGTGTCACTTGCTAGAGAAAATCGAGGGTCTCGTATAAGACACGATCGGATACGTTATGGTCTTTGAAGTGTTGAAATAATATCGTCTAAATTATGTGTTAGAGAAAGATGTGTGAGATTAAAAAGCTTAATTAAGTCCAAGAAAAGCGAATAGAATTAAAGATTAACATTGAATATTAAAGAACTACTTTTTCCCATGAGCCATATATATATATATATATATATATATATATATATATATATATATATATATATATATATATATATATATATATATATATAATTCTTAGTTGTATACTCGTCCCGAGTTGGGTATAAGCAATAAATATAGCCTTATTTTGAAATTGTATTTCATTCCTTAAGGGATATGGTACGGTTTCGGCGGTGATACACCCTAATTATTAAAGTTTACAAAAAATAATAATATGCTCCGTTTACTGAATCTTTTTCCTAAAATACATATTCTCCAATACAGCATAAGTTCTATAGTTTAGGATTTTATCAAGCATATACATATTATTGACGCTCATGCGCGCGCATCGATCCTTTTAGAGATACATTACTTAATATTATTCAAACTTTCATGGATAATAATTTTATTTCTATATATATTTTGTATCTAAGTTATTTTAACAGTTTGATGGATTATTGGAGGAGAGTTTGAGTTTTGGTGGGTGCCCACTCTAAAAAATAGAACTTACCAAAAATAGTGGTGCCTATGTTACTCACCGTGTTGCCGAGAATATATATATATATATATATATATATATATAAATTAATAGACATAACCAAAAATAAAACCATGAATACGGCTCTTTACTAACAACAACAACGCATTACCTACTGAAGACGGTCGCGAAGACCGAAAGCGTTAGAGAAATGGCACAGGATACAACATTAGGCACCATAATCCACCAATTGACACCGGAAACCCGACGAATCGTTAGCCGAGTTGAGAAGTTAACCAGAAAGATCGCAAAGAAGGAAAACTCCGTGGTCTTCAATGACACACACACACACATATATATATATATATATATATATATATATATATATATATATATATATATATATACACAAATGCACAAACACAACAGTATATATATGCACACCCTAGATGTTAAAGTTTACAAGAAAGATATGCTTATCTGACTCACCTATTCACTAGAATATATATTATGAATTTAATAATTATTATCTACATAGAAATTTATGAATATATACACATTCCTAAGTTTATATATATATATATATATATATATATATATATATATTTATATATATGTATATACTTATTTTTTATATATAGATACATGTATAAAAACCGCTAGACTAACATGTCGATGTTATCGATTAATAGTTTTTAGAAACTATGACCTCATAAGATAGGAAAAAATCTGATCTTTGACTCAGATGTTTTTATTGGGCAAACCCTGAGTGAAACATCTGAGTGAAAAATCAGACTTTTTCCGGCTTAGGGGATCTTAGATTTTGATAACTATTTATTGATAACATTGGCATGCCAGTGTAGCGGTTTTTGTACATGTTTGTTTGTATGAATAAAATGATTATTTTTATAAGCCCGGTTGACATTCTGTATAGTATATCTACGTTACCTATATATATATATATATATATATATATATATATATATATATATATATATATAAATGATAATTTATTTCATTTTGACTACAAAATTGATTTTGTGTCACAAGAGCAGTTTTTAGGAACTCACGACATTCAGGTCTTGAAATAGCATTATGCCTGTTTGAATAAGTTTACAATTCCACAAAGCTATATAAAGGTGACAGAAAATTCGAATAGAAATTGAATATGAATAGATATAGAAATAAAAACAAAACAAAACAAACAAAACCAAAACAAAAACAAAAACAAAATACAAGTTAGAAGAAAAAGAAAAAGAGAAAGGAGAAGAAAAGAAAAGGAAATATTAAGAGCTGCACGGGACATAATGAGGAGGTGGAAAGAGAGGGAGAAAAAGCATACGACTTGGTAGGCGAGGGGTCGGAGTATGAAAGCATGTATCTATGCATTTTAACGCGTGTCAAAATTGTCTGTCTAGATGTGATTTTCGCGCGTAGAGGACCGCGCAAGTGATAGATTAACCGATTCAAATCAGTTGCCTATGGAGGGGGGGGGGAGTAGCATTCTATGGCGAGCGGGTTGATAAGGAAGAGGGGGAAAGGTATAAACACACTTTAGGTGCTAATAATAATAAAATTAAAAAGTTAAAGAATTGAAAATTAAAAATTAAAGTGTCGATATACAGGTAGAAATAAAATATAATTTTTGAATAAAGTAAACTATATTAGTAATATAAAAATAATGAGAAATATATATACATATATATATATATGTATATACATATATATATATATATATATATGTATATAAATATTATATTTATATTTTTATATTTATATTTATATTTATATATATATATATATATATATATATATATTTATATTTCCGCTCTATAGTTTTATTGAGCACTCTCATAAACCCGGTTCAATTCCCCTTGATTTATACCCTGTGGATTTATACCATACTCGGATATATATATATATATATATATATATATATATATATATACATACAGAGAGAAGGAGATAGATAGATAGATAGATAGATAGATAGATAGATAGATAGATAGATAGATAGATAGATAGATAGATAGATATATAGAGAGAGATAGAGAAAGAGAATGGTAGTTTGCTTGAAGCATTGCTGGGAATAGTAGTAGTATGTTTCTAAAAGGCTGTGGGCAATGCACATTCCGGGTAAGATGTAAGCTGGAAGGAACACAAATAATAAATCGAATTCGAAATGTAACTTACTATTAATTTTTTCTTAAAATCTTACACAACAGTAAGCGTGGTGTTAGCTGTTTGTGTGATGTCCGGATGATTATTAAAATCATTTATTTAATATTTCGAGAAAAGAAACTTCCCTTTGTCAAAAATAAGAAAACTCCGTCTGTGCAGAGAATCTGCAAAAATTGATGCCAGAAGACCGGAATTTGCTTTGCCCACAGATTTTTAAAAACATACTACTACTACTAATATATATATATATATATATATATATATATATATATATATATATATATATATATATATATATATATATATACGAGAGAGAGGAAGATAGCGTAAGTTTATATTTGAACATTTACGTTTGATAGCTATGTGTTTGCGGCTACACGAGCATACCCAAGGGTTTTATACCTTTAAATACTTATTGCGACTGTTCGAATTAACCGTACATATTTCCGGTAACAATGTCATAATAGTAACATTATAACACGTGTGTTTTCGTGTGAATCAGATGATTCCGGTGTTGGCTTTAGTTTCCCGGATGTTGTTCTAGTTAGAAACCATTCTGGAAAGACATCGGGTACTTACGGGAAGGACCCCGAGAAAGGTTGCCAACATTCCTTAGTAAAAGTGGTACTGTTGAACCGACTGGATTCGAACTTGGAACACCCAGGTCTTCAGTCTGTGTCGTGATCCACCGACACCTCCCATAACACGTATTGATGGAGAGACAAACATTAAGACAAATAAAACAATTAAAACGTATATAACCAGTACCATAAATAATCATAATAATATTATTGTAACTTATTACATTTATTTCTGATCAATATTTTCAATGGCGTAAAAATTGCTTTCTGTGCAAAAGAAACGAAACCGGCTATACCGGAGCTGTTGCTGGATAACAGAAGAGTCCTGACGTTTTTGGATCCAACAAAAAATCAGGCTTCAGGAGGGCTATGTAAATTTTTATAAATATACATTAGGCTATTTTATGTGTGATGGCGTAACATCTATTAGAGGAATTGATACGTTTTGATTTAGCTTAATTAAGTGATATTATGACCATTGATATTGACAATAGAACATTATCACTTAGTAATGAATATATAACGTAACACAAGCTTGTTCAAGCACGTTAAATATAATTGATTGTTTTGCTGTCTCTTGAGATATTCTAGAATCCAAATGTTACGATTTAGAGAATAGGAAACAGATTTGACAAATCGGCTTTACACCATTAATTATTTCAAATCAATATTTTTAATAGGGTTCTTAAAGAGACGATTCGATTTACAAGACGAGAAATCCGTGCATTAACCTCGACTTGAATTACAAAAAAAAGTTAGCGGGTTATTTTAATTGTTAGCACTATTTAATTTTTAACACTATTATTGTTAAATATAGATTTTTTTTTCAAATTCAAAAAATCGCTGAATTTGATTCGTCCAAATGTTTTCTGAATGTTTTGGAGATACCTAAGACATAAAAAAAAATAATTCACATCTCATATGAATAGATTTATAATGGAGTTTATAGAAAAAAGTACACACTTTGTTACAAAAAAGAAACACGGGAATATTCTTGACGCGGATTGGATGAGAAGCCATTTTCAATTTAGATATTCGATTAGTTTTATAGAAAGAATGAAAAAAAGTGAAGGGATATAAAATATTAACTAATAAAAAAAGAATGAAAAAAAGTGAAGGGATATAAAATATTAACTAATAAAAAAAGAATGAAAAAAAAGTGAAGGGATATGAAATATTAACTAATAAAAAAAGAATGAAAAAAAAGTGAAGGGATATAAAATATTAACTAATAAAAAGGAATGAAAGTACAATTAAATATTTTGATATTGATTTTTAAATTCCGTACATGATTGCTCACTTACAAGTAGCACACATACTAGTCGACTGGAAAAATGTTAATGACACTGAGGCATTGAAAGTAGGTATTTCATTGTGTACGTGTTCGAAATTGTTTGCAGATTAATTGGATATGACTAATAGAAAGCAAATTACTTGTAGCAAAACAAACAACGATTTTATTGTTGAGAGATCGGGCGACTTTTAAGTGGGACAGCCTATGAGTTAAAATAAAATTAGATGATTACATAGTATAACTAGTTTACCGATTTAAAAAAGTTCAAGTTAACTTAAACGTTTTTTGTGATAATAAAGTAAGGTTAAAAATATCCCAAATAAATATCAGACAGAAAGTTTGAAGTCTTTAATATATATATATATATATATATATATATATATATATATATATATATATATATATATATATATATATATAACAACATAAACTGAAGAATGCCGGATGGCTAAGTCCTTCCGTACTTGAAACCGACAGTACTAATTATGTACTATTTTTCTTAACCAATATATATATATATATATATATATATATATATATATATATATATATATATATATATATATATATATATATATAAGAGAAATTTAAACAGAGACTCATGAGGCTCGTCTATTAAATTTTCGCGTTTAGCGATCATATTTTAACGTAAAGTTAAAGAACAACCTGCTTGAAAATAACGATTTCTTCTGTCCTATGCAGCCCCTTTAACATAAAAGATACGTATCTTGTCTTTCTTTACTTTATTGTAATTTTCATGGAAGGCGCTCAACTGATTCCTTTTTGTAAGATATTAACAGCGAGATTTCCTCTACAAATGACTCCCGTTTTTTTCCTGGTTTACCTAACATCATAATAATTTCCATTTCCAATAAATTCCTGTCTGTTTAACACATCTTGCACACAAGTCATAGACGCCTTAAAAATCCAATGTTCATATATACTTGTCTTAAAATCGAACTGAAATGTAATCAATTTTTATCAGTTTCTAAACTTTCATAATATGTCTCAACATTAAAATTTACAATCCATTAAAGCATTTATCACTTAGCCTCTGCTAACGTTTGGTCTTAATATGATGTGACTAATTATTACAAAACACGAAAATCCTATTTATATTTTTTGCCTGATATCCCATAACGTCAAGGGATGTCGTCGGGGAGTCTGGCAGATATTCGTACAATTACCTTACACGATCATTAGCAACTCACTCTACTCGTTTTGTTGATAACGTTGTCTATCCACTGCTTTCACAGGCATCCTGGGCTGCTACCCAATCTTGTAGTCTGGTGTTCGCTAGAGTTTGCTGTCTTAATACATTGTCAAACCATCATAGTTTGCAGCATTTGTTGGTTATAATGACTGGTTCGCCTGACCTCGCTAAATCCCCAGCTAATTAATTAACGAAAACATTAGTTTTATTAGCGTGCCACCGTATATTTAGAATCTTTCTCAATGCCTTCATGTCGAATACGTGAATTCGTATTTCCTGATCTGTCAGGATAGTCCAGTTCTCACAGGCGTATGCTAGTATAGATATTACCATTTATAATTTCGTTTTAACCAGTATCTGACGAATTTTCTATATAGTTTTCAACCGATGTAGCAATACCAATTATTGTCTAGATCTCTTTCACTTATGTACAATCTGCTGTTGTAATGGCGATTAAATATTTGAATGTATTAATGTAATTGTTTACCGTACATCCGTATATTACTGACAGTAGTCTCTTTGATGTTTACCAATACGTTACTCCTTTTCGGACTTAGTTCCATCACGTATCTACTTGTCAACCTTTTCAATCTGCTAGTCAGTTCTTGCAGATCCTGTTCAGTGCTGCTTAACAGACAAATGTATTCTGCATATATAAGCTTACATAATTTCCTACCGTAATTTACCGACAAAATTCGCAAGAGAAACTTGTGCGTGACCAACTTACTAAAACACATTTTCAAACAAAAGCGTCGCAGACAAAACGAAATTGTTATTTATTATGTAAACCTGTGCAAATGACATATATATCATTTACTTCTTGATGCACTACTGAAAGACTGACAGAGCATCTAAGCGAGATATGAAGACGGATATTTACACCTGAAATACATAAGAAAATCATGCGTCATTCCTGAAATCCAATCTACGAAGCAGATCGCTTGAAGACGTCATTTAAACATCAAATTGATTAAATGAATTAAATATAAGAGACGAATACCCAGCAGGAAATAATTTGAAAAATCCATCTTAACAATCCAGGAAGATCTTTTGCAAGCTCTATTGACTACAAAATAAAAGCGTTTCATTATCGAAAAATAGGTGTCCGTTTTTATACCAGCTGCTTTTCAAGACTGACAATGACATCCGATGATTTCGAATGAGAAACGAATAACAATAAATTTTCTAAAAATAAAAATAATTCTTCCTATTAATTCATGTCATGTTTTATCTATATCTTTCGATCTCTTTACTTTTTATACCTATATTTTATATCTTTGTTTTTATATTTCTAACTATATTCTCATATCTATCTTTTTCCTTTTTCAATTAATCTTTTCATGTATCTTTTACAGAGTTTAACCATATTTTCTATGTATCTTTTGATGAGGAATTATTTTTTCTAATGAAGACGAATACTGCAGGTAGCACATTTTCAATTAGTTAACAGAATTACAAATGTTATGTTATAACCCCCACCACCACATACATACATACATACATACATACAAATATATATATATATATATATATATATATATATATATATATATACTTGTATATGTAGCAATCATCTCTTTATGTGTATAGACCAATGTGTGTTTGTTATAGATATCGATATGTTAACGACACAATTTAAATATTTCCTTCGATTTCATGTGGTATCACTCGGGGAAATTCTCGGTTATCTTCGTAAGATAACCGATAATGAAACGTAAAGTACGACGTTATTGAATAGATATACTTCGTTTCATAAAATTTAAAGATTTAAAATAATTCGCTTTTTGTAATTAATTAAAACTAGTTTAACTTCGTTCAATTTATCTGCAGTATAATAGTTATCTGTAAGAAACCGCGCTTATAGTTTTTTTTATATTTGACATCATATTACAAATGTTTTTTAACCTTAATTTCAAAGCAAATTTGTAAAATGGACAAAATTTAAATTATTTCTTCTGACCAGAAATATATGTCCAAGCTGGCAACGTCGGGTGAATACCTCTAGTAAAGAATAAATACGTATTAATTTTATGCTTCGTAAACTCAATTAGGTTACGTTTTTTTTTGTTTGTAATAATACGTATAGTTATTATTTATTAATAACATTAAAATTTTGAGAAGAAAACATAATAACTAAAAACTTAGCCACACATAGTAATCAAACCTATATAGTTCTTTCTTTATTTACCTCCCATTCCATCACTTAACGTACGCCTGCTCTTCTATCTCTATAACTCCGCATTCTGAATACATACCAACATGCACTACTCGCTTGTTCATTATAACCGAGGGAAAGACACATTTCCGAAAATACATTATTTACTTATACGAAAAGAACAAAAACAATAACAACATGTCAAAAATCAAAAGCCATGTAAAACCGTCAGAATTGAGGCTCACGTAGAAACGTGGAAAATCAACAGCGGCGTCAGTTAAAAGAGGATGATCTCACTAGGTAAAATACTTTAAATAAAATGTCCTGAAAATTACACCATCGTCATATTTGATGTAGTCTGAAACTAAATATGGGAAACGTAAATACCGAGCATTTAAACTCGTGGCAGAATATCAACCGAGATCAGCTACTTAAAATATCGTATTTATTTCGAAAAAACGTCGCGGGTAAATTAAACTTCCAATAAAAACTGTGTATGTATTCGCTGGTAAAAATTTCACGGAGCGCCAGACGAAAGAATAGACAGACACTGATGAATAATTTATTTTCATTAGAGAAAATAGTGATGCTATTCGAAGAAAATAAGATACTTACAATATGTGATAATTAATGTTATGAAAACAGATAGTTATACTTCCCCCAGATACATTATCATATACATTATCATATACAGTAACACCATACGTTTCCACTCACCAACCCAAATAAAACTTAAGTTTCTAATCCCATAAACCCAAACACACATAACATAAGTGTATACTTAAATACATATAGGTATATTTTCTGTATAATGAAATTAAGTTGATTTTTCCCGTATAAATTCAGACATTATAGGAAAATAACCGACAACTTCATATGTTAATCTTTTCCACTCACTCCATACAGTACGAAAATATTGTTACATTTTGTCTACTTACAAATATCACAACATTTATTCCGATATATCTGCTTCTCCTAAACACGTCTCACAAAAGAAGGTAGCAACCATTTTTCTTCGATAATGGTTTTCTACTCCTACGTAACCTTTTTACACCGGGTCATTTTCTGATATAAGGTACATTACTTTACAACACCGAAATTATTTAATTTCAACCGCATTAGTATGTTTTTAATAATATAATTGCTTCCAAAACAAACAAGACTAAGAATACAGTAATAGCGGAATTCCAATTTTTAGGATTAGGAATTACATCTCATAGTTTGTATATTTATTCTGGTTAATAGGTTTACTAAATAAAAGACACATGATCACTTCAAAACTTGAAATTCTGCTGTGTTTTTAGATTAGATGTAAACAACATGCAAACAATATCCACAAAAATGTAATTTAAAAAAATAATACTTTAAATTTTAAGGTGAAAATAACTTTTCTATATACATTACATGTAAAATGAGCACCTACTCTCTGTACAGTTAGAGATAAATTGAGATGTATAACCGACAGGTTTCTAAATTTTTGGATAGTGAATTTTACTCAATTAAATAAGTATTTTTCACGTGTTAAATATAAATGGGGTGTACTATTTTTACTCAACTGAATACGTATTTTTTTCAATTTTAAACATAAATGGGGGTGTAAAATATAAAAATAAAAGTTTAACTTTAAAATCGTTTTTTTTTTCAATTTGTCCAATTTTTAAAGTTTTTCTATAGGGTGATTCATTTAAAATTCTAATATTAGCTATCACTTCACAAAAATCGATTATGACAGAAAATATAAGTGTTTTGCTAAGTAAAAGTAACGGTAACGAAAGTTAGCAAACTTCACTAAACAATCTAAACAGTACGAAACGAACATAACTCTAAATCATTAAAAGATACATATGCCTAATAATTAAATTTAAGCAAAATACACTGGTCTTCAGAAATATATTTATAAGATAACACATGAATGAAATACATAAACATAACAAAATTAAATATAACACAATACCCCCACATAGCCACATAAAGTAGCCACCAATATATATATATATATATATATATATATATATAAATATATATATATATATATATATATATATATATGTATAGGTATATATATATAGGTATATATATATATATATCTATAGGTATATATATAGGTATATATATATATATATATATATATATATATATATATATATATATATATATATATTAAATTAAAATGGTATAAGCGGAAGACAAAAAAAAACTCAACATTTCGTCCAAATGTTATATAGGATTTGTCAAGAGCGAACGAAAAAATGCAAACATTGACATAATATCTTTGTTCGTTCGCTCTTGACAAAGCCCATATAACATTTGGGCGAAACGTTCTGCTTTTTAGGTCCTCCGCATATTCCATTTTAATTTCATACCGTCGGATTATTTTTTCTTTTCGTCTATTCATATATATATATATATATATATATATATATATATATATATATAAAAATATCTATAGGTATACATATAAATATGTATAGTATACATATATATATGTATAGGTATACATATATATATATATATATATATATATATATATATATATATATATATATGAGGAATATAGCCACACAAGTATATCTTATATCTCTAAAGATACTTTCACTATTTATTTTTGTTAAATATCATTTAGGCCGGCCGTTCATTCTGACAGAAAGGCCCTCTATTTTCACCGGTCACACACCTCTTAACACTTAACGACATTAAAAATAAAACACTATTAACTAACTTAGTACTTACTCAGTTAATACTAGAACATAAACACCCTCCAAAGATAAATAAAAATAACATGAAACATTTTTTAATATTAATACATGTTTAACATACAATCAATTACAGTCGATCACATAAACACATGAATTATCCACCTTCGTATGATACGAAATCTAACTGAACTCATCAGTAACAAAAACTTCATAATTTACCCCTTTAAATATGAATAGAAAAAATAAACCGATAAAACATAACCTTCGTAATCAATAAGCTTAAGTAGTTATTACACGTCATTCATGAGCAAATAAAACAGATAATAAATATAGGCAGCCGTAGTAAACGTGGAACTTTTCTCGTAAGGGGCATTTATAAATATGACACTACCTTCTCACAAACGGTGTACACTGTGGTTTTTCATTCTTTTCCAACTCGGCTTCGTTTTGTAAGATACTCACGATTTAACATAGATAGAGGATATATAAGTATGAACGAAACCATAGGTCATCGACAAAACTGTAATTTAGACCTTTAAAATGAATTATTTGTATAGTAGCTCTCGTTAATCTTACTATCAAGCACTTTATTTCTTTCTTTTTAACAAACCTCGACATACTATATACACACACGTATATATATATATATATATATATATATATATATATATATATATATATATATATAGTAAGCATTGAAAATATATATGGCAATCAAGCTACACAGAGGCTCCCGTGTTTCAACCTAGTTTCAACCTAGCTCTACTTACGTATCGAGCACTGTTGAAGTAAATACTGAAAACGGACACACAAAAAATTATATCTCCTTATAATATTTTATGTGGATACATGAAGTACTAATATATATATATATATATATACATATATATATATATATATATATATATATATATTAATATATATATATATATATATACATATATATATATATATATATATATATATATATATATATATATATATATATATATATATATATATATATATATATGAAGGAGAATGGAAAGGAATTAGAGAAAGCAAAAGCCAAATCAAAATTCAATTCAAAAGTTCAAAGCAAGGTATATTCCGCAAAAAGGCAATTTATTCAAGTTAAATTTTCCTTAAGCCAGGCTTTTCAAAGATCAAAATCTTATCATCAGAGGAAGTCGCTGGGATAGATAAGTTGGCAATGGCCAAGATTTAAAATTTGAAAAAATAAAATAAAAGTTGTAGGGAAAGAAACGCAGGGCAAAACTGTGCCAAGGTGCAAGCAAATGTCTGATTGCCAAAAAGTCCGGTGTCGAAGAGTCCAGCGGAGAGAATAAGATGTAGATAGGTAGGTCGTTAGAGGCACGAGAAATAATGAAGGTTTCAAAGTTAAATACCAAGAAGCCACAACTTCAGGTACGGCGAAAATAGAAAATCCAAAAAGGGTAAAAAGTCCAATAAGAGGTACATTCGATGATGCAGGCAGGCGTCAGAGGAGATTAAGATGGAAAATATTCGCCATTAAAGATACTTCCCGGGCAGAGATGACAAAGGAAAGTGTTCAAAAGTGGGAAAAAGGGGCAGCGAGAATATTTAAAGTCTGCCCAGTTAAGAAAGCCGGCTATAAATGAAGAAAAGCAAAGACAGTGAAAACAAGGATATAATATGCGACCAGTAGGCAAGGGAGGAAACGGGTAAGGGGTGTGTGTGTGTGAGGAGAGAGGGACGGGTACGAGGAAAGAGAGGGGGAGGAGAAAGGGAGCGATGCGGTGAAGGAATGCGGATAAAACTAAGAGTGTGAAAGTGGGGGGGGGGGTGAAACATAAAGTTGAAATTGGAAGTTAGCGCGAAATAGGATTCAACTAGAAAAGGGGAAGAAAGGAGTGGGGGTAAGTTAACGAATGTTAGGATAAGGGGTTAAAATATCAGAATATGTATAAGAACAGAGTTCGGGGTTTAAATGTTTAATCAAATGACCTTAGATATAAACAATGAGGCAAAATATATATGAAGGGTAGGACTAGAAAAATGAGTTAAAAATTAAAAGAGTAAAGATAAAAAATAAAGATAAAAATAGTATAAAAAGTAGAAATAAGAAAATAAAAGAATAAAGAATGAAAAATAGATAATAAGATTAGTCTTAAGCTCGCAGGGAAAATTAAGGATTAACCGAAAGAATAAACAATAATAAATAATAAAAAATAAAAAACAAAAAATAAAAAAAATAAAAAAATAAAAAAATAATAAAAATAAGATACTAATAATAGAATGAGGGAAAAGTCGATAAGATTGGAGCTCAAGAATGAAAATTAGAATAAGGAAAAAGAAAAAGGAAAACAAGACCTCGAGAGGATATCCGGAATGGGAATCTCCAAGGAGGAAAAAATATGGGTTGAAGTAAATAAGCAGTTATGGGATGCTATTTCAAATAGATATGGGAAAATATAAACTTTGAAATTTTATTCAAAAAAGTTATATGGAGGTTAATTAAGAAAATTGTATAATAGGTTAGTGAAGGCCGGTAGAATTAAGAGATATACAAGGTTAAAGAAGTGATAAAGGATTAAGCCAGAGGGAGAGTGGAGATCGCAGTTAAAAGTAAATACTATGGGGGTTAAAAGATGTAGAGCGAGGGCGGGTTGGGGGTTGAATAGTTTGAGAGAGATGTGCGAAGGGCGAAGTAAAACAAGGGGGGAATAATCGAGGCTATTAAAAGAGTGAGAAGAATTATTTAGAAGTAAAAACAGGAGGGGAAGAATAATTAGAGTGCACAGTGGAAACAGTAAGGAGTTCGATATCGAGGTGTGCAAAGGGGATATGGAGTAGTTAAGGCTAATCAACAAGTAAATAAAAGGGCTAGGATATAATATGAATAGAGTGGGTTAGTTATCACGTTGAAAGGGAAAAGAATGAAGAATGGAAGTGTTGAAGGGAAGCGGACGAATGCATTAAAAGAAGTTAAACGGGAAAGAAAATGGAAAGCCAAATAAAGTTATACAGTTAAGGAGGTTAAGTGGAAAGATTTAGGGGGTAATGGAAGAAAGGTGGTTAAACTAAGGGAACTGTGAAGCTAACGGAGTTTATGGGTAATTTAATTAAGTTAAGAGAAGGTTAAAGAGATGAGGGAGATATAAGTAGAGACCATAGAACAACAGGAATTAGAACTATCAGAAAGGGGATTCGAGATGTAAGGAGGGAAAATCCGAGATGAAGGGAGGGTATTTAATCAAATGGGGGAGGGGTGTCTGGGGGATTATTATGGTTGCTATACCTGAATTTACGTTTATGCCTGCAACTGGAGATAAGTTCATTCTTAGAATTAATAATATTTTTAGATTTAGTAGCAGTAGCTATCATAAAGGTTTCCAGAGTACAAAGTTGGCAATGGGATGCTCCAGGGGTATATGATTTGGACTTTTTAAGTATTGACCAGTGAAGTGAATAGGGAGTATTTTTAAGATTGAGGTTTCTAATTAGACTGGAAAGTGAAGTGCCTGTGCTGTTATCGCTGCTATTTTTAAAGGAATATATATGGTTAGAGATCCGGGTCTTAATGGGGAAAGAGGACGCCCCAATATATGTGTGTATCTTGAAGGGTGGTGCTATAGTTGCATTGAGATTGCTAATGGTATTAGAAGAGATTTGGGTTTGGAGATCCAAGTTATGCGAGGAAAGTTGTTTGGAGAAGTGGGGTGGAGCGGATATGGGGGAAATGTGAGTTGGCCCATGAGCACTATCTATTATTGGGGGTGCTTGGTTAGAGGTATGGCTGTATAAGCGGGAGTTTAGAGTAGAAGCGGATTGGGGTTGCGGGGGGATCCGGAGTTCGGGTGGAGTATGGGAACTGTGATTACTCACAACATTGGTGGAGCGGGGGAATTGTTTAACAGTACAAGCGTATATTACGTCATTCTGTACACAGTTGTTGTTAAGGGGACAATCTCTAGGTTTACGGCAGTTACAAGTGGTGAGGGATGTGGTGGGTGGTTGCTGTTGGATATGTTTGATTTTCCTATTGTTAAAGGTTATGATAGTTTGTTCAATATTGGGCATAGTAGAGTATGATATTTTAATAGAATTTCTGTTAAGGATAGTGCTATATCTGTGGGGATGCTTAAAAGATCTGTCTAAGATTTGGAAAAATTCTTTAGGTATATTGGTTTTAACATTATTGCTGAAAGGCGGATTAAACCAAATGTTATTCTTTCTTCTAAGTTATTTTCTTTGTTTGTGCGAATGTGGGTCTACCCGATTATCAATATCTTTAGTTCCTATGGGCTTATTAGAGGGTGTTTTGATTATCTTAGGTGCTGATGAGTTAAACTTTTTATTTCTGTGTGTGGTCATGTTGTGTGTAATAATGCCTGAAGATTTGTTAACTTGAGTAAGGGGGTTGCAGTTATATTTAATTTTGTGATTGTAGCCTGAGTTAAGCAAAGCATTATTGTAAAAGCTAGAATTTTGATCGAAGATAGATTTATTCGCAGATAGCTTAGAGATTCTATTAGATACTGAGGGGACTATTGAGTTTATGATGGATTTAGGGTGGTTAGATAGGCTATGTACGTAGAAAAGGGTTAAGTTAGGTTTATGGTATGGGCTGAAGGTTCCCGAGTTAAGATCTAATGTAAGGTCAAGAAAGTTGGATATTCTTTTCTCAGGTTCCACTGTAATGGTCAAACCAAAGTTTTTAAAGAAGTTATACAGGTTTTTGATAGTGTTGTTATATTGTCTCGATCTCTCCCCAGATACAAACAAGGCATCGCCCCTATACAACCCACCCTGTAAGTGTCCAAAATTAAACCCCAATTCTCTCATCAAGTACAAACCTACCAGGTCAGTGACCTGGGCAGAGTCTGAGGCCCCCATGGTAATGTCAAAGTTATTGGGGGTGTCCTTCCTAGTCCAAAGCTTATTATCAAATTCTAGTAGGGATCTTCTGGCTAATATTATTAGTTTAATCTCTATGTCAGTAATGTCAGAATTATTTTTGGCGAAGATTAATGCTTTGTTAAGTAAGATAGGGGAAATGGATTGGTAATAATTATTAATGTCGAATGTTATGAAGTTCAAGTTAGGTTTAGACTTATCAATGAGGTTAAGGAACCAGGTAGTAACCTCATCTGAGGATTGCCAAAGAGTGTAACGAATTTTTTCTTTCAACGTAGGGATAATTCTATCCAAGATTTTCTTGCTTATGATGCCTAGGTCGGATTTAGAGGGGCATATTAGTCTGATGGTAGGGTTTTCTTGGAAATTATTTTTATGGTCCTTCAAGGTAAATCTAGGTATTGCAGGGGTTAAAGTTTCTGCGTAGTTGAGGACATTCAAAGATGTTAGTATGGATTTAGCCTAATTGTTTATACTAGCCAGGGTATCGTAAGATGTGCTTTTGTAAGATTTATTTAATTCTTTGTAGAGTAAGGATTTGTATTGACTATATTTCAGTTTGTAAAAATTCTTAGTTTTATCCGCTGGGACAATTATATCTGGGTGTTTCTTAATATTGTTAGTAAACTTGTTGATTTTTTTGATGATGGGATTGAGGTGTTTATTGTGTCTTTTGAATTTGATGCGACTAATGAGGTCAAATAGGTCATTTTCGAAATTATTGAGGTGTTCATTTTGTTAAGGGAAGGAGGAGGTTTTGAGACCATACCTGGAGGCAGCTGATTTTTCCAATTTCTTCAGTTCCCTAGAGGAGTTCATAGGTAGTGTAGATCCAAAGTGGGTAGAAAGTGAGGAATTGCTGGAGTAAGTTTGGTGGGAGGAGGTTTTGTGGTTCATGTCATGGTGAAATGCTTTCCATCTAACGTTAGTGATGAACTTCTTCACAGATTGGATAAGCTTGCAGATATAGGTTTCATTTGAGGGAATGGGTATATTTTTTGCCGAAAGCGGGAGGAATTCCTTGTTGAACATATCACAAATAGGAGGAAAAAGCTGAACTAAGTAAGAGCTTAAAATAAAGAGGTGTACTAAAAGCAAACTTTTAGGAAAGGTAAAACCCTATTGTGAAGAGTATACAGCTCAATATCCAGGATAGAGCAGGTAGAAATGAAGGAGAATGGAAAGGAATTAGAGAAAGCAAAAGCCAAATCAAAATTCAATTCAAAAGTTCAAAGCAAGGTATATTCCGCAAAAAGGTAATTTATTCAAGTTAAATTTTCCTTAAGCCAGGCTTTTCAAAGATCAAAATCTTATCATCAGAGGAAGTCGCTGGGATAGATAAGTTGGCAATGGCCAAGATTTAAAATTTGAAAAAATAAAATAAAAGTTGTAGGGACAGAAACGCAGGGCAAAACTGTGCCAAGGTGCAAGCAAATGTCTGATTGCCAAAAAGTCCGGTGTCGAAGAGTCCAGCGGAGAGAATAAGATGTAGATAGGTAGGTCGTTAGAGGCACGAGAAATAATGAAGGTTTCAAAGTTAAATACCAAGAGGCCACAACTTCAGGTACGGCGAAAATAGAAAATCCAAAAAGGGTAAAAAGTCCAATAAGAGGTACATTCGATGATGCAGGCAGGCGTCAGAGAAGATTAAGATGGAAAATATTCGCCATTAAAGATACTTCCCGGGCAGAGATGACAAAGGAAAGTGTTCAAAAGTGGGAAAAAGGGGCAGCGAGAATATTTAAAGTCTGCCCAGTTAAGAAAGCCGGCTATAAATGAAGAAAAGCAAAGACAGTGAAAACAAGGATATAATATGCGACCAGTAGGCAAGGGAGGAAACGGGTAAGGGGTGTGTGTGTGTGAGGAGAGAGGGACGGGTACGAGGAAAGAGAGGGGGGAGGAGAAAGGGAGCGATGCGGTGAAGGAATGCGGATAAAACTAAGAGTGTGAAAGTGGGGGGGGGGGTGAAACATAAAGTTGAAATTGGAAGTTAGCGCGAAATAGGATTCAACTAGAAAAGCGGAAGAAAGGAGTGGGGGTAAGTTAACGAATGTTAGGATAAGGGGTTAAAATATCAGAATATGTATAAGAACAGAGTTCGGGGTTTAAATGTTTAATCAAATGACCTTAGATATAAACAATGAGGCAAAATATATATGAAGGGTAGGACTAGAAAAATGAGTTAAAAATTAAAAGAGTAAAGATAAAAATAAAGATAAAAATAGTATAAAAAGTAGAAATAAGAAAATAAAAGAATAAAGAATGAAAAATAGATAATAAGATTAGTCTTAAGCTCGCAGGGAAAATTAAGGATTGACCGAAAGAATAAAAAATAATAAATAATAAAAAATAAAAAATAAAAAATAAAAAATAAAAAATAAAAAAAATTAAAAAATAAAAAAATTATAAATATAAGATACTAATAATAGAATGAGGGAAAAGTCGATAAGATTGGAGCTCAAGAATGCAAATTAGAATAAGGAAAAAGAAAAAGGAAAACAAGACCTCGAGAGGATATCCGGAATGGGAATCTCCAAGGAGGAAAAAATATGGGTTGAAGTAAATAAGCAGTTATGGGATGCTATTTCAAATAGATATGGGAAAATATAAACTTTGAAATTTTATTCAAAAAATTTATATGGAGGTTAATTAAGAAAATTGTTAAATAGGTTAGTGAAGGCCGGAAGAAGTAAAAGATATACAAGGTTAAAGAAGTGATAAAGGATTAAGCCAGAGGGAGAGTGGAGATCGCAGTTAAAAGTAAATACTATGGGGGTTAAAAGATGTAGAGCGAGGGCGGGTTGGGGGTTGAATAGTTTGAGAGAGATGTGCGAAGGGCGAAGTAAAACAAGGGGGGAATAATCGAGGCTATTAAAAGAGTGAGAAGAATTATTTAGAAGTAAAAACAGGAGGGGAAGAATAATTAGAGTGCACAGTGGAAACAGTAAGGAGTTCGATATCGAGGTGTGCAAAGGGGATATGGAGTAGATAAGGCTAATCAACAAGTAAATAAAAGGGCTAGGATATAATATGAATAGAGTGGGTTAGTTATCACGTTGAAAGGGAAAAGAATGAAGAATGGAAGTGTTGAAGGGAAGCGGACGAATGCATTAAAAGAAGTTAAACGGGAAAGAAAATGGAAAGCCAAATAAAGTTATACAGTTAAGGAGGTTAAGTGGAAAGATTTAGGGGGTAATGGAAGAAAGGTGTTAAAACTAAGGGAAATGTGAAGGTAACGGAGTTTATGGGTAATTTGATTAAGTTAAGAGAAGGTTAAAGGGATGAGGGAGATATAAGTAGAGACCATAGAACAACAGGAATTAGAACTATCAGAAAGGGGATTCGAGATGTAAGGAGGGAAAATCCGAGATGAAGGGAGGGTATTTAATCAAATGGGGGAGGGGTGTCTGGGGGATTATTATGGTTGCTATACCTGAATTTACGTTTATGCCTGCAACTGGAGATAAGTTCATTCTTAGAATTAATAATATTTTTAGATTTAGTAGCAGTAGCTATCATAAAGGTTTCCAGAGTACAAAGTTGGTAATGAATTTTGATTTGGCTTTTGCTTTCTCTAACTCCTTTCCATTCTCCTTCATTTCTACCTGCTCTATCCTGGATATTGAGCTGTATACTCTTCACAATAGGGTTTTACCTTTCCTAAAAGTTCGCTTTTAGTACACCTCTTTATATATATATATATATATATATATATATATATATATATATATATATATATATATATATATATATATATAGGCTTGTTTTATCAAGCGAAATATTAGATTAAAAAATCTTGATGAAGACAAAAAGAGAAAAATAATATTTATTTTGATTTAATAAACATATCTGCATCTAACACATGGTTTATTTTAAGGCATTTTGCCTCTATCTTTATATTGAAATTCAAAAGATGCTTTAAAAATGAACTTTCTCAAATTTATATCCACCAGCGATTATGTGCGATCAAGTTCTATTTAATACAGACATTTGCACCGTTAGTCAACAACATCGGACGAGACACTTCTACAAGATCAATAAGGATTATTACGAAAGAAAAGGTTAAACTTTTTATTTGTCATATCTATGTTGAGGCTTGTTTTATCAAGCGAAATATTAGATTAAAAAATCAAGATGTAGAAAAAAAAATATTTTGATTCAATAAAAATATCTGCATTTAACACATGCTTTCTTTGAAGGCATTTTGCCTCTATTTTTATGTTATATATATATATATATATATATATATAACTGGATTGTGTTGACCTTTTGTTATAGGTTGATTGTATTTTGATCAGTACCGCTGGAAGAGTCAGATATTACATAGCTGTTCTGTTTTGAAATCTCCGAAACAGTTTAATTGCAAACCGCCGATGATCTATATTTTTTTATTTCACGATTTTATTAACGTCTCAGTTTGATGTTTACCTGCAATATAGTTGAGCCCCATTTCGTAAGTGAGAACTTCCCAGTAGTAAGTATGCTGTATAATCGCAAAGTCTGTAATATGGTCATTTAGTAAGTATCTCTAGGAATTGAAACTGCATTTTATTTCTTCGTTTATAAATCACTCAAAACTTCTTTTAACTATATATATAATAATATTGAATCAATATAGGAAGCTAATCAGCGGATGATCGGTTTATGTCCAGAGTTTTAATATTGCTGAAACTGAAAACATTTTAACAATTCTTCTATCAAAGCAACACCCAGAAAACAATATCTTGTCTGGCGCCATTGTCGCGCTACTTGTATCGATTTGTTCTGTTTTCTATTGTTTTGTTTTTTTCTCCTAACATATTTAATTAAGTGGTTTGCCTCATTTCCGATTCTTTTGTGAAAAACGGAGACAAATACAACAAAATGTCAAATATTCAGACAAATCAAAAAGATTACCTTCAATAATCTCGGCTTTTAATTAATTTATTTAAAATGACATAACAATGGAATTCTTCTTTGAAATGTATCGAATGCTTTTTCAGGAAAAACAATGATAATTGGTCCAATATGGCGGATGACGACAACGGAATCAAATCAAAATTTATTTTATTGATGAAAGGCATTCGTAATGACGAAAATCACTGCTTCATTTTCGAATGGCGAAAGCGGAAGCGCTGTGTTTTAATGAACGTGAATTCTAAATGGCTGAAACAGGGCCTCCGAATTTTCGGATTTTCATTTCGAACTGAGCTGACAAAAGTTGAAGAGTCTATATCGATAAATAAATGCACATTATTTTGCATATACTACACTTGAGAGTTTCAATTACTTACTGGTGAAATTAAATTACCTACGAGATACTATCCATATTATTGAAATCACCAAAAGATATCATTTACATCGCTATACATTATGGTTCATAAGAGGAATGCTGCACCTTATCCTAGTGATGTTACTTCAAGAAACGGCACTAAGCTAGATACTCCACCATACTGTATGAATTATTGTCCTAGAATCGGGTAAGACCAAGAGACAATAAACATATATACTATAGCATATTTAACTGGCTCATTAGGGAGACTTAAATTAATGTTATTCACTCCCTTACCAGCTCAACATTTGAAAGGTAAAATGCGGCTTGAGTTGAACACTCGGATATCTATGTATCTCATACAGAGATTAAGTGTTAGCTCCAGAAAGGGGACTCTTGATTTCTGAGACTTTAATTAAAAGTAAAATAAAAAATTAAGTGAAACTTACCCGTGCTTTGTTAGCTCACAACCACAACCACTATTGATCTACTTCGATTTTATTCAGAAATCTATTAACTGTAACATTAACGGAAATTCATTGATTATCACCTTTAAGACAGTTTCTGTATAACTAAATATAATAATCGCTTTTTACATGTATACTATGCTTATTATTATTTATTTATTTATTATTTTTTTAACATAGTTCACCCCAAACATGACAGGCCGCCACTGTAGACGTAAGGGGCTACTGCGAAAAAAGAAAAGGGATGAAGATAGGGGCGGTCAACCTAGACTGGGATCTGCGCAGCGAGATGTCTGTTTACATTAGTTTTAAACTTCTGCATGTCTGTACTGTCGGGGAAACAGGGGGCAGGAAAAGAAGTTTCAGAGGCCAGCAGTACGAGGAAAGAAGCTATTTGAGTAGAAGGCTCTCCGACACCTAGGGACCTCCACAGTGAATGAATGAGATTTAGTTGATTGTCGAGTTAGTCTAGTGAATTTTCGTCGAGGGGGCACCAGAGTAGCCAATTCATCGGAGCATAATTCATTGAAGTATTTGTAAAACAAGCACAAGGATGCCACATTGCGGCGATGGGACAGAGGCTGGAGCTTGGTTGACAGTGAGGGACCTATTAGGTTGGCGATTCTTTTTTGGACCTTGTCAAGGAGGGAGAGACTAGTAGATGATGCGCCAGCCCAGATGTGACAACAATACTCCATGCATGGGCGGATGGTGGCTTTGTAGAGATACAGGATAATGCCAGGTGTGAGGAGTTTACTAGCACGGTAGAGGGAGCCAACCTTCTTTGCGGCAGCCTTGGCAATGTCTTCAATGTATTTGTTCCAATTCATGTTACCTGTGAAGGTTAAGCCGAGGAGTTTGAATGATGAACTCTCAGGTAGGGTGTTATTTGCCATGATAATCGGTGGTTGCAACATGATAATCGGTGGTTGCAAAGGTTCCTTGTAATTATTGAAGAAAAGGAGCTTTGTCTTTGCGGCATTAAAAGTTACCAACCATTTATGGCCCCAATCCACTACAGCCTGGAGGTCATTTTCTATTATTATTATTATTATTATTATTATTATTATTATTATTATTATTATTATTATTATTATTATTATTATTATTATTATTATTATTATTATTATTATTATTATTATTATTATTATTATTATTATTATTATTATTATTATTATTATTATTATTATTATTATTATTATTATTATTATTATTATTATTATTATTATTATTATTATTATTATTATTATTATTATTATTATTATTATTATTATTATTATTATTATTATTATTATTATTATTATTATTATTATTATTATTATTATTATTATTATTATTATTATTATTATTATTATTATTATTATTATTATTATTATTATTATTATTATTATTATTATTATTATTATTATTATTATTATTATTATTATTATTATTATTATTATTATTATTATTATTATTATTATTATTATTATTATTATTATTATTATTATTATTATTATTATTATTATTATTATTATTATTATTATTATTATTATTATTATTATTATTATTATTATTATTATTATTATTATTATTATTATTATTATTATTATTATTATTATTATTATTATTATTATTATTATTATTATTATTATTATTATTATTATTATTATTATTATTATTATTATTATTATTATTATTATTATTATTATTATTATTATTATTATTATTATTATTATTATTATTATTATTATTATTATTATTATTATTATTATTATTATTATTATTATTATTATTATTATTATTATTATTATTATTATTATTATTATTATTATTATTATTATTATTATTATTATTATTATTATTATTATTATTATTATTATTATTATTATTATTATTATTATTATTATTATTATTATTATTATTATTATTATTATTATTATTATTATTATTATTATTATTATTATTATTATTATTATTATTATTATTATTATTATTATTATTATTATTATTATTATTATTATTATTATTATTATTATTATTATTATTATTATTATTATTATTATTATTATTATTATTATTATTATTATTATTATTATTATTATTATTATTATTATTATTATTATTATTATTATTATTATTATTATTATTATTATTATTATTATTATTATTATTATTATTATTATTATTATTATTATTATTATTATTATTATTATTATTATTATTATTATTATTATTATTATTATTATTATTATTATTATTATTATTATTATTATTATTATTATTATTATTATTATTATTATTATTATTATTATTATTATTATTATTATTATTATTATTATTATTATTATTATTATTATTATTATTATTATTATTATTATTATTATTATTATTATTATTATTATTATTATTATTATTATTATTATTATTATTATTATTATTATTATTATTATTATTATTATTATTATTATTATTATTATTATTATTATTATTATTATTATTATTATTATTATTATTATTATTATTATTATTATTATTATTATTATTATTATTATTATTATTATTATTATTATTATTATTATTATTATTATTATTATTATTATTATTATTATTATTATTATTATTATTATTATTATTATTATTATTATTATTATTATTATTATTATTATTATTATTATTATTATTATTATTATTATTATTATTATTATTATTATTATTATTATTATTATTATTATTATTATTATTATTATTATTATTATTATTATTATTATTATTATTATTATTATTATTATTATTATTATTATTATTATTATTATTATTATTATTATTATTATTATTATTATTATTATTATTATTATTATTATTATTATTATTATTATTATTATTATTATTATTATTATTATTATTATTATTATTATTATTATTATTATTATTATTATTATTATTATTATTATTATTATTATTATTATTATTATTATTATTATTATTATTATTATTATTATTATTATTATTATTATTATTATTATTATTATTATTATTATTATTATTATTATTATTATTATTATTATTATTATTATTATTATTATTATTATTATTATTATTATTATTATTATTATTATTATTATTATTATTATTATTATTATTATTATTATTATTATTATTATTATTATTATTATTATTATTATTATTATTATTATTATTATTATTATTATTATTATTATTATTATTATTATTATTATTATTATTATTATTATTATTATTATTATTATTATTATTATTATTATTATTATTATTATTATTATTATTATTATTATTATTATTATTATTATTATTATTATTATTATTATTATTATTATTATTATTATTATTATTATTATTATTATTATTATTATTATTATTATTATTATTATTATTATTATTATTATTATTATTATTATTATTATTATTATTATTATTATTATTATTATTATTATTATTATTATTATTATTATTATTATTATTATTATTATTATTATTATTATTATTATTATTATTATTATTATTATTATTATTATTATTATTATTATTATTATTATTATTATTATTATTATTATTATTATTATTATTATTATTATTATTATTATTATTATTATTATTATTATTATTATTATTATTATTATTATTATTATTATTATTATTATTATTATTATTATTATTATTATTATTATTATTATTATTATTATTATTATTATTATTATTATTATTATTATTATTATTATTATTATTATTATTATTATTATTATTATTATTATTATTATTATTATTATTATTATTATTATTATTATTATTATTATTATTATTATTATTATTATTATTATTATTATTATTATTATTATTATTATTATTATTATTATTATTATTATTATTATTATTATTATTATTATTATTATTATTATTATTATTATTATTATTATTATTATTATTATTATTATTATTATTATTATTATTATTATTATTATTATTATTATTATTATTATTATTATTATTATTATTATTATTATTATTATTATTATTATTATTATTATTATTATTATTATTATTATTATTATTATTATTATTATTATTATTATTATTATTATTATTATTATTATTATTATTATTATTATTATTATTATTATTATTATTATTATTATTATTATTATTATTATTATTATTATTATTATTATTATTATTATTATTATTATTATTATTATTATTATTATTATTATTATTATTATTATTATTATTATTATTATTATTATTATTATTATTATTATTATTATTATTATTATTATTATTATTATTATTATTATTATTATTATTATTATTATTATTATTATTATTATTATTATTATTATTATTATTATTATTATTATTATTATTATTATTATTATTATTATTATTATTATTATTATTATTATTATTATTATTATTATTATTATTATTATTATTATTATTATTATTATTATTATTATTATTATTATTATTATTATTATTATTATTATTATTATTATTATTATTATTATTATTATTATTTACTCACCAGGAGTTATCACACTGGTCATCGTCAGTGGTCACCCACTGCCGACAACCTGTGGTATTACCTGGAGTCTGAGTGACAACAAGTCTCCTCAGGCCTCCAGTATGCTCCACCTCTTTTCGTTCATCACCGCTGATGACCTTGCGGTAATCGCAACAGCCACCTACCAACGATTTCCCGCTGATAAGGGCCATTGGTCTCCTCTGGGGCCCGAGTGGCAACAAGCCTTCCCAAGGTCCCAGAGCTGTCCGCGCTCTTCCAGTGGAGGTCTGGTTTTGCGCTTTCCCTCCTCGACCCTCTGTCCATAATTTTCGGTGCGTCAGCCTATGCTTGCGCCTCTCGTGCGGTTGTATTTTCCCCGGTTCTGTTGTTTTGTGCTTCCATGTGTTTGTACTTCATTCGTTGCTTATGTGGGTTGGTTTCCGCATTCGAGGACATTTCTCAGGATTGTAGCTGTTTTGATCATTACTGTCCTTTGTATGGTCTCAGTTATCCCTTTGATTCCTATTTCTCCTAGTCTTTTCTCCATGTTTTTGGGGACTGTTCCTAGTGCTCCTATGATTATTGGTGTTATACTGACTTTCTTCATGTTCCATATTCCTTTCAATTCTCTGGCAAGTTCAGTATATTTGCTTCTCTTTTCCGTCTCTTTGATCTTAACTCTGTGGTCTGCTGGAACGGCAAAGTCCACGATTTTGCAGGATTTTTCTTTCTTGTTGATTATTATCATATCCGGTCTCCTTGCTGTTATGGGTTTGTCTGTTTGTACATTCATATCCCATATGATTTTGTGTTTTTCGTTTTCTAGTACAGTTTCTGGTTTGTGTTTGTACCGTTTTCTTGCATATTCGAAATTCAGTTGTTTGCACATTTCCCGGTGTACTTCTTTCCCCATGCTGTCATGTCTGTTCTTGTATTCCCTTTGTGCTAGCTTGCTGCATTCACTTATTATATGATTTATCGTTTCGTCTCTTTGTCCACACAATCTGCATTTGCTGTTTTCCTGGGTTTTATCTATCTTTGCTTTAATAAAGTTTGTCCTAATCGCATTGTTCTGTGCGGCCGTCAGCAGAGATTCCGTTTCTCTGTTCAGGTTTCCTTTTCTTAGCCATGCCCAGCTGTTTTCATTGGCTTCATCGCTTGTGAGTCTTATAAAGCGTCCATGTAGTTGTTTTTCTTCCCACTTTTCCTTTCTTGTCTTTTTGTTTCTGGGTTCAGTGCTTCCGGGGTTGTTTGTTGGGCTGGTGTCTCTTGCTGTGGTGATCAGTCTTTCCGTGTTCTGGGTTACATATTTCTCCAGCTCTTTTTTGGTGTCTTCCACACAGTCTTCTATACTTACCAGTCCTCTACCTCCTTCATTTCTTTTCACGTAGAGTCTGTCCGTGTCGTCTTTTGGGTGCAGTGCATTGTGCATAGTCATTAGTTTTCTAGTTCTTTGGTCAAGGTGCCTGAGTTCTTCTTTGGTCCAGCCTATGAATGGTCCAGAGTATCTTATTAGTGATACAGCCCATGTGTTTATCCCTTTTACTAGGTTTCTGCTATATAGTTTAGTTTCTAAGAGTTTCCTTGTTCTTCGTAGATATTCTTTTCCAATCTTCTCTTTCATTTCTGTATATTTGATTGTGTCTGCTTCCAGAACTCCTAGGTATTTGTAGCTATCTTGTTCTCCTAGCGCCCTCATCTCCTCTTGGTTGGGGAGTTCTATACCTTCTGTCGTCTCCAGTTTTCCTTTTTTGATCTCTAGCAGTGCACATTTTTCTATTCCAAACTCCATTTGGATATCCTGGCTGAATATCCTGGTTGTGTTTATCAGCTTTTCCAGTTCTTTTTTGTTTTTTGCAAACAGTTTAAGGTCATCCATGTACATCAAGTGGTTTATTCTTTGTTCTGTATCCGTAAACCTGTATCCGGCATCACACTTTCTGAGTATGTAGTTGAGTGGCATCATGGCTATTATAAACAGTAGTGGTGATAGGGAGTCTCCTTGAAAAATGCCTCTCTGTATTTTTATCTCAGACAGGTATTGTCCTCCGGCTGTCAGTTTTAGTCTCCATGTTTCCATCGCTTTCTGGATGAGATTAATAATCCTGTCTTGTATCTTGTATATCTTTAAGCATTCAATTATCCATGTTTGGGGGATTCTGTCGTAGGCTTTCTTGTAGTCAATCCATGCCATGGTTATGTTCTTTTGTCTTCTCTTCACCTCCTTCAGGGTCTTTTGATCAATGTATAGTAGATCATGTGCCCCTCTTTGTCCTTTCCGGCATCCCTTTTGTTCCTCGGGGAGCAGTCCACGATTGTCCAGGGATTGGTAGATTTGTTCTCTCAGTTGTGCTGTGAGAATTTTCCACATTATTGGTAGACATGTTATCGGTCTGTAGTTGCCGGGGGTCGTTCCCTTTTTGGGGTCTTTTTGTATTAGTGTTGTTCTTCCCTCCGTCATCCATTCTGGTACGTCTGTTTTATGGATACATCCGCTCAGTTTCTGCGCTATTCTTTCATGCAGGGTCGTGAATTTTTTAAACCAGTATGCATGTATTCCATCGTGGCCTGGTGCTCTCCAGTTTGCCATTTTTTTTAGGGTTTTCTTGATCGTTTCTTTGTTGATTTCTGTTTCGGTTCCTTCTTCGATTTCCTGCAGTTCATCTCTCATGTTTTTCAACCATTGGGCATTCTTGTTGTGCTGTTTTGGTACTTCCCATATCTTGCTCCAGAATTGTTTTGTTTCTGTTGGGTTCGGTAACTCTGTTGTTGTTTTTTCTCCATTTACGTTTTTGTAGAACTGGCTTTCATTGTTTTCAAAGGTCCTGTTCTGTTTGCTCTGTTCTGATTTGTACCTGTATCGTCTCAGTCTTCCTTCTATTGCTGCTATCCTTTGTTTTATTTCTTCATGTTTCTCATTTAGTTTTTCCTTGCGTTTCTGATTTTTGCTTCTTAATCGTTTCATGTCCTCCTTCCTTCTGTTCACGGTTTTAGCTTCTTTCCGAAGTTTGGTGATCTGGGTTTCCAGTCTGATTTCCCATCCAGGTTTTGTCGGTCCTCTCTTTTGTCCATTCTCTTCGTTTCTTAGTTTCATACTTACCGATTTTGCCCCAGCATATATCAGGTTGTTTAGGTCTGTAATAGTTTCTGTTGGGATGTGTGTGAGGAGTCTGTTTACTCTTTCTGTTTCTGCTTGTAACTTCTTCGCTACTTCATTCCTGAGAGATGGGAGTTTTGTTTTGTTTTCTAACATGTATCGTCTAATGTTCTCCACTTCACTTGCTTCTTTTTCGTTGAGTTCTATCTCAGTAGGTTCTGTGGTTCTGCAGTCTTCAATCTCTTCAGTTTCAGTGTGTATGTTTGTCTTCAATCTCTTCAGTTTCAGTGTGTATGTTTTGCTCGTCCTCTTTCTGTGGTCTCTCCTTTGGTGGTGTTTCTTGCTCCGTTTCGCCATTAGCCTTCTGTCTGATTTCCGTCAGTTCCATCTCCGAGAACCATCCTCGCTTGAGGATCTGTCTTGCTTGATCTGCTATCCTTTGTTCCGTTGTATGGTAGTTACTAGCAATGTCCCATAGATGTTTCATTCGTTTTCGGTAGCCTCTTTCTGTGGGGTAGCGGCTTTTATAATAGCACTCCATCACCATTCTGTTCTCTTTCGTGGTCCATTTCTTTCTATATCCTTTCAGTTTGTTGTTTTCGCTCTGGTTTTCCTGTCTTTGGTCTGTGTCCTTGTCGTACCTGGAATTAGAGAGGTTACTTACCTGGTTCTTGTCCGTTGTCTTGTTTCTGAAATGAGAAGGGCCAACATTCGCAGGATGCGGACCGGGTCCCCCATGTTGGCTAACGAGGGAGCACCTGCCCATCATGACACTCAGGTCTTTCTCCTGAGTCCCACGGCTTGTATTTATATTATTGTGCATTATTCATATTTTTGGTGTGTGTGGCCACACCAGGCCCAGGCTTATTTTGCCTGTGGTCCTGTCACAGGGATAGTGATTGTCACATTCATTTTAATGAGTGATATTGTGCACTACCACACAAAAAAAAAAAAAAAAAAAAAAAAAAAAAAAAAAAAAAAAAATTTATATATATATATATGAATATATATATATATATGTTATATAAGGACATAGTAAAGTTCTTTGTATACGAAAATGGAATAGAAAGTTGAAGATACGTTTCCCTCTCACTAGTAAGTGTAGGTAGAGAATTAAGAGAGAGAGAGACAGACAAAAACTTTAAGCCAGTATTTCTGCAGTCAGGAATCAATAGACAGTATATATCAACATTTAAACACATTTAAGTCAGAGATGAGAGCATTCATGTAATACACATTCAGATTTGGAGAATATTGGCGTACAGAAAAAAAAAAAAAAAAAAAAAAAAATAAAAAAAAAAATAAATAAATAAATAAATAAATTAATAAATAAAAAAATAAAAAAATCAAGAATTAAAAATTAAAAAAAACTTGGGATTTTCGGTAAACGCATCGAAATGGCTGGAAGAAAAGATTATTTGACTCAGGAAATACAAATAAATTAAGTACTTAGCTTTTTTTTTTTTTCCTTGCTCTTTTTTTTTTCCAAATGATATTCAGTAAACTTTTAGTTGAAAGTTTTAGTCACCAATTCCCTTGTCAGTTAAATATGGCTGCCACACAAACGGTACCTTCATTAAGACTGGCCTGCCTTCTTATATATATTCATCAGTGGTCAGCGCCTACTATTGTCCCTTACACCGCCTCCCCTTCCTCTCACTATCTATCTCTTTCGGCCCCCACTAAAAGAAAAACACTTAACAAACTTGGGATTTTCGGTAAACGCATCGAAATGGC
>OY744519.1:191128820-191231320 GCA_963556195.1 Sepiola atlantica | reverse complement strand
AGAACAGCCAACATAAGACAGCGACGCAAACGATGAAAATAAAAGTAATATTTCTTTTAACAATCCAAAAGAGGTAACCGATAGAAACAATTAAAAAAAAGAACAACCAGGACAAGTACAGCAGTCCGAAACCTGTTAACGATGTAACTGACAAAAAAACATTAAATATTAAAAGAGCCGGAACATTTTGAACAGTAAAAATAATCAACAGATGACTTAGATAAACCTAAATATATAAATAATGTAAATAAAGCAATGCCTCATCTCAGAAATATCACCACACTTTACGAGTCATCAAGTCAATTTTTCCAGAAGATTTCCCATGTTACATCAATAACTGCAGGAAAGACAATATCGAAAATGAAATATTTGCAATAAGTAATAGTTTGTTGCAATGTATTATTAAAATGGCTTTATTGTCGGGGGAATTGTCTCAATCATTTCCTTCTTTTAATGTGTTTTACAGACATCCACTTATTATTTGGTTGAGTTGTCTCGGCAGCCATTTTCTTTTTGTAAGTAAGTAACGGAATATCTTCTTAAGGTTTTTTATTATGTAAACTCAAAACGCTATTTATACAAAAGAAACACAAGAATAAAAACCTTATGTTTTCTCTAACTTTCTCATATATATATATATATATATATATATATATATATATATATATATATATATATATATATATATATATATATATATATATACCGTCTGCTAGGATTCATTTCATTATTTTTTCTTTTCTCCTTTGTTACGAAAGATGAATTATTCACATGAAAATGATTATCAATGTCTCGCCGCCCCAAATAAGAATTCGCTTGATGAATTCAACCGGTGTTTGCTTAAAAAAGGAAGACTTATGTAGAGAATAATAAATATGCGTGATTGGGTTTATATTTCAGATTATTGTAGGCCTCATCTAAGAGAGATGCGAGTAGTCGTCTTGAAAAAAAACCCATATCATCGCCGTATTTAGATGTACACGATTAAAATATATCTCTGTAGGTCAGAAGGTTTGTCTGACATGGTTAAATGATAACATTGAATTACTTCTTAAATGAACAAAGTATTATATAGATGAATGGAACATCGAAAGATTCACAAATATAAGGAAACTTACTCTAAAGTAGCTAATATCAAAGTGTAGTATCTGTTCCGATGGATACTGCACCCCGTAGACTGGTATTGTCTTGGCCTTCGGGGCTTGATTTACGCCGGTCTATGGGTCTGTCCTGTGAAGTTCTAGGAAATCCACCCTCCCAGGCTTCGCCTCCCCTCTTTGGGGAGGAGTAAGTTTATTGCTTACTGCCTGAGGCACCCCTACCGGGGAATGCCGACGGGGCTGCCCAGGAAATTTTTAAACCCCACTTTCCCGACCCGACCTTGGGTCACACTTTACTTGTAGGAGTGAGATAAAAACTGGCCATGTGCCTAACTCCTGGAGAGGAGTAAATCAATACTCTAAAGTAGCCAAAATATCAGTCGAATTGAAGAACGTAAGGTAGTGAAAGTGGAACTTTCATTGTGTTGTAGTTTATGGATCAGAAGCAACATATTCAGCATGTGACAGACACAGCATGTAACACCCACAGCATGTAACATACACAACATGTGACACACACAGTATCGTAGCTGAAAGTAAGACCATTTTGACCACGCTTTAATTCATCACCCGTTCATTTAGTAAGTAATTTTTCTCCGCGAAATACGGGCATAATTTAAAAAGAGATGTTTTCTCCACAAACATGTTGTTTCTATTTACTTGACACCACACGAGCAGAGCTAGATACAAGGTCGGTTTTTAACATAAGATCCGAAGCTCCCAAAAAGAGGCACTCCGGATTTGGACGAAAACCTTCCTAAGTCTACAAAGTTTCCTCCTTCACCGACCGAGGAGATAACAGATTAAGTGTAGTATCCGAACAGATAGAACACTTTGACCCCAATATTCAAATCCATTATTTACTTAATTCATTTACGTTTCATCGTAGTTGATGTAGATTACATTTATGGAGATATAATAAAATATTTGAAAAAGTATAAATGTCTCGCTAAAGTGCGAGATTAATAAAAAGGGTTTTCAAGATGATTCAAAGTGGCCCCTAAACGTTGGAACAATTCGAATCCATATCTGCTTATGTTTCTCTTTCGGATTTGTATATATTTCAGTTCAGTATAAACATATATAAATATATATAATGAACACTTCATTTAATGAGATACTTTAAAATAAATTTTTTTTTTAACCTAGTTCACCCCCAAACAAGGCAGGAAGCCACTGTAGACATGAGGGACTACTGATATTAAGGGTGTAAGTTTTGGGAGCCATCCCAAGTTGGGAGCTGTGCAGCGAAATGTCTATTTACATTAGTTTAAAATTTCTGCATGTCAGTAGAGTCGGGGAAGTAGGGAGCAGGGAGGGAGATCCAAGGCCGGCATCAGGAGGAAAGAAGCTATTAGAGTAGAAGGTTCTTTAGCATCTGGGGACCTCCACAGTGAATGGATGGGACTTAGCTGATGGTCGGGTTGGACTAGTGTATTTTTGTCGAGGAAGCACCAATGCATTAAGTTCATCGGAGGACAACCCATTGAAGTACTTGTAAAAAGGCCCAATAATGCAACATTGATGATATGGGACAGCGGATTGGGCTTTGTTTTTAGTGAGGGACCTATTATTTGGCGACTCTTTTTAGGACCTTTTCTAAGAGGGAGAGACTAGTGGATGCTGCACCAGCCCAGATGTGGAAATAATACTCCGTGTATGGGCAGATTGTAGCTTTGAAGATATATAGGATAATGGCAGGTGTGAGGAGCTTACTAGCACGGTAGAGAGAGCTCAACTTCTTAGCAGCAGCCTTGGCAATGTGTTTAATGTATTTGTTCCAATTTATGTTACCTGTGAATGTAAGGCCTAGGAGTTTGAACGTTGAACTTTCAGGTAAGGTGTTATTTGCCATGGAAATTGGTAGTTGAAGAGATTTCTTGAAGTTATTGATGGAAATGGGCTTTGTCTTAGCGGCATTATATGTTACCATCTATCTATGCCCCAATTCAACTACACACATGAGGTGACTGTCAGAGGATTCCACCATTGCCTCAGTATATATGCGTCCGTTTTGCCCAAATGACGAGAGTAGAGCGTGATGTAGTAAGAGAATATACCCATCTCACACCCAATGTCATCAGGGAGGTCGTTTATGAACATCAGGAATGGTAGAGGTCTAAGGATCGATCCATTCGGTACATCGGCATTTATGTCATATTGCTTAGATGAAAGGGCCATCAAGGACAACTTTGATCTCACTTTTGGTTAGGAAGGATCCTATTATATTCAATATTCATCCAGTAATACTATATGAGTAAATTTTCATGAGAAGCTGTTTATGCCAGACCTTGTCAAAGGCTTTGGATATATCAAGCGCTTCCGCCCTAACATTACCTGCCTTGTCCAGTGTATGACATATGTGTTCAGAAATAACAATTCGGATGTCCGTAGTAAATAGTTCTTGCCTGAATCAATACTCACGGTCAGAAAAATGTTTTGCATTAACGAGGTGCTGGACTATCGCTAAGTTGATTAAGGATTCAAATATTTAAGCAAAGGTCGGGAGTAGACTGATGGGGCGATAATTCTGAGGATCAGTTCTATCTCCAGAATACTTGAAGATTAGTACTAGAGAGGCAATCTTCCAGCTATCAGAGAAGCAAGATTAAGCTAGACATCTGTTGTAGAATTAGAGAGGACAGAGGCCAGTTCAGCAGAGCATTTATTTATTACTATTATTAGTAAAAAAAATCGGGTCCACACGGTTTGGAGGTGTCATGGTTTGTTATGATGTCTCTGACTTGAGATGAGGTGATGGCCAGGTTTTCATGCGTAGCTGCGGTCCGCAATATAAATTTAGGGAGGGGTTGTTTGCTGAGTATGAAGTGGAGTTTAAGGCAGAACGCTGAGCAAGTAGTTGAGCTTGATCAGTTGCCATGCACTTAACACTATAGTGGTTTGATAGCGGTGAATTTGTTAGTTGTCCATTGTTCATCACATTATTATAGACTTTCTAAAAATCGCGAGTATCTTGTTTCTGTGACTGAATGCGTGTTTTAGTTCTCTCTGTATACCGCTTCTCTGCTTCTCCTATCATTACTTTACAACTATTACTTGACTCTATGAATTTCTGTCTATTAGCAGTTGACTTATGGCGACCGAATTGACGTAATGTCTGCTCCATCTTAGCAATATCAGCTGCACACTTCGAGGTGAACCATTGAGGAAAGTGGAGTTTGCTGAATACTTTTCGCATGGGATCATATGCTTATATGCCAGCTTTGATCAATTATATTAACTTATTTGCGCACTGATCAGCAGAGAGTGAAAAGGTTTCACTCCATAGGGGTGACGCTGAGTGATCTTTGATGGATTCAAAATCAGCCTACTCATAGTATCTCGTCGTTTTGACCAACGACTAATCAGCTTTGGGACGAGTTTTTTGGGTGCTATCAGCCATTACAACAATGTGATCAGCGTTCCCGAGCCTCGGGCAGTGAGATCAAGAAGAGGTCAAGAAGTGAGGCTAGCTGGTTCAGACGAACAGTGAGGCGGATCGGGAATGGTGACAGTATGTGAGAGGGAGTGAGCTCAGTAGGAATAATATGTAAAGTTAACAGCTGCCTCAGTAAAACTGGAAAACCCCAGCCAGTCACGGTGGTGGTCATTAAAGTCCTCAAATACATAGAATTTGGGCATTCGAGTCAAGTGAGAGTGCGGTATTTATGTGTTCAGAGACAGCGTTAAGCAGGTACAGTCCTGGGTTGGAGGAGAACGGTATACGAAATATAGGTTACTAACACTGTGCTGCAGGGTCATTCTAAAGCACATTTAGGCTTGGTCATCTGATTGTAGCTCATGTTCTCTTGTCAACGGGTGTGTGTTCCGAACATAAACTTCTAGTCCGTGCATATGTTTGTCAGACATTTTACGGTAGAGTGAGAGGTAATCGATCACGGCAAACTGTTGAGAAGAGATTGAGGACTGAAGGTTTGTTTCACTTAGTGCTAGGATATGCAGGGAGTTCATCAGGAGAAAGGTTTCTACGTCGTTGATGTTGGTTTTAAGTCACCGTATATTTGTGAATGCTAGCCTCAAAGGCAGAAGCGACGATGTGTTTAAGTTTGATTTTTTTTACTTTGTAATGTCATGTTTGTTTTGAGATACAGCGGGGAGGGCAAAGTGGGTTCTTGTTTAATGCCAATAGACTCGCAACACGAGCCCATTAGTTGTGACTTGGTCAGTGGGGGTTGTGGCCTCGGGAAAGCCCATCGGGGATAACTGTACGGCCCTTTTCCATGCGCGACATGTAACTTACAGTTACCAAAGATATTATACAACTCTTTATAGAGCAGCTGTTCTTAACGCCACCTGAAAGTTAGGGCTCCTGTACTAGGAGTCGGGAAAAAACAACCAGACAAGCTGTCTAACCTGTACCCTACACCTGTTGGATCAAGAGCGACCCAGAATAGTCGTGTGAAAGTTAGTGACGAAAAAACGTTTGCTAAGTTGCCCAGATAGAGAGAAAGAAAGACGGCATTCATTATCTTAGCAATGGAGCAAGGTGTCCCAGATCTAGTACAGCTGCGCCTGGCTACTAGACAGAGAAGGAGTGCAAAGGCCAAGCGATAAGCTGATCCCATGTACTTCTTAAACAATTTTAGTTTTCTGTTCGATACTCCAGCTCTAAGAAGGTTGTCGATCAAAACTAATAAGCCCCCCCCCCCCACGTTTTGCCGCCAAGACGCAAGTGATCAGGTACACAGCTCTTATTAGAGTTTTCCTTCTCCTAGATGGATGACATGACAAGGTCTACGGGTTAATCACACCGAGAGGAGATAGCCTGCGCCCGTGTACTAGTCGAGTATTTCAGGGCTCCCGCAGATAGAAAAAAATCGAATCTTCGACAACTACACACACACATACACACACACACACACACACACACACATATATATATATATATATATATATATATATATATATATATATATAGTAAGTTTTACTAGTGGTAGCAAAAAATTGAAGATATCAAGTAAAGATGAGGAAAAACAGCCATAATTTTCAACCAGTCAAAATGAAATGAACCATGAATTAAAAAGGGGAACAGCGTTATCATTTAACACGTGGTTACGTATTTCATTTCGTTTTTTTTCAGTCATTCACTACGCCATTACCTTTCACACATTTCAAGTGGCATATCACATTTTTTTAACACTTGAATTCTAGTTGTTCGTGAATACAGGCCACCATATTTGAAAATAAGGCGCAAACTACCGGAAGTAAATCGCACGGATATTTGTAGGTAAAAGTCGATTCAATGTACTGTATAGAATTTTAAAAATGAACGAGGTATATCAAGAAAAAAACAAAAAAACAACAAAAACAAGAAAAAATGAATAAAAAATTTAAAAAATAAATAACAAAAATAGAAATCGTGTTAGGAACAGCATTAAACATTAAAAGGAAAGAGTCAGTAACTTAAAACAATGAAAATATGAATAATTAAACATAGCATTGATGTTTTTATAGCAGCTTCATTTGTGATATCAGCTAACAGATTTTGATGCTGCACGCTATATTATTGATTTAAAAGCAAAGTTTAGAATAAAAATGTCGATAGAACCTGGTTTAATTACTCATTTTAAGAAGAATTTAGTTTACGCATCTAATTTCTTTGCTTTCTCTTCATTCACACATTTCAAGAGATATATTCTTTTTCGTAAGACCTGCTTTCTACCGGTCCGTGAATACAAGCCAGCATGTTTGAAAATAAGACGCAAACTGCATTAAATACATCACACGGGATTAGCCTCCGAATCACGCAAAATGTTTTATAATGCAATGCTTAATTACGCATTTATCTTTTCCCTATAATTGGAGGACTACATACATTAACTGCTTTTTTGTTTCTAATTTATTGTGTATTTGAGAATGTAAGTATACGGTCTATTGCTGGTGTCTATATGCCTTTAATGTAGCTGACTATGATATCTTATAGTATTAATAAGAAATACACAATTCTGATGTCTGTTGATTTCTTGAAACGCAAAATATTATGTAATTGTGTTTACATACTTCTCTCTCGATATATATATATATATATATATATATATATATATATATATATATATATATATATATACATACTTACAGACGACGCCAGTGTAGGCGTAGTGGCTCTAAGCGGTCGCATGGGCTCGAACTCAGTTTTTAATTAAAGCTAGTATCCCGAGACACACGCTCAGAACCACGTGGCCGCGAGAAATCGACACCTATTACAATTGACATGAAGATACACTTACCCAGAATGAAGGGGGAGTGTTACTGCTGTCTACAGTGTTCAACGCTCGTGTGGTACTGGCTTATCGCAGATGACAACATACTTTTCAATTTAAAACACTGTTCTGCGTTTAAGACTATTACATCTTTAAACTATAAATATATATATTAAAGTAGTTTTTATCTACAGACGAGTCATTTCAGGCTCTCTTACCCTCATCAGTGTAGAATATATATATATATATATATATATATATATATATATATATATATATATATATATATATATATATATATATATATGTATATATACAGGGTGTCCCAAAATAATGTATACACCCTTTGAATTGTTATAACTCGTTCAATTTACTGATTTTTATTTGCAAGATTGATAAACAAGATTGAGTAAGAATATTCATTTAAAAATACTGACAGTAAAATTAACAAAAACATAGAAAATTAACTTTTAACAAAGATAAAGGCTACGTAGGGTAATTTCAGAATGTTCACAAAATGAACCCTCATCCTAACCCCAACCCGTTCTGCTCAATACACTTTCCATTTAGTGAAGACGTGAAGAATTGTACCTACAAACGTCCTGCGACATTTACTCCAGTATTTGAGCACATTCTACTACAATTACTACTCCCATTTGTTTGCAATTACTTCAGGTTTCTTGCTTTAAACATTGTAGCCTTCACCTTTATTAAAAGTTAATTTTCTATGTTTTTGTTAATTTTACTTTCAGTATCTTTAAATGTGTATCTTACTGTTCTACTCTTTTATCAATTTTGTTTGCAAATCAAACTCGGTAAATTGAACGAGTTATAACGATTCAAACGATGTATACATTATTTTGGGACACCCTGTATATATACATATATATATATACATATATATATATATATAAATGATAGAAAACACTATATATAGATTTTTTTTTCTTTTCTTTTCTTTCCCGTTACCATTTTTTTGGCTCTATACACATTTACATATCTTCCCTCTCGACATGAACCCTACCACTATATATATTTCTCATAATTTATAGACTTTCTCGTCTTTTGTCATTTTTTGCATTTTTTATTTGTTCGCTCTTGACAAAGCCCATTTGTGCGAAACGTTTAGATTTTTAGGTCTTCCGCTTATTTCCATTTTAGTTTCATACCGTCGGATTATTATATCCTTTCATCTATTATATATATATATATATATATATATATATATATATATATATATATATATATATATATATATATATATATATATATATATATATAACTTGTACTGATAACTAGAAAAACCACCGGTCAAAATAGGAACATCACCGAATTAAGATAGCATATATTAGATAAACAATGCCTCGATACACTTTTCGATCGAGCTAATTTCAACTTTCTCAGACACACTTCCCGATGCGCTTGCTATAGAGACCACTTAGGTTAACTACATGTATGATCGGCATCAAATAAAACCTCTTCTTTTTAAATCTTTATTCGTACTGTATACGGTTGTATATATAAAAACTTATTATGTAGCCTACATCACGTATCTAGGTGAAATATCGTTTCATACACGCGTGTGTTGATTTCCTTGTGCTTTCGCTGTATTAATCTTGCATTATTCATTGTTTTCATTTTATTGCACCTATACTATTAATCGGATTTTTTTACACTAAATATATCTCACAAATATGCTAATATGTGTATTTGTTATGTAGAATATGATTTATTATATGAGTTATTTAGCTTAAACTTATATTGGCAATGCTTTATTATTTTTCTCTGAACCAATTGACACAGTAAGGCTGGTATCGGTACATAATATTTTATAGTAAATATGTTAAATCAATTTTCTTTCTAGATATTTATTTTGTTTTTTAATCTTTATGTGCAATATTTTGACGAGAAATCAGTAATTATAGTTGCATCAATTCAGAAGATTTGAGTTCTGCCAAGAACGTTAAGCAATTAACGAGAAACCTTGCTTAAAAAAAAATGGTTAGAATTAAATGAAACGAGAAACAAGAATTAAGAGATTAAAATCGCACAGACGTGTGCGGTGACGAAAATTTAAATTGAACTAATTTTGCAACACACAAAATTATTCACAACATTACGTAATCTTATTCTAATTCAATCATAACATTTTGTATTTATTCTGGGTAACATCGGCCACACACAAATAACTGTTAACGTTTACTACTAATAAAGTTGGGTGGTATTTATTTTTTTATTTTGAAAATGGAATTTCTATACTTATATTTTATTTGTTTCATTGCCGGATCAAACTTCGATTTATTTCCAAGGGCTTACGCAATCTTCAGTGCAGGAAGCTAATTCCCTACGGTCGACGGGCGCAAACTCCGACTACAAATCGCCACTGATACGCAGTTTGTAAAGTTACCAGTTGGCTACCAGAAATCAACTTAGAATTTAGGAGGAATTAAACTTCGTAAATACCAAGTCGGCGAGTTTTAACATTCAGCCGAGAAGAGTGATCTAACAACAACAACTCGTGTATGATCATGCAATGAAGCTAGTAGTACTGCTTGTTATTAAATTCACTCAGAGTGCCCAGCCTTAGTAAAGGGTGCTATACAATAATATTTATAAATAAATATTAATTATGTATTATCTACAGACATTGATGATTCATGCGTAAGCAATCTTCGGTGCAGGAAGCTAATTCCCGACGGTTGACAAGCGCGAACGCCGACTACAAATCGCCACTGATTCGCAGTGAGGTTACTAGTTGGCCACCAGAAATTATATATATATATATATATATATATATATATATATATATATATATATATATATATATATATATATACTATGTAATAACTTTTCCAATTTACTTAAACGATTAAAAATATATATTTTATATACATTTCTATATGAATATATATATATATATATATATATATATATATATATATATATATGTGTGTGTGTGTGTGTGTGTGTGAAAAATGACAAACGGAAAAAAGTTAAAGTGCTAGAGAAAAACAAAAACAAGAGATTTGACTGGTTTCCTTCGTGTTAGCGAACGCCTTCAGAGAAAGTGAAGACTTGGAACTAATTTTATGTTTGAAATGCACGCACATGGGAGAAGGAAAAGATGATCCGATTGGACCATATGAGAATACTTTTAGGGACATTGAAATATGACAAGTGAGTCACACATTCTTCTTTATTTCTTATTCTACTTTTTGTATTTTTATTTATTTTCTTTTTCTTTTTCACACCTACTTAGCTAGTATAGGGGAGACGGTAGACAGAGGGGTAAAGGCGATAAGAAGGAAAAACGCAGAAGGAACTAGCATGGATAAACGCAACATACATACATATATATATATATATATATACCTATATATACACATATATATACATATATCTATACATATATATATATATATATACATATAATAGAGAATGGTAGTTTGCTTGAAGCATTTTTGGGTACAGTAATAGTATGTTTTACAAGGCTGTGTGCAATGCAAATTCCGGATAAGATGTAAGTTGGAAGGAACCAAAAATAATGAATCGAATACGAAATATGACTTACTATCTATTTTTTCTTAATATTTTACATGACAGCAAGAGTGTTGTTAGCTGTTTGTGTGATATCCGGATGATTATAAAATCATTATTTAATATTTCGGTAAAAGAAACTTCCCTTTGTCAAAAATAATTAATACCAGAAGGAATCTCTCCGATTGTGCAGAGAATCTGACAAAAAAAATAGCTGCCAAAAGACAGAACTCCAGCGAAACCAGTCCCGCATAGAATGGAAAATAAAGATTTTTAAGGTTATGTTAGGTATATAACTGTAGTGTTCAAAAATATGTGTAATATTGGATAGGTGTATTGTGATCGATAAACTGTTAGTTTTAATGATATTTATATTTTTTTTTATTAAATTTATATTTTTATCATTTACTTTTTATTTTCAGTGTGTTATATCTTCGTATTTTTTTTCGTATTTTAAGAATTTTAATATAAAGTAAGTAATTAATCTCTCATTTTAAATATTCTAGATTTTTTTATTACATTCTTGCTGTTATGTAAGATTTTACGAAAAAATAAATAGTAAGTAATATTTCGTATTCGATTTGTTATTTTTGTTCCTACCAACTTACATCTTACCCGGAATTTGCATTGCCCACAGCCTTTTAAAAACATACTACTAATATATACACATATATATATATATATATATATATATATATATATATATACATACATATATATATATATATACTTATATATATATATACGTACATATATATACATATATATATATATATACTTATATATATACGTACATATATACGTACATATATACGTACATATATACAGACATATACATATATATATATATATATATTCGAAAATTAAATTTGAGTTTTTCTTGTTAAAATATGATAGACTTTTATATATGTTTACTCGTATAGTATCAGTTTTACTACTGTTTTATTTCTTAACAAAAGATATTAAAATTAATAATATTCAATTAAAAAATATTCGCAAAATTTCAAATCCAAAGAAAATGATTTCTTGTTAAATAATATTGTTTCCTTTTAGATCCTCAGAAAACTCAAAACCAACCGCCTACACATATTTTCACGATTGGTTAGAAGTAGCAGAAGTAGGAGACATAAATTATATGAAGTCATAGCGAAAATAGAGGGTAGTGATGGACATCTTTAAATATGACACCATTTATATTATAATTTTGGCATGATAACACACACTTACCATAACACTCACCTTAAAACATTATATAAATCCGCATTTCTTCCGTTCCAATCTCTTTTAGAATCCCGATTGCAATCGGCTCGTCACACACTCGATAATTCATCGACACACCGAAAATCGGTATTCTAAAGAAGTTTAACCAATTTAACATAAAAAGAAGCCGTCAACTACAAAGTGGAACTTATATTTTTTCAAAGTGTTTTCTTTTGAACATCGTATGCGATATTTATAGGAGATACATAAGCGAGGGACGCGTTTGATATGAAAGAAAGACGATTTGCTACTCTAAAATAGAGTCGGTAGAAAATTAAAAAAAAAACTTGGTAAGCTCAAAAGAAACCGCAAGCAGAGTAAAGAGGTGGTCGATATGTAATTGAAGTTGTAATAAAATGGGTAGAAGAAAGAATGTGGAAAAGGTGGGGAAATAGAATAAGGAAGAAGAGTAAAGGGGGGGTCAATGAGAAAGATAGCCGAAACGAAGCCGAGAATACACAGGAAATCGGCCAAAAGAATCGTGCGGAAAAGTTCCGCTCAAGTGTTTATTTAAAGCGGTCAGAAGAATACGCGTGTGAAATGGTATTTTTTCATTCGTCATCACAGACAAACGTACAGCACGCCCTTCCCAATAATCGATATCGATTTTCGAGGGGAACAAATCCGAAATGTACTAATACCGTAGTTGTGACAACATATTTACGTACATGCCTTACATGAATTTTAGAGTAGCTTATATTACAACAGAAACAGATGTTTAACTGACTTATGCGGCAACGTTTGTTCGCTCCTGTTTTATCGATTCTATATGGTGAACTGAGAGTAGCGAAATAACCGAACTTAATACAAGTTGGTCTTCATCCCTATATAGGGTGTAGGTATTTACATCTACATGCACCTTTTGATATATAGATGGTGTAGACATAACGGGTAAGCTCTCCTGAACGTTTATTCTCAGCCCAACTCGTTACTAAAAAACCTCTTTTGCAAATTTCATTGCACACACAAAGAAAAGTGTTTTTGTTTCATACAAATCATTTATTACATAAACTGATCGATTGTCCGTTTACATATGTATTAATACATTTTTCTGTGTTGATACTTTGTTTGCTCCCAGTAGCAACCTCGGGCAAATGCACGGTTGAATTGCCCACGGCTTGGAGCCTTCCATGATCAAAGGTAACATCGTGAAGCAGACGAATACAACCGATGCAAAGCGTCAATAAAACACAAGACCAGCCCACGTAGAAGCGTTAAAATTCCAATATGAATATGTACATATATATATATATATATATATATATATATATATATATATATATATACTAAACAATCCGCGACCCGTTGCGTCACAACCACTATCAGTAATTGGTCCCCTTTGATTTGATTCGAAACTTCAAAAACTCTGATATATATATATATATATATATATATATATATATATATATATTTGTTGGTGATTTTATTCCATTAATTGCGACAAAATATATGCTGTTTCATTAACGCTCGCAAAGAACGAGCGTTCATGAAACAGCATATATTTTGTCGCAATTAATGGGATAAAATCACCAACAAAAAAATATATTTTGCTCTGAATTTTCATTGAGCACTATCATAAACCCGGTTTCAACTTCCTTCGGATTTATACCCCTGGATATTTGTAACAAGTTAATTATTTATATATATATATATATATATATATATATATATATATAGTCTCGGAAGTTTCTCAACCATTAAAACTATATTAAAAAAAAAAAAAATTATATTCCCAAGTCTTCCAGTGGAAAATCACTCATGTAAGTCAATTTATTTTTTACAGTTATTATATTAGTTTATTTCTAACACTATTTTAAGGGATCATCAGTTGTTTACCAGCTGAGTTTTTGCTTGTCTGGGTTATGGAGGCGAACCTATCAGACGTGATTTTTACCATGTAGTCTGCAACATACATAGGGGAATTGATTCCCTAAGAAAATATCTCTTTCCCTTCTCCACGAATGGTTAAGGACGTTGGTGAATATCTCCAAGTCGATAGATAACTAACGCCTGTAATAAAAAGAAATGAACGTTTAAAAGATTGTTTGTCGATTAAGTCGGTCATGGAGCTTTTGTGTTTCAGCGACGTAGTTCACGGCAGTAAGAAAGAATTCAGCTACTGGACGACGCACCTCTCCACGTGGCGAGGAAAGATAGAGGGTGCGTGAAATTTAAAGGTATGCAAACTATATGATTTATATTTAAAAAATGGCGAGTGATTAAACGAGAACTGCCACAGCCCGTTCCGGGATTAGTATACAAAACAAGAACTGCCGCGGCCCAAGCGAGGGCAATGCAACATTTACCTTTTTAGTTGCTGCGACCGGGACATTCTAACGGGGGCTATGCAACACCTACTAGCGACCATGTGTGATTTAAATTCAAATTTAAAAAGAGACATTTAAGACCAGGAATGATTCTTACGGAAGAAAATATGGTTTACACCTTTTATTTGTTAAAATCTCTGATGAGCGAAATTATAAGAAAAGATATCAAGATTAAAGAAAACAAAATCTTAATAAAAATATGTGCATCAAACATTGAGGTTTTTAAAGGCAATTTGCCTCTGTCTTTAAGTTTTAAATTTTAAAGATGCTTAAAAAATGGACTTTCTCAAATTTATACCTCACAGAGACCATGCACATTTAAGTTCAAATTTAAGTGACATTTACACCGTTAAGTCCACACAACATGGGACGTCACTTGTACAAGACTAGGTAAGATTCTTACGTAAAAAAAATGTTAATAATTTTATAAAAAAGGCAAGATGAAAAAAAAGAATTATTTTTATTTTAATAAAAATATCTGCATCTTACTCATGGATTCTTACGGTAAAAATGTTAATACCTTTTATTTGTTAACATCTCTGAATAGGCTTGTTGTACCAAGCGAAATTATTACAAAAAAGGCAAGATGAAAAAAATATTTAAATTTTAATAGAAATATCTGCATCTAACACATGGTTTTCTAAAGGCATTTTGCCTCTTTCTTTAATATATATATATATATATATATATATATATATATATATATATATATATATGTGTGTGTGTGTGTGTGTACAGTGTAAACTACTCAACGGATCTTTATGAAATGTGGATTATATATTCCAGGATACACGGTGACTAACATGAACACATTATATTTTTAATAATTGTTAACATATAGGAATGTATATCTATGTATATGTATATATGAATATAAACTTTTTTGATTTTTTATGAACTTATCATTATGAATTCCGAAATATATATTCTCGGAAATACGGTGAGTAACATGGCTACATTTCAATTTTAGTAAACTTTACCATTTATAAATTGCGCTTACTAAAGCTCTTATTCATCCAAATTCTTTTAAAATAAGTTAAATACAAAAAACTCAATAGAGAAAAGAATTACTCAAATTTCGAGTTTTATCAAGTAAATAAATCGCTGGTCAATAATTTGTAAAAGTCCTAAAATATAAATATTGATATTATTAATTATGGAATATGTATGTTCGGCAACATGGTGAATAAAATAGGCACATTATTTGTTCTTATTAATTTTGAAATTGTGAGGAGGGTAGAGAATGAAAGATAAAACATTCAAAATTACAATTGGTGCAATATTTATTGCTTATACAAGTCTTAGGACAGACTAACTAAATAAAGATCTTTATTTACTCAAACATGTCGTTTATCAAGATTTGAGCTAGTTTATATTTCTCGTTGCACATGTGATGATATAAATGAGTTGAAGGACACACGGAAACCGGAAGCCTTCTGCTAAAATATCATAAGTTGATAACGAATAATAACACCATATAGGAAAACAGGATGCAGAAATTAAGACAAAGAAATTAGAAGACAGAAAATTAAAAAGAGAGAGAGGGGGAAAGAGAGAGAGAGATAAATTGAAGGAGTTATTTTCCTCTTTGGTGATAAACAATACTGATACCAAAAAACAAGAACTTTGCGTTTTCTCCTTAATGTTATGCAACGTATTACAGATGAACTGAACAATTAAATACGGAAATACCCGATTATCTTCTTAATATTGAATTCAATTTCACTATACGTTGACATTTTACTCAAGCAAAATTGTGAATATATGTTCATCTTTCCTGATTCATTGAATTCAAATTTGTACTTGTATTCTAATTAGCAATATTTTTCTAACGATTGATAAAAAATATCAAAAAATGTACAAATGAATATACTCAACTGAACTTCATTTTATATCGTTAAGTTTCTGTTAAAATACAGTCTGACCACTGAATGCCAACCGTGAAATCGTTAATAACATTCATAATTCATTATGCAATCCAACAATAGTAAGTGCAAGTAAACGTCAGGCTATGGCTAACGAGGCACCCGGGTTTGAGCCATGAATGTCTAACAGTGTTTGTTTTCTCATATGCGGTAACACTTTGGTGATTGCCACATTAGGACGTGTGATCTTAAAAAAGCTTCGCACTCACCGGACTTTCCTCGCCCCAGATTGTTATCCGTTTTCTTATCTACAAAACTAATATCTGTCAAAGCAATCCCCTAATTATTACTGACCGGAAGTATGGGATCACAGCTAAAATTCGAAAGATTCCAGTGTGATTATCATTGAATGAAACTAAAAGAAAGAATGTCGGACATTTATAATTGAAATTCGGTGGGCAAATCAAGCATAGAGATAAGTGTGAACTTTATTTACGATTCCATGGGTGATATATTTGGTGGGTCAACCTGTATTCGGCAGGTGTCCGTTTAAAGAAGAATTGTCATAGGTAAAAGCGCACTTTTCTGGATTGGTCACGCTTAATTGTCATATAGTATGTTCCTTGTCCTGTAACGTAAAAGTTTAAAATTGAATTGTATCCGCAAAACACTGTGAATATTCGTTATCGTTTATTCAGATATAGCTCAAACTGTTCACCAGTTAATGGAGTGTTTGTTTCTTGAAGCAGACGAAGTTAATTTCAAAGTAGGAACCTGACACGCAAAAGAGTGATTGCTTTTCACCCCAAAAATGAAGTTCTTCTGCATTTAAAAAGATGAAGCATTGATTATGTCTACAGTTGGACACTAGCTTATTCAAAATAGTAACATGATACTATTAAATAGCCGCATGGTATTTTTTTATTGTTAATGGAAAGCAATAAAAAGCAAGACGTATCATATTTTGCCATTCTTATTTTCGTTGCAAAATACTATACAACGAAATATAAGCAGAAAGTAATAGCATCGTCTACGGTATTATTACAATGTTTTTATTTTATTTTGTAAGAATCGTAATAATCTTCGCTTTGTTTTTATTTATTTTACAAATAGTCTATTCCTATTGTTATGGTTCTTACAGTAAATTCAGCAGCCATTTTCATGTCGAATATTCGAAGTTATTCATTGTTTTGTATTGTACAATTCACAAGGCTATTTTCCATATTGTAAAGAAGAATTAGTTAAATAAACATAACATTTAAATGTTGTATCTCTCTCTTTCTCTCTTTTTCTCTCTCTCAATCTCTCTCTCTCTCTTTATATATATATATATATATATATATATATATATATATATATATATATATATATACATATATATATAAAGAGAGAAAAGCTTAAACACCCGCGTGTTTAAACATTCTTTATCTCGGAACGTTTGAACCCCGCCACTTGCTTTAAATGTATATTAATTTATTAAATGTTTGTGCTGATTGCCGTTGGCCTAATGGCTTGGGGTATAGGATCGCGATTCACTTCTGAATTTAAGAACAGCGTTGAAATCCGTCTGACCGCCTGACATCATCACTTCCTGTACTGGTGAGATCGTTAATCCGAAACGACGTTGTCTCTAGGTAAATGCACTTTAATATTATATAAACATATATATATATATATATATATATATATATATATATATATATATATATGTAAAAATCAAAAATGGAATAAAGGATAAGCAAATCAACAACTAGCAACAATAAACTCAAAAATACCTATTAAATAGTTCTACCAAACTATTTCAATTGTTAAAATACAACAATCATCAGTTAGAAGCTGAACTTTAAAAAAATTATTAAATTCCAAATACATTGGTAGACATGACGATATATACACACCGTAGTGTATTATATATTAAATACTGCCAGAATTTTGTGAATCTCTAATGATTATTGTGTCTAAATTTATTTATAGCAATTATCACGTCATCATATAATAAGAAAGGTTACTCTCTTGTCTTGTCTTCTATTTTGATAAAAAAATGCAATCATTGTTCATATTATTAATTTTTATTATGATGGAGAAATTGGACAGACGTATTATATCAGTAACAAAAAATAAACACATTACATAACATGTAAATGGTTATCATATATAAAGAAAAAATAATTATGAATTTAATAAGTTTTATTAATTAAATTTATGTTTTGATGTGGTGGTGTAAATATTTAAAAATTAATCACAACTATTAACATATATTTAAATATTTATTAAATTTAGTTTCAATTAATATTCAGATAACGTCTAAGCTTAGTATTCCGATTTTACAAGTGATTTAAAAGGTATAGTAAATATTTATTTCAATTACATCATGAATTGATCCATTTTGCTGTAAACTATATGTACAAAATTGTATCTATAAGTTATATAATGTGCCTAAAAGTTAACGATGTGAACAAACATAATACACAAATTATCTGAAACTAAACTATACCTTTTCTCCAAATGTCGACAGCGACATTAAAAACTAAACGCATATGTATACATAGATAACTAAGTAAAATATACCTTACGTGTTAGTTAATTACAATTTACGTCTAAGTAAAAATTACAATTGACTTTTCATTAAATATTATGTTTGTATGAGAGTGAAGATAATTGTATATATATATATATATATATATATATATATATATATATATATATAATTATAAAAAGAAAAAACTATACACACATTAAGGTTGTACACATTATAACTTATTTCGACCCCTTAATTAGGTCTCCTCAGATGTATAAACAACCACGTTGGTTTTTTGACGTGGTTGCTTATACTTCTGCGGAGACCTAATTAAGGGGTCGAAATAAGTTATAATGTGTACAACCTTAATGTGTGTATAGTTTTTTCTTTTTATAATTCTGTTTTGCTCTGTTTAAATTACATTGAGCTCTGTTATTCAGATTCTCAACACAAAATTGAAATCTACACACTATATATATATATATAGTTAAATGTTGATTTTTGTACTTTTTTAGAACAATTATCGAAGTGGAATTTTTAAAAAACATATCTCAATCCCAACATAAAGAAACGTATGTACTTTGTGTGAAGAAACTATATCGAAAAAAGCCTTTGCGAAACAAGCATTGCTCAAGTCAACCATAGCATACTAATAGCTATATAGTTACATGACAATATGCTCAAGTGACGTAGATATTTATGAGTTCTTGATGGACGTATTTTCATACAACTTCACATATCTATTCATGTGTATTTTAATGTTGGAGTAAGAACTGCAAGAAATATATAAAAAAAATGTATTATTTCATGATATGGTTTCATATGACTACTAATCTCTACTCATATATTGAGTAGTCGTGAATTTATTGCTGCAACAGTTTAATACACAAACTAGATTATGTAAGCACATGCATATATATATATATATATATATATATATATATATATATATATATATATATATATATAGGTATTTAAATAATTAATATTTGTTTATTGTATATATATATATATATATATATATATATATATATATATATATATATATATATATATATATATATATATATATATATAGGGTGACCCAAAAGTAGGTGGGCAGTAAAAAAAATTTAAACCACCTAAAAAATTCTATATCATGAATTCTGTTGTTTGCATCTGAACAAGGAAATATGCTATCCACTTACTTTTGGCTCACCCTGTATATATATATATATATTAAATTATGAATATATATTTATGGCAATTAAGCTACACAGATACGTCCGCTGTTCATCCTCGTAGCGAATCGTCAGGCAAAGAATATATATATATATATATATATATATATATATATATATATATATATATATATATATATTTAACATATTAAAACGCATATTTAAAAATAAAACAATTCTAATAAATGTCAAGTAATCACATGATTTCGTCAGTCTTTAGTCGTGCGGAACACTGCATATTTCTTTAAACTTTGAGACGAATTCCCCTATGTAGTCTATGTACCCAGACTTAATGACCACACCATCTACTCATATGAGTCCAGAATTATTTAATAGGCTATGTATAACGAAGCTGAAAAATTGAAGAGGTCAATTCAGTTCGTCATCATTAAACATCGCTGAAGCGAATGTTATAAGCGTAAACAATACATTTGGCTCTGAGGTTATCAAGAACAATTGGTATATGTCTTTAACTGTAGCATGTTTTCATTTTGTTTTGGTATCTACTTTTATTTGTCATCAATGAAAATATGGCTTCAATCTTTCTTTTGTCAAAGATTGTGTCCGTGTGTACATGTGAGTACCGGCTGAACTGGATTTAAGATGTCCACGCTACTAATTATTTAGAAGCCGTGCGACGAACGCGAAGTGCCATAGAGAAATATGTTGTTTAAAGGAGCTAGTTAATCTTCAGTGTAAATGTTTCCATAATTACCGTCTTTCTTGAAAGTGAATACGCTTCTTGTTCTTATTATTAATTTCGCACTGACTCACATTTTTGTGACAGTATACTTCATACACTTTTAAGTTGAAAAAAAAGCTTTTATAAAAATGTGTCACACGTATTCACTTCATAATGTTTCCATATATACAGGGTGTCTCAAAAAAATGTACTCACTCTTAGAATGACGAGAAAACCTTTATTTACCTTGGTGCGCGTTATCAGCTTTGTTTGAACAATAATGGTCATCAGTTTGAACATTTGCGAACATAATTCTTCAATTACATCTGTCTCATGTATTCGATGCTATTTCATTTCACTCTATGTTCATAAATAAAAGTTTTCTCGTCATTCTAAGAGTGAGTACATTTTTTTGAGACACCCTGTATATATAGACGAAGACAATAGACAGTCACTTAGGAATATTTCCTAAAATCTTAGCCTTGATCAGAGAGCGTCGAACCAAATTTGCTAGACATTCATGGGGGGTCTAACGATAAAATAATCAGCGATGTTCATTTGTGGATGCCAAAACCGAGTTATGGCTGAGTGGGGACAGAAGAGCACCTATATCAAGCAACTAGATGTCATGGGGGTGATGGTGTGTGAGACTCATGAAGATTCGTGACACCCCCCCGAATAAATGATGATATATATATATATATATATATATATAATTTAATTTATAAATTAATTATTTTGTACATAAAGAGAAAGGGATGGACACGTGTTTCTGAGCCGTTATGAGCATGACTATCCGACCAGAGATCGAACTCTCGATGTAAATATACATAGTCTAGTGTTTTACCACAAGTCTAGGACGTCTCACAACATTTTATGCACTAGTTTTTATCGCCTTGATATTTTTTTTATTGTTTGCACTAGAGTAAAGTACCGGTGCGTTTATTATTTTTCGCTCCCTGGGCGTCTTTATTTTTAGAATGTGGAGAAGACTGCATTCAGTCGCCCTAAATCGGAAGTGCCATACATATTTCATATATATTTAATTGATTAATTTTATGAATCCATTCTTGTGTACATAACTAATTTGATGACAAACAATAACAAAAATAAAAGCTATATATATATATATATATATATATATATATATATGACTCTCTCTCTCTCTGTAGCTCTCTTTCTCTCTCTCTCTCTCTCTCTTTCTCTCTCTCTCTCTCTATATATATATATATATATATATTTAGGTAGGCCACAGGATGAAGTATTTTTAGAGATTCTCACTTATTAGGATAGAATAATTATTCCATAGTTTAATTTTATCTTCAGTTTTAATCAAACCTGCTACCAACATAAATAAGACATTTACTGTCGTAATGATTGTTATGTCTGTATTGGTATTATTATTGGTGGATATTTTATTTGTATGATATATCACTGATCCTTCTTAAACCATGGGTTCCATAATTATGAAATCTGTGTGGACGCATAGACTTAATTTCCAAATGCGCATTTAAAGTATAACTTTAATTCTTATTTGCAAGATTTTTTTTAACTTACTGACAAACTATTAATTATTTCTGTTGGTAATTTTACCATATACTTTATCCTTTAGTTAATCTTATGATTTACCTTTTCACCCCTTTTATCGACGTTTTTTTACCAATTGCTTCACCACTGATAATAGACTTCAGTTACATTATAACCTATTTCTCAGTGTTTGATCATATATGTAGATGATATCCATTTAGCAACTTTATGTTTTGTATGATTTGATGAATATTATTCTACGGTGGACTTATCCCTACATCGACTTTTTATTACTGTGAACATGCTAAAACAATGTTTTAGTGTGTCTGCTATAGTTTTATGCAATGCATACATCAGCTAGCTGTGAAAATGAGTGTGTTGCTATGAGATTCCATTGATGCTATCTATATGCCTTTAATTTAGTGTCTATATCCGGTGCTGACTATGTGATCAAATAGTAATAATATAAATACATGGTCACGTAAACGATCGAACACAATTCCATTGTTTGTTGATTTCTTGGAACACGAATTGACCATTTAAAATGTTTACATAGTTTTATGTTATATATATATATATATATATATATATATATATATATATATACATATATGTATAAAACATTAATGCTAAAATATATAATGTTTATATATATATATATATATATATATATATATATATATGTTTACATTTTATTTTGTGACGTATAGGAATAAAACATATATTATTCAAAATGTATTTACAGCACACAATTTTCGGACATTTTTGGCTTTCCTAAATGTATTTATATATATATATATATATATATATATATATATATATATATATATATATATATGATGTGTGTGTGTGTGTATAGATAAAAGCAAAATATAGTAAGTTTATTACTTGAAACAACTTTTAGGTTAGAGTATTATTCGGGTGCAGGTTCGTTCGACTGTGTTCGCCATAATTTTAACCAATTCTATGTACTGGTCGAAATGTCATCCAGGAACACACCATCCGATTAAAGTTATCTATTCTATGCCACAGTCTGTTCCAGTAAATCGGAACTTTGAAAAATGTATTAATATGTTTCGGAAAACTTTATTAACGTTGACTGCTTCTTTTGGACTGAATGTAAAACGGACTTTTTAAGAATTTTCATGCAGGATTCATACGATTATTTATGTTTTTATAACATCACACAATAAGACAAACAAAGCGGTAAGGTTTCTCAAAGGTTCAAGCAAAGTTATGAAAGTTATTTACACATTGGGATATGATAAGAAGGGAGTTTAACAGATTATATTAATGTTAACACGACCAGGAAGATAGAGAGCAAGTGAGGATCACAAACGTAAGCCGTCTGAGGAAAATACGCTATAAGAGTAGAGTAGAACATTTTCAAGCATATTTATACTGAGCCGTAATGACCTACTACTCAGTAAGCTGGCCTATTATTTTATGAGTAGCGTTTATAGAGATAGCCTAAGTGGGGTGTTGAGCCACAAGATGGTTGTTCACGTATCATTTTAATTGCTGCATGCTAGTACGGTCGAGTAAACACACTATTTATCTAATTATTCGACTAATTTGTTCATATATATAATCCCAGGCCTAACATAGAGATGACGCCATTAATAAAAAAAAAACTATATAGTTTTTATAACGTAACACCTTTCAAGTGTCAACATTTGAGCCTAATCTGAGTATTAGTTTACAAATTGTAGTAATTTTCAAAACCATGGAATGAGCTTCAAGTTCGTGTCGTGATAAAGCATTGCTGGCTTACAAGACAAAAAAACGGTTAAGAGATTGTATGTTGACGTTTAACGCGATTGTAAAGACGTTAATACTGCTGAATCCGGCAGTTGAACCGGAACACATAAAAAAAGTCAACATACTCTTTTTGGCTGATCGTTAAGTTGCCTGAAGTAGCAGAGAAGTAAAACATATAAGTAAGCAGTGTATTCATTATATTGCATTAAAAAGTATTGTTTATGAGAAAACTGTTTCTTAAGTAGTTGTCGCGTTAGCTCACAGTCGATCAAGACACGTCTACGATTCAGAGTGATGTTTGCATCTGTTTAAACGCAAGAAAAATATTTTGGTTGGCAATATGTGACAATGGATAAAATATGTAACTACTACATCACTCCGGAGTCAGATCCGCAGTAAACTGAGTGGACAACGGAAGTCGAAAGTTGTTCAAAGCGACGAAAGACGCGAACGATCAAGAATTACGCCAGTAATTTAATTTTTCACATATGATTAATTATTATGATTACCTAAAAAAACCTCGTTGCTTTTTATTATAGACGAGATGATTTCTTTCCGAATTCATTTGATGCGGCTCGGTAATTCTGAGGTGGTTGTTTTGGTTGCGATCTGCTTTCTCGCTTCCCGTCACTACTTGAAAATAGTTTCGTTCCCAGGTTGGAAAAGGCACGTGTTGTAAACTTTTTCCTGACCGGATTGGAGTACCCCCCCCCACACATATATATATATTTTTTGTTGGTGATTTTATTCCATTAATTGCGACAATATATATGTTGTTTCGTTAGCATTCATAATGAAAGCCAACTCTTCAAGCTTTAAATGGAATCACTGCCTGGAATCTTAAATTCAACCTCAACCGGAAATTGAAGATGCATAAAAGGGAGGGGGGACGAAGATGGCGCTTAACCTATAGCGAGGACAGGAAAGGGGGGGGGGAGACTCCAACAGGTGATATTTTAGAAAGTTGGGTGGGGTGATATCTAGTGTCTGGGCCATCGTGACCTCAATTTCAACCGGGGCAGAGGACCGGGTGGGTTTAATTTAATAATGAGAATAAAATTATAAAATTATAGCTGTCATTTCTGTTGTAATAGGTGATTATCGTGTAGATAAAAATATTTTTGATAATTTTAATTTAGGGTATTAATTGCTACTTTTGCATTCTATTTCAATGTAATTATTTATGGATTTTACAATGAGCTCAATACCGGTAATGAATTTTGTTGTGATAATATTTGTTAATTGTAATTATATTATACTAAAATTAATACTAGTGGAGTGACTATATAAAAGAAGTTTGATGGTGTTCCTATCTTTAGTATTAATAAAAACAATTATAATAACAATAATAATAATAAAGCCAATAGTACCTACGATAGTCGCAGTGACAATAGTATCAATAATAATAATAATAATAATAATAATAATAATAATGATAGTAGTAGTAATAATAATTGTAATTATTATAATCTTGTTATTTGTGAAGTCATTAGGCGAAATAAGTCTGCAAGTGATGGTAAGCTTTTATAGTTCTACTACTAATAATAAAGACTAGTCACCAGTCAATAATTAAGTGTTCAAGGATTAAGTAATTGCGATTAGATCAATCTAAGTGGTATCAGAGTTAATAGCTATCATAGTTATGGGTTTAGGTGGGAGGTGATTTGGGTATAATTGGTAGTATGACTGAGAGGCCTTTGAGGCTGAGAATTTTAGGTACTACTTAGAGATTTGATGGTTTAGTTGGGTGGTTATATATCTATAGATTCCTCGAGACTTGTTGGGAATGGATTGGGTGGTAAATTCGGGTCGGTGGGTAAGGGGTTGTAATGTATTTTGAAGTAGTGTATAATGGGGGGGGGTAAAGGAATTATTCATTTCTAAATTTTTACGCTTTTAAATATGTGGGGGTTTGGTGTGGGGTTAAGGTAGGGTATGTGGGTTGCTAAGGAGGTAGAGTCTACTATGTTTACAGTTGATAGACGTCTCTTGTTTTCTATTTAGGGATTTATTTCTGTCTTTAAAACGGATAATTTCTAGTTTTTCATTCAAACATAATCTACATGGTGAGTTCATTGATTTGCAGGTGCTAGATTCTTTTAGGATTTTCCACTTTATTATGCGAGTTTCTTTTTTTGTTTTTATTTTGTGGTAGTGTAGTGATAGTCCAGTTTGGCCAGGATGGTCAGGGTTGTTGAAGGAGAGTTTATGGTTGTAGAATCTTTCCTTGAAATTGTTACCTGCCAGACCAATATAATAGTTAGTCTGGGATGGGTTTTCGGTTGAGGAGATAGATGCCTCATAGACCACTTGGGTTGATAGGCACTGTTGGTTTAGAGGACAGTTTGTTTTTTTAGTACAGTTACATGTTCTTCTAGGATTTGAGGTTATTGAGGTGTTTAGTATTTTACTGTTGTGCTTTTTTATGATTTTTTCCAGGTTGTCACCACAACAATAGCTTAGTTTCAATGTGTTCTTATTAAATATTTTATGGAGTATGTTGTTATTCGGGAAATGAGTATTTATTAAGTTTAGAAATTTATTCCCTAATTGTGTTTTAGTTGAATTTTTAAATGGAGGTGTATACCAGATAATTTTCCTATTTCTATTTTTGTTCCTACTAGGGTTATTTTGTGTAGTTGGAATATACTCTATTTTGGTATTTTTATATCCACTCTCCATTAGTGCTTTTTCATATAAGTTCTTATGTTTATTGAATATATCTATATTAGAGGAGTTGTTGCTAATCCTTCGACTAATTGATTCAGGTATGTGTTTACTTACAGATCTAGGGTGGTTAGATAATGGGTTGACATAAAGGGGGTAGGAATTATCTTTAGCGTGGGGCTCATAAGTATCACTAGTGAGGTTGAAGGTAATATCGAGGAAGTTGACCTGTTTGACATTTGATGTTATTTCAGCCTTTAGGCCTATTCGTTTTATTTCTTTGAGTATTATTTTTTTAGTTTGTTCACACTTTTGTCCATTGGTTTTTTAACATACATTAGGCCATCATCTCTGTAAAGCCCGATCGAATCAACTTCGAGATCTTTTGTTAGGTTATATAGTAAGTACAGGCCAACCAAGTCTGTCACCTTGTGGTCCTTCTTTGTTCATTGTTCATTATTATTTATTAATACCGTGGTTCGGCATTTTTTAATTATGTTTATTTCGTCTTCAGAGATGTTAGAGAGAAGAGTGGCGAATTCTATGACATTTTCGAAGAGTGCTCTGGTTATTGAGGGGTAGTAATTAACTATATCAAATTGTATAAAAGAGCATTTATCTTTGTTACTAATTCTATTTAACCAGCTTATGGTTTCAGCGGTATTAATCCACGGTGTTTTTAATTTGCTTATTTATTTTTTCTAAGATGTGTTTACTGATTTTCCTATCTCTTGTCTAGTAGGATTAATAAGTCTGGTTTGAGGTTTAGTGTAGAAAATAAATTTTGTGATCTTTTAAAAGTATATATGCTTCTTTTGTTTTTAGTTTACCAACCCTATCGCTAATCTTAAGTTTATCACTTATAGTTTTACTATCCGAGTTGATTTTATCGATTAGATTAATTTCAGATATTTTATAATTTTTTGTGATATTTTGTTTAATTAAATTATGGTATTTCGTTTTAGTAAGTTTGTAAAAGTTATGAGTTTTGTCTGCTTTTACTAGCACATGTTTAGAGTTATTTATTTCTTTAACCATGTTATCCAATTCTTTTCTGAAAATATGTTTTTTTTCTTTTTTCCTTTTTTCTTTTTTTTTCTTTTTTTTCTTTTTTTCTTTTTTTTCTTCTGAATTTACATTGAGCACTCTCATAAACCCGGTTTCAACTTGCTTCGGATTTACACCCCCTGCATATTTGTAACAAGTTAATTCTGCGACACTGGCATGTCGATGTTATCCTTGTGATGAATTAGATTTAGAATTCCCATACTATCATTGGATTGGTAACTCGTTAGCGGTATCTTGAATGTTTTAGTTTTTGTTTGGGGGGGATTTTTTCATCATTGTGCAGCCCGACGTGAAAGTGTATTATCGCACATTGTTCGGTTTTTTTTTTTTTTTAAATGCATTTGGGACCGATTATTTGCTTGTTGGCTTGGTGGCAGAAATAATGCACGAGCTACTTTTTTAAGACATTTTCTAAGACTTTCTTTTTTTTATCGTTGTTCTTTCTTGTTTTTTAATTTTAACTTTTATTTTTATTTTTATTTTTTTTTCTCTTCTCTTCTTAAGTGACCTCAACTTTTGAAACGCCACATTGTATATTGTCGGCAGTTGAACCCCTTATTCCAGACATTTAATTTCCTTGATGATCTGCCAAGCAAGTACCTGCTTGGTAGTGAAACACGTGTAGGAAAACACATTTAATTTGAATAAATAATATTTGTAAGAAAACATCTTTAATGGTGATCATTGGTGTCCTGAAAGGAATGCTTTGGTAAGCCTTCATAAAATCGCATATAAATGCACTGTACTCTGTAATCGAGTATCATCGAGCTTGTTTTTATTGGAACAACCCTGTTCTTCACTGAATGATCTATTTTATAAGTGAAAAATCTAAATCTCTCTCTCTATATATATTACCAAATATGATCTAGGGGTAAGATCGGATTCTAACTCTGCCTGATGAGATCTCAGTTTATAATAACGATTGATCGATAACATCGACATGCCAGTGTCGCAGATTTTGTACATGTCTGTGTAAATAAAAATAATCATATATATATATATATATATATATATATATATATATATTCAAATAATAATATAGATAAAGAGTATGCGCAATAGTATTGAAGTTGTTTACACCTATTTCGAGACGATATTATCTCAGTCATATAATATAATTGTCAAAATAGTATTTCACAAATGTAATACCGTTTTATGGACGAAGGCAGACGCACATGTGAACACCAGGAACCGCGGACCATAGCTGACCACACACACGCAGACAGACAGAGTGCCGACAAAGTCAAAAAATTTGAAGACTAACTTCAAGCATTCTGAAAAAAGTGTACTCAACCACCGCGCACTACAAAGATGACCGGCAAGATAAAGTTAAAATCACACATACTTAAAAAAAGCCAAATAACTTTGACAAGAAAAACATATGAAAACACATGCACCCATGCCCGCACGCGCGCACACACACACATACACACACATGAGCGCACATGCGCAGAAACATGCAACTGTTAAAAATAAAACATTTTTCCAAATGAAATATATATCTGAAGAGAGCAAGCATAAAAAAACTCAAAACGCGTTATAAAATCACAAAATAATAAAATAACAAACAATTGTTTAAAACAGTTTTTACAAATGTTAGTGGTCTCACTTCTTATATATATATATATATATATATATATATATAAATATATATATATATATATATACATATATATAATAAAATGTGTGTTCTAATCACATATACATATTCGTTTACACTGAAATATATATATATTGAAAATTAAATTCGAGAAAACCAAAATATTAATTTAATATCCATCTACGTTTTACCTTTATTAGTGCTTTTCATAAGCACGGGAGATTGAAGAAAAAGAAAAAGAATATATAAGCTTACCTTTCAAACATTTATCGGTTGTAATGTTCTATTGAACGTTATGTATACCGTTGAGTTTTGAACGCTCACTTAAAAAAATATTGGCTGTTCCACCGTAGCACATTTCTCAGCGTTTAACTGCTGAGCGCTTCCTGACATTTATTTTCCAGATTTTGTACTTGTTGCTGTATTTTTTTCTTTTTCTTCAATCTCCTGTCCTGATTTGATTTATTTAGCGAATGCAAAGTCCTTCAGCCACGCAATAGCCTCCTGGTCTGCTGTGTGGAGGGTGGCTAATCCTCCTCTCAGTCTTTGGTGAGGGCAAACTTCAATGATGTGCTCCATTGTCTGCTCCTCTCCACAAGCACACAGTGGGGATGGGCTGCTGTCCCATCTGTGAAGGCTGGCCAAGCACGGGCCATGTCCAATCCTGAATCTATTGATGGTTGACCACTCTCTCCTTGGGAGGTCGGTGCCAGGCACTTGTTGGTTAGGGTCTGACACCAAGTGTTTATTAGGGACCTCCTTGGACGCCCATCCCTTTTTCCAGGCTGATTGGATGGTGAAGTCAGCTGGTGGGATGTTCTTCCAGATGGGGCGTCTGGATGGAGGTCGAGCAGTGGGTGGGTTGAGGATGTTTTGGTGGATTTGTAGATGAGGGGAGTCTTCAACCCTTTGAAGCATCCTTTGAGTGTATGCTGTTCGCCGGATGTGTGGAGGTACAATGTTTGATAGGACGTGGAGCCAGGGTAGTGGTGTTGAGCGGATTGTCCCGGTTATGATTCTCATTGTTGAGTTGAGCTGGGTGTTTACAAGGTGTGTGTGGGATGACCTGGACCAAACAGTATTCTGCTGCAGAGTAGGCAAGGGCCAATACAGAGGTGCGTAGCGTGGAAAATGATGCACCCCATTTTGCACCAGACAGCTTGCTGAGCAGGTTGTTCCGGACTTCACCTTAGCCGCCGTCCCTTTGATATGTTCCTTGAAGGATAGGGTCCTGTCAAGGGTCACTCCAAGGTAGGTTGGATTAGGGGCATGCTTAAGTTGGAGACCGCTCAGGGGGATGTTGAGTTGTCTGGCAGCTTTTGCATTGTGGAGATGGAATACACTAGAGACAGTTTTTGCTGAGCTTGGTTTTAAACGCCAGGTTTTGCAGTACTGGTCCAGTTTAGTGAGGTCTTCAGTGAGAACCCGTTCCAGTTGTTCAAAGTCCGGTGGTTGGCATGCCAGACAGATGTAATCCACGTAGATGAATTTGCGGGATTTGGTGCTGGGTAGGTCATTTGGGTATACATTGAATAGTGTTGGAGCTAGAACTGAGCCTTGTGGGAGCCCATTCTTCTGTGCTCTCCATGCGCTGGTGTTATGTCCAATGTGAACTCTGAACCTCCGGTTGGTCAGCAGGGTTTGGATGGCAATTGTTGCCCAGGCGGGAAGCTCCTTTGTAAGTTTCAGCATGAGGCCCTTGTGCCAGACCGTATCATAGACGGCTGTGAGGTCGAGAAACACAGTCCCTGTCTTCAGTCTGTTCTCGAAACCATTTCTGTCCTGATGAAACCTTCTAATAAAGGTAAAACGTAGATGGATATTTAATTAACATTTTGGTTTTCCTTATTTCATTTTCCATTACGTCGGAATATTTTTCCATTCTTTATCATATATATATATATATATATATATTTGCGTTCGTTCGAATGTTGAGAAATTGTAATTCATTCTTTTTCAATTTCTCCCGTGTAACGCATGAGGACGGGTCCAGCTAGTATATTTATAAATAGGTCGCGTTTTGAGTCAAGAGCGCGTATGAATATCGACATACGTCAGTATAAATTCCACAGTACGTAGCTCTTGTGTCTTCAGGTGCATTTTTTTAGATTAACACTAATAAATTCAAGGAACAAAATTTCATATCAACATCAGAGAAAGCCGTCATGGAACAATGACAGTTAATTTCCTTTGCATTGACTACAATACCATTAGATACACGTGGTTATGCATCGACGCAACAACTTGCAAAACTATAAAGCAATTACAGATATAAGTTTCCGTTTTTCTTTGAACTAAATTACTTATACGAATATTACAACCAATTCTATATCTATTTTAGTAATTAAATCCTTTTTATAATGTAAATTTTATTTAATTTATTAGCACATAGACATACATGCATTTCATATATATTATATATATCAGCTATAACAATCCTGGAAATAGCTGTTTTATAGTTTCCCGCTCATTAGTGTGGCTACACAGAGCAACCGCATAACCCACGATATTCGAGATTCAGACACCAAGCTATCCCCAACCGTGATCACCGGTTTCACGGCTTTCACCATCTAACTAACGAGCCTACTCCTAACAGTTAGGGAAACCATATTACTTAAATGGATTTTTTTCATTTGTTTATAAATTCTATTATACTAATAACCTGGGGAGCTCAATTCAATTTACGGAAGTGCCTTGCAGATATAACACATAATCTATGGAAGTCAACTTTTTAAATGTGAGATTTTGTATTTTGTCGACCGAGAAAGCATACAACAAAAATAGGTACTCTCATAAAGAACGCACCGCATTTTCGTGACTTCGCGTCGTCAACGTTCGGGCAGGTTTCAGAAGCGCCCGAAAGTTGGCGAAACTATTAACCAATCAGTTTGCATCATGCATTGGACAATCAGGTTCCAAGCGAGCAGACGATAACTTTTTGAAGCAATTAATTTCTACGATCTGTGTTAGCGCGTTTAATCTCCCGAAATAATGTATATTTTTGTCAGCAATTGTCAGTTATAGCAGAAGACTAACCCATAACCCAAAACATAACCCTAAACCCTAAACCGTAACCCAAGAAATGTTAAAAAGAAAACAACATTGAAAAAAACCCTGAAAAATTAACAAAAGAAAAAACAAGAAATTGGTTTAAAACAGTTGCTTTGTTGTTTATTATATAAAAAGAAATCATCTTTTGAAACATTTCGGTGCACAAAAAAACATTTTATCTAACAATGTTTGATTTACAATGTTTATTTGACAAAAAGAAATACACATCTTTTTTAATAACAGTTGTCTGTTCTTTTAAAATCAAAGTAAAATACATATATAATGTATTTTACTTTGATTTTCTCTGTCTGCATTCAACGTCTACCAGTCTTCAATTTATCGTTTGGCAGTTTTCGCCTCATCAAGTCTTGGGCGCTTCCAAGACCTTCCCGAATTTTGATGACGCTAAGTCACGGAAACGCAGTGCATACAAAAAAAATGTAACCAACTTCAGAAATGAGTGATCGGCATTATTGAAACCGATTTTATATTTAAGTGATCACTACTGTGGCATATGGACATTTGATGAACATGGAACACACACAAAAAAAACTTCCAGCCAGGCGTGTGAGCTGATAATAGAATTATAACGGAATACAAAGAAGATTACTAATCGCTCTTTGCAAAAGATACAAAAATGTTCCTCCCAAAATAGCAATAGTCTGAGCCTGGATTTTGCATTCGAATTTGCCCTGTTAATAACATCATCATGCTATTTAAAAGAGGATTGAAATCTTACAAAACGCAGTACGTACAAACTAACGCACACCCCCACATACACACACAGACACACACACATATATGTTATCGATTAACATGTCAGTGCCACAGATTATTTACATGTGTGTATAAATAACCATGTATAAAAAAGCTCTATTTGATATTGAGCACTATTCATAAATCCGGTTGAAATTATGATTGCCTTGATTACTATATATATATATATATATATATATATATATATATATATATATATATATATATATATATATATATATATATATATATATATATATATATGTGTGTGTGTGTGTGTGTGTGTGTGTGTGTGTGTGTATTTATATGTATATATGACATCACATAATCAGTGACGTGTATACCGGTTGATAAAATCCATACTGATTTAATTAGTGCTTCCAAGTATATACGTATAGAGAAATCATTCAAGAAGATTGATTAACATAGGGCATAGAAAGCAATTTGTATGGAATTTCTCAAGTATCTTGATGTAACCATTGTACATAGTCCATGTCTTTCTTATTATGAAAATCGCCCCAGGCAAGGTATGAATACATTTTATGTAAAGAGCTAACAATAAATAAAGATTATTATTGCAAAGACGTGATATGTTTATCACAAAGGCTGTAGGTATAAGTAAATATTCAACAGGAAAAGAGTACCACAAACCTACAGTTCCCTGACAAAAGCTACCAAAATAAGAAGTTGTAATACAAGGAGATAGCAAAACAGCGAATTGGTGGACTCCACTATAGCTAAACAAAAACACAGAGAATACATCAGACAGTTGTTAAGAACACATGCTATAATAGATATTAATTTTTTTTTTATTGAATTCCGCTGTTTGTTTGTGTTTTTCCGTATCTTATGTGTGCGTGTACTCATTGTAAGTCATAAAATACGATTATCTATTCTCTTGGAGACAAGATCTTTTCAACACCAATGAAGTGTGTGTTTGTTTGCGTCTACTGTGTGTGTGATTGTTTACCCCTTTGTACTCCTGTTGAGCCTTGTCTTAGTGTATTCGACATCTCTAGTACGTAAGAGTGTGTGTCTATTCAATGTGCATGTGTGGAATTATCAATATTTACAGAAACGACTGATACTAGCAAATTTGCATCTGTGAGATAGAGAGGGCGCAGAAGAGGAAAGAATGGAGCCCATCAGATTACAGATATGTTTTCGAACCTTATCAGGAAGCCTTAAATTGAACTAATTCACCAGCCCAAATATGACAACAGTACTCTATAGAAGTTATGATAGTAGATTTGTAGAGATAGAGAATAGCCTCAGGTGTGAGTAAGTGTCAAGAACGATAAAAAGAACCGAGTTTGCGAGTAGCAGAAAGGGCGATGGATCTAAAGTATGAACCTCAAGAAAGATTTAATGATAAAGAAAGATCAAGGAATTTCAGAGTCGATTTCTCCCGGAGAAACGTCTTCCAGCTATTTCAGGAGAGTTGTGATTCCAATTGCCAAATATATTAGTTTAAATGCTATTCTCCTAAGTCTGGAAAAATTAAATAATGCTTCAAAAACATTAAACAAACATCCTATGTATAAATGTATAAATACAAACATTTCTAGTTTTTTATCTCTTAACTACGACTATGTTTCATCCTGTAGATACCGACAAGAAAGCATATAGTTATTCTTATCTCTACATTAGTTACCTAAATTTAGTCATAAACATCTAGAAATAATTTACTTTTCATATTACATCTTCTTTTATATTTTTTGACAAATAAATATGTGTGTATAACGATATATATATATATATATATATATATATATATATATATATGTATGAAATCATAAAATTGAAGTTGAGCACTGTTCGTAGATGTTAAAAACATAGTGTTATCTAGCTATAAGCAAGGTTCCGATAACGTTCGTTGAACCGTCTAGATTGTCTGCTGTTTACTGCCAGCTGTATTTAGGAACAAATCGAACCTATTTTCTCTTGTACCATGTAATGATTCCCGAAGGTCTTGGAGATCATGTAGAAAGCATTCAGAGTCTTAGATGACTCTGTGACCCGGGTTCTAGCCCAGTGACTGTCTGAAATTATTATTTTCTGCACTGATGAGAGCGAAAGCTTGAAACGGCAGCGTATGTAGGTGGAAATATTTAAATATTTATTCATGAATATTGTTGTATATATATATATATATATATATATATATATATATATATATATATATATATATATATATAGGTGTATATATGTACGTATATATTTATATATATATATATATTAGTTAAACAAAGTGAAAATGTATTGATAAAATGAACGTAAAACCAATAACTTTGCAAAAGTGCTCAATACACGGTAAATCTTTATAAATATACATTACATAAACATTTAAAATAGCCTATACAAATAAATTTATGTTTCTTCTCGGGACGATAAGTGCATACTCTGATTATAAGCTTTTTGTCTCGATGAGGTACATTGAGTACTGAAATAGAAATGTATTTGTGCCCGCCATTTTAAAATTGATATATATATATATATATATATATATATATATATATATATATATTCAGGGTGGGCCAAAATAAGAGTCCTATCTTTAAATTTGAATAACTTGAATTTGAATAACTTCTACAAAATAAAAGTTAAACTCACCAAACTTTATGTTTTTGTAGACTGACCCTTCCGAGATTTTTTCAAATAAACAAAACAAATTTTAGCCGAAAAACACTTCTTAAAACTTACAAAAACTAAAGTATTGTTTTTTACACTGTTTTGAGTTTTTTAAGCAAAAATAATGTTTTCTAAATGAGGGTACGTTCCTTAGGGCTAATACGGCTCAGGCTTGCTTCGGAAGGGGTCCTTTACTTATTCTAAAAAAAAATTTTAAAAAATCAATAAATAAAAAAGTTATGAATTTTTAAAAATAGGACCCTTATTTTTGCCCACCCTATACTAGATGACTAGATGTGAATCAATTCCCCAGAAAGGAACAGTATTGCTTTTACAAAGGTTAAGATCAAAATAAATCCATATTCTAATTTTTATAAAATCAATTACATGATGTCATTTATTCTAGCAAAAAGCTAGAGTCAAAACTTTCAGCTTTAATAATCTTAACTAGAAATAGAAATTAATAACATCTTACTGAATTGATGTCTAATTTTATAATTCACAGAACTAATTGTATTCATCAAAAAATATAAGTTTTCAAATGAAAGATTGTGGCCACATATTCCCAACTTGTTGCGTCTCATACTACTTGTTAAAATTCAAAAATCGGACTATCAGAATATTCATAAAAGTCTTCCATTGCTTATTTTAACCCGTTGTATGAATATTAATTAAACAAAATATAGCTTACATTACCCACCCTTACCCTTGGCAGTAACTTATCTTAAGAGTTTATACGGTACATACAAATATATAAACATATATATATATATATATATATATATATATATATATATATATATAGTGTCCAGGTTCGAATGATTCGATGGGAATCCGAGTAAGAGAGCTCAATGTACATTTAAACAAAGCATGAATGAATTTTAAATAGGAAAAAAAAACTAGACACACATTCGGCTTGTACACATTATAACTTATTTCGACCTAGATTGGTATCAACAGATGTATAACCAACCACATTTAGATGTTCTAAATGGGGTTGGTTATACATCTGATGAGACCGATCTAGGTCAAAATAAGTTATAATGTGTACAACCCGAATGTGTGTCTGTTTTTATCCTCTGTAATATATATATATATATATATATATATATATATATATATATATATATATATATATATATAATAATCCAGGTAAAACATCCACAGGGTAGTAATCCAAAGAATTTCAACCGGGTTTATAAGAAGTGCTCAATATAAAATAGAGCTTTTATATATGATTATTTTTATTTACATAGACATGTACAAATTCTGCGACACTGGCATGTATATATATATATATATATATATATATATATATATATATATATATATATATATACATATGATTATTTTTATTTACGCAGACATGTACACAATCTGCGACACTGGCATGTCGATGTCATCGATCAACAGTTATTATAAACTGAGTTCTCATCAAGCAGAGTTAGAATCCGATCTTAACCTTAGATCATATTTCTTTTTAAATATAATCTAACGTTAAGATCGGATTCTTACTCTGCCTGATGAGATCTCAGTTTATAATAACTGTTGATCGATAACATCGACATGCCAGTGTCGCAGAGTTTGTACATGTCTGTGTAAATAAAAATGATCATATATATACATATGTATGTATATATATATGTATATATATATAAATTTGTTGAATTGTAATGACAAAAATAAAAGTCAATGTATAATTATATTTTTATTTAATGTTTATTGTTGCGAATGCTCATATTTTATCGACAAACTAAAGAAGAAATATTTTTTGTTTGTGACCAGTAAGCTCATTGAAAAAAGTAAACACACGTATTTGATGAGCAGCTATTTAACAATTAAATACTTACTATCAGGTCGAGTCTTCTGTTTAGGGATACAATAGCTTATATAACACTTTTACATTCAGCGTAGACTATTACGCTTCTACGAAATCTGTCTACTGCGACTTTACATCTTACGATTAGTTCACTACAGTGATCCTAGACTTAGGATTGCACACTACTATGAGGTAAGTGTCTCTTTTAAATGTTTGTTTCTTTGTCATAATATTAAATAAATAAAACAATCAGATTACTTTTGGTTTCCTTATTTCCGTCATTTAAGTCTGATTATTGTAAACACATGACTCCCACTTGATTAATAAACTACGTCGCGCACCTGCTTTACACATTTTAAAAGCTTTTTCATTGGATCGGTTGTTTTAGATTTTAGTAGGGTTTAAGGTATTAACAAACAAAGTCGCACAAATTATTCATGAATTTAAAAAAAGAATTATGGCTTCGTTAGTCTTAAATTCTGATATGTTCAGCCTTTCTTGTGTATATATTGCAACCCTTAATAGAGTACATATTGCAGATGTTATTAAAAAAATGATCTGATTTTAACACACATGAAAGTGTGATAAAAAATGATGTATATACTTTAACACTTAATTCTTTGACTATTTAATTATAATTATTACATCCTATTTTCCTTTTCGTAAATTTAAAGACAAGTGCCACTTTTACCATTTTAGGATAGAAAGATATAGCCCCGACATTTTTGATAATTTTAGTAGAATTTTTATATTTATTACATATAGAGACGTGACAAGTGTGGTAATATTTAACTCTAAAATTCCTGTCGTGCAGTTTCCTTACACAAACATAATACATATTAGCAAATATATGCACCCTCAGGGTGAATATGTTTTCTAATATATATATATATATATATATATATATATATATATATATATATATATATAAGTATCGTTTTTGCTAATGGCCTACACATTGTAACAATTTATTATGAATGTGGGTGAAAAGGAGGAGGTAATATCTGGGATAATTGCTTAATGACAACAGAATCGATACTACCTTGCCGCCACCAAATACGGTATGTACGGCTTCGCAGAATGTTACCATGACAAATGAAACTACAATGCATTACCCAAAATATGATGTAATTTCTGGAATGTATGGTATTAAGACGAATGAACATATACTGCATATAATCCCCAAAAAGGGATGTAATTATTGGGAAGATGGTCTTATGACAACCGAACAGATACTACACAATCTTTCTCTATAATATTTCACACTATACTACACTACTTTTTTATACTATTTGAGACAATTTTATAATAGTCTGTAATAGTATAACTTCGGCTCAAAATTAATTTCTATTATTGATAGATTAAATTTTTGAGCAAACTAACAAGTTTACAAGAAGTGTACATAATTTAACAGTTTAGGAAACGGACTTTCATTTTTTGTCCATTTCTGGAACAATATTACAAACAATAAATGAAATGTAATTATTTTATTTAAGTATGTAAATGACAATATTTTCTGGAATTCTTAGAGTTTGCTTACATAAAATACCAAAAATATAAGTCGACATAAATAGAAATAAAAGTTTAGTTTCGTTCTTTAAGTTAAAAAAATAGAGACTATTGTTGCATTTACGACAGACGCCAATATTTTTCAATGACCATTCTTTCCTTGTCTGGTCGTACGACTTTCTATGCCATACATTTCAGCGATATGAATGGAATCGAATCGATGTCTCTGCTTATTTTAACTAAAAGAAAAGTTAGTCCGTTCTTTACATTGGAGACAGACGCCGAGTTAAATTTAATGTAATTGTCTAGTCGGTCAGCGAATGTTAACAATCACCTCGTCAAAGACGTTGATAAAGTGTCTGTTATTTAAAAACGAATTTGCAAAGTAGTAAAACTAATAAAGTCGTATTTATATGTACGGGGTTTAGTGTCTATATGTGACAGCTACATTTAAACGTGTTATTGTTTCGTACTTTTTACCAGTTAGCACGTTATTCCGTTTGTCTCTTATGTTGTTATTCTGTTAGTCCATTATTCTTTTTATCTTTTATTCCGTTATTCCGTTATTCCGTAATTCCATTATTCTGTCATCTTTCTTATTCTTTCAAAATTGCTTCATGAATTTTTTCATGAAGTTAAAAAGTAAATATAGACTATAGTTGCATGACGAAAGAGGCCAATATTTATCAATGACCGCTCATCTTTCGTCTGGTAGTTACACTTTCAATGTAAATAAATATAAGCTATATGAATAGATTTGAATAGAGTTGTAGCTTCTTCTTTGTCCTACCAAAGGAAAAGTTAGTCTGTTGTGTACTTGGGGACAGACGTCGCGCAAAATTACCTGTAGTAGTCTACTTGTTAATAAAATTCCGAAATCACCTGTTCAAACACATTGACAAATTCTCTTATTTTTTATTTATATTCTAGCTCCGTACATTTACAATGGTTCTCCATGGACACTTGACCTCATACACGTTATATTTCAAATGTGTTTAAGTCTATGTCTCTTCAGTTCTTCTTCATATGTATTGTTCATGAGCACTTAATAACTTATGTGTATTACTTGTACATATTAATGAATCTTATGTCATTAATTTCAATATTCTTTCTATTCGTCATGCTCAAATTACAAGTAGTCTAGATAAATTAATTATATTCGTACGTGAAAGGCTATATGTGTTAATCTGCCCCACTTAAAAGGGTGGGGGGCTGTAAAACCTATCTTAAAATTAGCTCGACACTAATTGGTTGATTGAAATAAATTACCTTAGAAGTTGTAATAAAACAAACCATATGATTGGTTAGTTAACAAACACTACTTAGATGTGAAAACAATCGCAAATAATACATTCACGAGGTTTGCCTGATCATTCTGCCCGGAAATTAAACAATATATATATATAAATATATATATATATATATATATATATATATATATATATATATATATATATATATATATATATATATATATTTATATATATATATATATATATATATTTATATATATATATATATATATATATATATATATATATATATATATATACATATATATATATATATATACATATATATATATATATATATATATATATATATATATATATATCTTGACGAGTCCAATTTCCAGACTAGTCTATAGTAAGTATATGTATATCTATTTACATTTATATTATATATATATATATATATATATATATATATATATATATATATATATATATATATATATATATATATATATATATATACTAGCGTATATACGTATATGTATGTTTTTGTATACATAAATATGTATGCATATGCGGCGTACATATACATGCCTTTGTTCAGACAATCATATTGAGGAAGTCTAGAAATAAATACGAAACGTTGATGAATACATACATATTATTTTATGGTTTTCTTTCTTTCAATTTCAACATGTATATATATGTATACATAAATAATTATGTGTCATAGATAACATTGAATGTTCCTTGACACGTTGTAAAATAAAATAAAATAAAATGCATAATAATTCAATCGAGCTAGCACTATATTAAATTCATTAAGAGAAAAATAAAATCCGTACATGATTCGATCTGTATCTACAATCGTTCTTTATTTCTTTTGTAAATTTAGAGCACTAGGTGAACGTGATTGCGATGAAAAACGTTCGACTTTGTATAGAGATGCCAAGTCACTTACTTTATCGACAATGGATGTTTGGTTATTTGCATTCAATAATGTTTGCTTGTTGTGTATTAACTAGAATAATAGCCGGAAACCGTGATTAAATAAACGAAGAATTTCATTTACAAAAACATTTTATACATTGTGTATCTGTATTCACGTACAGTGCAAAGTTTGTCTACATTTGCATGTCTGATGATACCAGATCAGGCTGCCCTGTGGCTCCCTGAGACGACATTCACCTACATTGACGTTTTTTTTTTTTTTTTTTTTTTTTTTTGTAAAACTTAATTATGTTTTACAAAACCAAAAACAAAAACAACAGCCCCTCTCCCTTTCTCCCTCCCCTTTTTTATTTTTATTTTTCCTACCCTACTCCCGGTCCTGGATATGACCTTAAACTACATCCGATGGTGAGATCCGGCTTACGGACTTTGGGGAATGTGGAGCCTCCTCTTAATTACCATTGCTCCCAGGTCCACCCTAACCCGGAGTGGTAGTACCTGTTAGGGTCCCAACTATGGGTTAAATAGAAACAGATATTAAAAGGGGAAAGAAACAAAAAAGAGAAGAAAACAAGACCAGATTCGGCATTAAATAACCCAAAAAGGGTTGATATGCCGTAAAACAAAACTACCAAACCAAAAACCCTGATTAAACATTTGAAGATATAAAGAACTTGAAGCATAAAAACTTTCACTATAATGACCAGATTCGGCATTAAATAACCCAAAAAGGGTTGATATGCCGTAAAACAAAACTACCAAACTACCAAACCATTTGCATGTGTTTTAAAGATCTAATTACCTACGAGATCAGATAGATTCTCTCGCAAATTTTCACCTTTTTACAACTATTATTTTAACTAATTTTTTTATACCTTGAATATCACACATCTCATTATTTCAGACTTTATCTAATGCATTCCCAAAATAATGTTCTATAGATTTGCACGCATAAAAGATTAAGAAGGTGAGATTTAATCAGATTAACTGTTTCACAAATAGTGCACGTATTCTCTCACACGATTTGCGTTCTTTTTACATCAGTTTTCTATTTTCTGAGAAATCCGCAAATATCGATTAATTTGAGGTTCTGTTTAAAATAATAACGAAACTACTCCCTTAATATAAAAAACATAGTTGTTATTGAGCATGTTATTGCTATTTATCAAATATAGAAATGTATAATGTTATAACAGCAATTATTATCTTCTGTGTGCTTAGCATCAAAAGGAATTTACATGAACAAAGTTTCTTAGCAAACGTTCCCCATCTGTGGTGAACATTACCACGGGGCAGATTCCGTGAAGACAACAACATGACCTGTTTCCGATCCCCAGATCCTGAAAAACTTTGTACTGTAACAACTTTTTCCCTCAAACTATTTGACTTCGGAATTATTTCCCTACTCCCTATTTCCCTAGTTGAAACAACATGCAGAAATTTAAATGCAATGTGAACAGAAATCTATCTGCAGACCTTCTCATATAGGATGACTTTATGAATGTGAATAAGCGGCCAAATTTATTAGATCGTATGTAATAACTATTCAATTGAAAATGAATTTGAAAAATAAAGTATTTAAATATATGTGTCCCCAATGAAGTTAATCAGAACAGAACTAGAACTCTTATATTAACCACTAAAAACACACATCGCCACCGATACGTAAGCGGCTACTGTTAATTAGATGCTAATTTAAAAGGAGCATATTTAGTGGGAGTGTTGTAGCAATATGTTTGTTCACATTACATTTAAATTTCATCACGTCGGTACAGTCGAGCGCAAGCAGTTACTAGAAAGAAACAATCAGAGTAGAAAGCTTTCCGGTTTCTGGGGAATCTAGTGAAGTAGTGGGAGTTTACTGACTCTTGGGATAGCTGTGGATGTTTACGTTGAAGTCAGCACAAGTGAAGCAAATTTGTCGAAGTATATTCTATAGAAGTACTTGTAAAACAAGCATACGGATGCAACATTGCGGTGATTAGACAGGAGCTGATAATTGGTAGGAAGTGTAGCGCCTATTAGATTAGATACCCTTTTTGCGACCTTGGAAAAAGGAAGAGACTAATGGTTTGTTCAGCAGCTCAGATGTAGAGTCAGATATGACTGGCAGGTGAGAACAATTTCTCTCACCTGGTAAAAAGAGTCCATTTTCTTTACAGCAGGTTGACAGTATCTTCTATGTATTTGTTCAAATCCATGTTATCGTCATTAAAGGCAAATATATTTAAATACTTTATTTTCAAAATTCGTTTCCAATTTTATAGTTATTACATACAATATTTATTAAAACTTATATGATTGTGAGAATTCTCCATATGTTTACATATGTATACATTTTGAATGACAATTTAAGAAAAGAAACATTCAAACATGACATCGCTGATTTTAAAAGTTTCGCCCATATCTATGTCTATTGGTTACTTAATGCTAAAATACAATACCCATTGCAAAAGATTCATTGGCTACGATTTATTGAAAGCAAGTTGTTATTTTAGCAAAAGCTCGGATCCTCACTTTGCCCCAATTAAAATGAATTACTCTAGCCTTGAGGAAGTATATTGCTTCAATTATGTTCGTAGACTGACATTCACGTCAGACGGTAGCACAAGTGCAGCAAGTTCGTCGATGCACATTCTATTGAAGTACTTGTAAACCAGGCATACGGATGCAACATTTGCATGATTAGAGAGGAGCTTGTACTTTGTAGAAAGTGTGGGACTTATTAGATTATAGACTTTTTTTTAATGGTCCATGCAGAAAGGGAGAGCCTAGTTTACAAAACCAGATGTTTTAAAAAAATACAAATTGCTCCAGATAATACATGAATACACTTGATGTAGGTAGCTTAAAGAAATACTACTTCAAGGTTAAAAAGTATCCGACAATAAATATTAAATTCATGGATTCCGCCCAGAACATGGCATTTATTTCCCCTTTGTCAGAAATATTGCTCCTGGAATGTCAAGACTAAAAGACAAAATAAGAGAAAGCGAGAGTTACGAGGCTACCGAAAGTAAACCCATGGTCAACTTTCTACTCTCCTAGAGTTTGGGGACACAGGAAGCAGGAAAGGACTTCCATCGGCATGTTTGTCTGAGGAAAGAAGCCATTAGAGTAGAAAGTTTTCCAGCGTCTGAGGATCTCCACAGTGAAGGGGTGGGATTTTGTTGCTAGTCGGGTTTGTCAAGGGATATTTACGTTGGGGTATAACTCCAGTAAGTCGCGCGAAGCACATTCACTTAAAGTACTTGTAAAACAAGCACAGGGATGCAACATTGCGACGATGGGACAGCAGCTGAAGCTTCGTAGACAATGTGGGACCTATTAACTTAGAGACTACGTCACTAAAACATACCAAAAAACGTATCCTCTTCATGTTCAGTAGTTTGTATATGTTTGGCCAGTGACCAAGGCTAATTTTAGTGACGTGCTCCTGTGTGTGAGTTTTAAAAGGAACTCCTTCAACAACAGTACCCTGATGTATGGGCGAATGATGGGTTTGTAGAGTTAGAGAGGACTGGCAGGTGAAAACAATTTTCTAGTCCGGTAAAGGGAGCCTATCTTCCTTCTAGCACACATGACAGTATCTTGTTCCAATTTATGTTACCTTAATTTAGGCGAAATATATTTAAATACTTTATTTTCCAAATTCGTTTTCAGTTTCATAGATATTACATGCAATATTTATTTAAAAATATAAGATTATGAGAATTACATGCAATATTTATTAAAAATTATAAGATTGTGAGAATTTCGCTGTCTTTACATCTATATATTTTGAATGACAATTTAAGACACCATCACTGCCTAAAACGGTTACCTGGTAATGTTTCTAATGTGAACATATGAATAGGTAAACACAATATATTTAGTAAAAATCAAGTTATTTATATATAAATGATGTGTTTACCTCATAGATTCTATCTTTACAATTTCCCGTTAAAAAAAATAATAATACGGAAATCTTATATTAAACATAATTTGTTTCCTGTATATAGAGGCATAGATATTTTCACTTTGAAACTGAAACCCCATACAATATACAGTGCCCCAAATTATCGAACACGTGATCTTGTGTTTTCTATAATTTCTTACAACTGAAATAATAACTGGCAAAGTTATTATTTGAGTGGATGTACTTTAAAAAGAATGATGGGTTCGTAGGCGTTTGGTAAGGATAAACTTAGAAATCGAACAAAATGCATATGTTTGAGAAGAATATAAACTATTAAACAATGAATTATATTAGGAAATATTTAGGAAAATCTGTTAGATAAATATCTTCATATAAATCTGTAACTAAATTGTTTCATCTTACATGGATAAAGACGGGATTTTTCCCATTTGAAGGCGAAATTCTGATATCAGATATGCCAATCTCGATTAAGTAGACCCCGACGTAGAGCAAGGAAAACAGTGGTCACCTTGTTTTCACAATTTACAGAACAATATTAGTGCATGAAACAACAATAGATCCGACTGGATTCGAACATGGCATCACTTATTTTAAAAGTAACGTCCTTATCTATTTCCATTGGTTACGTAATGCTAAAATACAATACCTGTTTCAAACAATTCATTCGATACGATTTATTTAAAGCAAGTAGTTATTTGAGCAAAATCTCGGATGCTCAACTTGCCCGAATTGAAATCAATGACTATGATCTTGAAAAAGGACTTTGCTTTAATAAGCTACATGGAGTGACCTTCACTTCACACTTGAAATGGAAGACTTACATCAAATTCGTTGCTAAGGTCGCTGGAAATATGGTTGGATCATTCTTTCTCTTCAGAACTTATCTCACGCCTGACGAAATATTCTACCTCAAGAAAAGTATAATACGATCTTAGACAGAGTAATGTTTCTACCTCTAGGGGTGTGCAACTCAGGAGTCCTTTCCTTCATTGACAGAGTACATATATTTTATATATATAAGTAAACAGTGGTATTCGAAATCCATATATATACTTTGTTGTTAAATGTTTACATTCATCGAACTTTAAAATGAATTAGTTTTGGTCAATTTTCTTAATATATATCGACACACAAATGTATATTTTCATACACACAGACACAACCCCAACGCACGCATATATATATATATATATATATATATATATATATATATATATATATATGTATATATATATATATTAGCTGACGGACAAACCTGATTAACAGGAGATGATGAACTGAACGCATCTTAAAGGGTTGTGATGCATTGTATACCTTATCGATATGCTACTCGCATCGTTAAATTATTTTACTATGTGTAAAGAAAGAAAATGCATTGCTTTATTTTTCGTTGTATCCCATATATTAATAAAGTTATTAGTTATGGGGAACGTCAAGGAATTCCTGGTTATTTTCGAAATGTAAATAACTCTGTGTCTATCATGTGGCAAACAAATAACATTGTGTTCTTACATATTGAAATAAAATTTGTTTGTAGATTTTAATTCATCATTTATTTCACGGTTATTTGATTGGTCCGAAAATAATACCTCACTGTAGATTGATAATGTGTCAATACAATGACGGGTACTACCTTTCCTTAAATCATCCTCAAAGTATGGTAATTTATTGTTGGTATGTATTTAGGATTGTATTGAATGACGGCTATCTGGAAAGGTGACAGACTGACATTTTTACTACTTTTGTATTTTATAGGTACTAACGAGTTTCCTCACTCGAAAACAAGTTATTATTAGACTACTACGTCTTCTCTCATTTATTTCTATGAGACACTCTGGCTACCCAATCAATATTTTGGCTAAGGGTCATATTTTTGGCGACCATCTTTAAACCGAGGTGTCAATTGTTAAAATTCGTGTGAAATTATGCGGAAATCTCACGGGGAAAATTACGCCAAAAGATGTGCATGAATCTTGTCGAAATAACTCAGTCACCAATCAAATTTCAGATCGGCCTCATTCGTCTGGAAAAAAATTACTGATTTGTTAAACATTTCAGTAAAGCAGTTTATCTTCAATCTCGCGGCCATCTTGTCTGCTGTCAAACCCAAAGAAAGACAGCATAGAAAATCACGTCTATTTCATAATTTTCAATATTGGCAAACCAATATAATTCTGTGTTTAGATAGTCACATCAGATGATAGTTCTTGGCAACTAGTAATCGAATTAACATTTTTACTTTCTTAAAATATCACCAAATTCGATAAAAAAATATCCAATTTATAAATAATTTCGCGTACTGGTAAATTGATTACTGTTCCAACGAAACATTTTTCTATCGGTAAATACTGAGAGAATTTTGCTCGCTTTGACTATCCTTTGCAATTTTCTTAGCAATACAAACATATAACGATTTTATTTAAATTCTTAAACTATAAATTTAATTGAAATATTAAATAGTAAATTATTTATTCTGAAAAAATGCTAACATCTCAAAATGTTCTCTGAACTTAAATATAATCCTTTTTAAAACTTAAACAATATTTTTTATAGAATGTTAAATAAAGTAATTTAACTAATCGAGAAATGTTAAACATTTTTTATTGTCTTTAGGCACTTATTGTTATATTGTTAGTGTGATATGATCCCATAGAATACGTATACTGTTTAATCTTTTTCTGGACAGTTACATGGTTGTCTAGTGGTTTTGTGATTGAACCCACGAAGCTTAACTTTATTCTCCTCTAGAAAGTATCTTATTAGAACAACAAGAAACACGTGAACTTCCTCTTCCTGTGAGAAATACTTCAGAATTGATCTAATAAACTCTTAAATTGTTGTTCATTAAACAGTTAATAATTTATTCGCTCTTATACAGTCGATATAATGAGAGGGGAAAGTATTTCAAGTATTCCATTTCTCGAACTCATTTTCATACGTATTAACTAGTCGCTTTATCGTCATATTCTGCTCCAACATACGTCTTAAGTTCGTCAATGACGTCATGCAATTCATACTCCTCAATTAGCCTTTTGGCTAAGATCAAAGTGTAGTATCTGTTCCGATGGATACTGCACCCCATACTGGTGTTGTCTCTGCCTTCGGGTCTTGATTTACGCCTGTCAATGGGTCTGTCCTGTGCAGTTCTGGGAGGTCTACCTTCTCAGGCTTTGCCTCCCCTCTTTGGGGAAGAGTAAGTTTATTGCTTACTGTCTGAGACGCCTCTACCGGGCAATTTTTAAACCCCACTTTCCCGACCCGACCTTGGGTCACATCTTACTTGTGGGAGTAAGATAAAAACTGGCCTTGTGCCTAACTCCTGGAGAGGAGTAAATCAGTACTCATTCAAACACCTTTCTGCTCCGGTATCCCTGACTACCTCTAGAAGACATCTAATATTTTACAATAGCGAATATAGCACTTACATTTAAGAATAGTTGACTTAACGGACAGTAAATATATAACCATATAAGCGCTTGATATTTAATTAGCATCTTTAATGTTTTATATATATATATATATATATATATATATATATATATATATATATTGCCTAGTTCTTTCTTTGTTTCATTGTTTTTTTGTGCTTATTTCTTTCGTTGTATATAATAAGCACTGAAGATAGTCACACCAAGAAATAAATGCACAGGAGCATTTTGAAAATATCTTGGTGCAAGCCATAACAATAGTGTGCTGAATAAAAAAAACACACTTTTATGAAATGACGTGAATCTGTCATTCATAACATTGATATGGTATATATTTAAATAAAATATATTGAATATATATGCATATATATACATATATATATATATATATATATATATATATATATATATATTGCCATCAAATTGTATAATAGGGTTCTTCTTGTGGATTACATAGGTAGATTTATATTTTGCGAGTGTGTTACCTGACAAGAGTTTGATTTTCTTTGTGATAACTTTCCTGTTATTCAAAATTGTTTAATTGGCATGAACACAATCTAATCCGAAAAAAAAAGTTACACCTTTGTGTTATCGGTTTAAGACATCATTTGAAAGTTGTGTTGATCAGTTCAACATCGTTGAATACCACATCTTCCCCATATGAACTATAGTTTGATCATAGACGATGCGGGACGAACGTTTTACATGCGTATAGAAACTGATTAGAGTAGAGACATGTTTTACAACGTCAATCATCTTTCTGCTAATTGATACTGTGATGCAATATTATCCAATGTTTTTTTTGTATTAGTTTTATTCACTGCAAACAAGTCACATTGCTATTGAGACGTAAGGGGCTACTGTGATTAATGGCGCGATTTGAGGGGGAATAAAGGGAGGCGCGAGACCGCGCTATCCCTTAATAGACTTTACGAATGGCCTATGCTGGTAATCTCATTTCTTTGATCAATCATAACTCAAAAACTAATAAACCAAATTAGTTAAAACTTTGCACACATTTTCTATTTGATAGGTTCTATAAGTGGTAGAATTTCAGCATCATTAGTCAAGGCAACCCAGAGATCCAGAAAGTTCAATCATGAAATCATGTTATCTGTGTGTACGTACGTACGTATGCGCCACCCTGTATCTCATCAACTATTTGATTGATTCAGCTGATTTCTGGCAGAAATAGAGGTTCTAGGGTCTAGTTGATGGCATTTTAATTTCAGTTTTCCATATACCTTAGTTTTCCAGAAAATTCAAAAAAACCTTAACAATGACCAGTATTCATACACTTTATTCTATATCTTATCGACCATTTGATGAGTTCAGCTGATGTTTAGCAAATATAGATGTTCTAGTGTCTAGTTGACGGCATTTTAATTTCAGTTTACCATATACCTCGATTAGTTAAACTACCAACTATATCAGTTATGAGAAGGCATTGTATTGAGGCATAGCCTTTCCAAAAGAAGTGACATTCCATGAAAAATGCCAGTGTACTGAAATCCTATGCCCTTAATAGGGTTAAGATGAAAATTCATATACACTTAATGTACAAAAGCAAGGAAATTCCCAAATTTTTACACTTTTATTGTCATTAAGGGTATGCGAGCACAACAGGGCTATGTATTTTACTGGTATGAATTTTTCTTCAGCGCACCTCACACACTTCATCCACTCATGCATATAAATTTATACTGTAGTGATGTGATAATGAAATGGTTTGGTTGATATATAGTCATACCCTTAATGACAATAAAAGTGTAAAAATTTGGGAAGTTTATTTATCAACATTACATATGAATGCTTGCATGTTGGTAAAATCGCGGGAACATGGAGAAATGAAGAGATGTCAAGCGCAAGCGGTCCGATTTAAGTGCTATAAGAGTAGAAAGTTGTTTGGCATCTGACGATCTATACAGTAAAGGATGTTATTTTGCTGTCAGTCGGGTTTGTCGGATGTATTCACGTTTAGGAGGTAGAAATGCAGTCAGATTGTTGAAGCACTTTCCGTAGAAGTTTTTACCCCGCCTAATAAACCGGTATCGTCCGGGCCTTCGGGTCTGGATTTACGCCGGTCTATTGGTTGTCGATCCTGTGCAGTTCTAGGAGGTGTACCCTCTGGGGAGGAGTAAGTTTATTGCTTACTGCCTAAGGCGTCCCTACCGGGGAATGCCGACGAGGTAACCCAGGTAAATTAAAAACAACCAGAGTGCTCAAATTCTCGAGCGCTGATTCTTTCCCACTTTCCCGACCTTGTGTCACATCTTGCCTTGTGGGAGGAAGATAAATAGAACCTTCCGTAGAAGTATCTTTAAAATAATCTAATGCAACATTGCGGCGATGTGACAGGGGCTGAAGTTTGCTAGACAATGCAGGACCAATACAGTTAGATACTTTTTTGTACCCTATCAAATACAGACACAAGTGGTTTGCACGCCAGCTTAGATGTGGAAAAAATACTCGATGTACGGGCGATCAAAGTTTTTATAGAGATATACGATATTTGAAGGTGTTAGAAGTTTCCTACCCGAGTAGAGCGAGACAATCTTCTTTGCAGCAAACTTGACATCCTCTATGTATTTATTCTCATTCATGTTGTCAGCGAATATTTAACTAAAGGGTTCGTACGTTGGACTCTCCGGAGGGTACTATCATCAATTGCAGTTGTTGGTTGGAAAGGTTTCTTATCATCTTTAAGAGGAAGGAGCTTTGTGTTGCTATCATTAAATGTAACCGGTCATTTATGGCTCTATTCTTCTACAGACTGATTTAACACTCAAGCCGCTAAGTCAATGTTAGATGTATTTCGATATATTACGTTTTAGTTTTTAGTTACCTTATGATTCGATCATTATATTTTTTTTGTTTTGAAAGGATCTAATGTATGCTATGACGACACTGATTGTGGAAAGTCCAAAATTAATTTCCAAATTATCTTCAACCGGCTGACATTTTAACAGCAACATATTATTGGAAACAGAATTAGACACTTAATTGACCAAATAGTCGTTCCGTTTTTATCGGCTTTGAAAGATAACGATACTTGTTATTTGGAAAAACGCCGAGAATGATTATTCTATAATCTTTCTCTTTTGTATAATGGCCGCGATTACTCTCGTATACGCTCGTATGTGTGTTTCACTAATGTTCGTGTCAATTAATAGAGGTTGGCTGGTTCATTTCACATGAGCAGGTAATTTTTGGTAGTTGTTGTGGTCGGTCGCTTTAATTATAATAAGGGAACACTGGCTTTGGATCGATAATGAAAATATCTAAAAAAAAGAAAAACAATGAAAATAACGAACAAAGAAAGAATAAATAAAGACGGGAGCGATTCTATAAAAAAATAGTTACAATTTGCTTACTTAAAAAGCAGTCATAAGTCAGTATGACCTATCGTAAAAAAGAAAAAAAAATGACAAAATAAAGAGCACATATGAAAAACTAAATACGAATAAAAAAAATAAAGAAATGCGACGTAGGAGTTTAGGGGAATGATTATATAATCTGTTTGAGGAATAAGAAAAAAAAGCGAAAAATCCGATTGACCATGCGAAGTACACAGTTTTATGACAAAGAACATCTATTGCAAGACATTAAAAAACAAAGTATACAGAGATCTTACCCAAACATACGTCTTGCTAATATGTCTGTAATCGAAGTAGAATAATACAGACAGGGCTTATCAGCGTGGTGGAATCTAGAGAGATTCGAAACCATGATCACCGTGACTGAAGTCCGGCTCCTTTACCGCTAGCTCGTTTTCCGGGAATGGATATCTAATCCAAAAATGGCGGATCACAACGATGATCTGTAATTATTTTCTGCTCATGGCTGTCCAGCATGAACGCCGACCGCACAGAGATAATGTAAAACATTTATGCAAGGAGCTTCTCAATCGGACATAAAAAATAAGCTTAATTGCCAACTTGGACAAATTGTTAATGTTGGGCTTAAAGGGCATATTTGTCTTTAAAAAGACGTGGTACCGTTAAAAGACCATTTAACTAAATTTAAAAACGAAAAATACAAAATAAATCGATAATAAAATTAATTAATTTGTTTATTTTCGGTGTTTCCGTATTATTGGGGACGGATGAAATTGTAATTTTTAATTTACAAGAGTCAGTTGAAAGGGGAGATAATTTTGTAACCATTACCCATAATGAAAAACCAGGGAATAAATAAAAAAGGGTACTTATGCAGTTTACGGACCGGGCTATAATAGTAACGTTATAATTTAGAAAGCCATTCTTAACATGAGGAGGTGGGGTTTATTAACTATTCTGTTTATTAAATTATTAAGTAGAAAGTATAGAATAGTTAACAACTCCCCTCTCCCCATATGAAGATTGGCTTTCTAAAAGATAACGATTTGATTTTAGCCTGGTCCGTAAACCACATCATTTTTAAAATGTATTTTCTTACTAATTCTCTGGATTTTTCTTATGGGGTATGGTTACAACAAAAAGCAGTTTAAGTTATCTCCCCTTTAAACTGACTTTTCTAAAATTATAATTAAAAGTTCGTCCGTCCACAATAATACAGAATCACCTGTTTTTTTAATTTCTGGTTGTCTGGTGCGAAGGCAGACCGTATGAAGAAAATGTACAACTGTGTTTTCGGGGTAGATTGGGGTAAACCGAACTGATAGTGCTGTTTGAATGGAAACCTGAAAGTAAGACAAAATAAAAAGCATGCCTATAAAAGCAACAAAAAAACAAAAAACAAACGAAGAGAAACAGAAAATAAATTCGACGTAGAGACGGGAGTTGATCAATAACCTATTAAAAGGAAGAGGAAAAAGAAGAAGAAAAAAAAACGAATACTCAGATTTGAAAGGCGAAGTACACTTTGTAATAACCAAGTAAATGTATTGCTAAACTTGAAAATCAAAATAAACCAAAACTTAGCTAAACGGACGTCTGGTTAATATGTATGTAATCGAAGTAAAATAATAAAATATCAAAACTAAATAAATTAAGTAACTTAAGAAATAAGATTAGAAAAAGCCTTAGTCGACATTTTATGTTATATAGGGTGAAAAAAATTAACCATTTAGATATAAAATCGTATGTTACACACGCGAGTTTTCTTCAATTATGTGTTTCTATGACCCCGAGCAACGCCGGGTAGCCTCGCTAGTTTTAAATAAATCTCAGCGAAAACCTATTGAATCAGCACTCATTATAAACTCTAGCAGAAATAAGCAACGTAACGTCTTCTAAAATGTTTTGTTTTAATCCGCAAATGAATACTTACGGAACAGAACTTGAATTTATATCAATTTTACACGACACTCCCAACAAAACTTTATACATGAAATCGATATTAAAAGAAAACAACAACAAAAAAACGCTCACTCCATTTTATAAACGCATCACACATTTTTAATTCTAACGGCTCTAGTTCGTTCTAAAAAGCAAAGAAAATATTGTTTTCGTGTGTAATAATATCGCCATATTTTTTCATTCTAACGGCTGTTTCGTTTAAACAAAAAAATAAAACAAACATTCTTCTCACGTCACAAACGTGTCATACTTTAAAATATTGTACTTTTATAGCATATCTTAAAATCAATCACATGAAACATTGATGAATATATAATTGTTTTTCATATATATATATTACACACACACACACACACACACACACATATATATATATGTATTTATAAATCAATGTATTGTATGCAGATTTTTATAATTAATTCATAAATTGACTTTTAGGGGCACAAAATGTAGACATGGACGCGCATTTCTGTCTATAAGCCGCCATCAGTAGGACTTACGGGACAGAGATCGAACACTTGATGTTAATATTCGTAGATAGAGCTCGCCTCCTATACCAGAATGACATGCCACATTTACCCTTGACTTTTTATCGCCTATAATGTTACGGTGATTGTTTGTCATTGTTTTGTTTTGGCAATACCTACCGATGTTTTACCGGTGTTTTTTTAAAAATTATTATTATTATTTACTTACTAGGAGTTATCACACTGGTCATCGTCAGTGATCGCCCACTACCGACAACCTTTGGTATTCCCTGAAGTCTGAGTGACAACAAGTCTCCTCAGACTTCCAGTATGCTCCACCTCTTTTCGTTCATCACCGCTGATGACCTTGCGGTAATCGCAACAGCCACCTACCAACGATTTCCCGCTGATAAGGGCCATTGGTCTCATCTGGGGCCCGGGTGGCAACAAGCCTCCCCAAGGTCCCAGAGCTGTCCGCGCTCTTCCAGTGGAGGTCTGGTTTGCGCTTTCCCTCCTCGACCCTCTGTCCATAATTTTCGTGGCGTCAGCTTGCGCCTCTCTCGTGCGGTTGTATTTTCTCCGGTTCTGTTGTTTTGTGCTTCCATGTGTTTGTTCTCCATTCGTTGCCTATGTGGGTTGGTTTCCGCATTCGAGGACATTTCTCAGGATTGTAGCTGTTTTGATCATTACTGTCCTTTGTATGGTCTCAGTTATCCCTATGATTCCTATTTCTCCTAGTCTTTTCTCCATGTTTTTGGGGACTGTTCCTAGTGCTCCTATGATTATTGGTGTTATACTGACTTTCTTCATGTTCCATATTCCTTTCAATTCTCTGGCAAGTTCAGTATATTTGCTTCTTTTTTCCGTCTCTTTGATCTTCACTCTGTGGGCTGCTGGAACGGCAAAGTCCACGATTTTGCAGGATTTTTCTTTCTTGTTGATTATTATCATATCCGGTCTCCTTGCTGTTATGGGTTTGTCTGTTTGTACATTCATATCCTATATGATTTTGTGTTTTCGTTTTCGTGTACAGTTTCTGGTCTGTGTTTGTACCGTTTTTTTGCATATTCGAAATTCAGTTGTTTGCACATTTCCCGGTGTACTTCTTTCCCCACGCTGTCATGTCTGTTCTTGTATTCCCTTTGTGCTAGCTTGCTGCATTCACTTATTATATGATTTATCGTTTCGTCTCTTTGTCCACACAATCGGCATTTGCTGTTTTCCTGGGTTTTATCTATCTTTGCTTTAATAAAGTTTGTCCTAATCGCATTGCTCTGTGCGGCCGTCAGCAGAGATTCCGTTTCTCTGTTCAGGTGTCCTTTTCTTAGCCATGCCCAGCTGTTTTCATTGGCTTCATCGCTTGTGAGTCTTATAAAGCGTCCATGTAGTTGTTTTTCTTCCCACTTTTCCTTTCTTGTCTTTTTGTTTCTGGTTTCAGTGCTTCCGGAGTTGTTTGTTGGGCTGGTGTCTCTTGCTGTGGTGATCAGTCTTTCCGTGTTCTGGGTTACATATTTCTCCAGCTCTTTTTTGGTGTCTTCCACACAGTCTTCTATACTTACCAGTCCTCTACCTCCTTCATTTCTTTTCATGTAGAGTCTGTCCGTATCGTCTTTTGGGTGCAATGCATTGTGCATAGTCATTAGTTTTCTAGTCCTTTGGTCAAGGTGCCTGAGTTCTTCTTTGGTCCAGCCTATGAATGGTCCAGAATATCTTATTAGTGATACAGCCCATGTGTTTATCCCTTTTACTAAGTTTCTGCTATATAGTTTAGTCTCTAAGAGTGTCCTTGTTCTTCGTAGATATTCTTTTCGAATCTTCTCTTTCATTTCTGTATATTTGATTGTGTCTGCTTCCAGAACTCCCAGGTATTTATAACTATCTTGTTCTCCTAGCGCCCTCATCTCCTCTTGGTTGGGGAGTTCTATACCTTCTGTCGTCTCCAGTTTTCTTCTTTTGATCTCTAGCAGTGCACATTTTTCTATTCCAAACTCCATTTGGATATCCTGGCTTAATATCCTGGTTGTATTTATCAGCTTTTCCAGTTCTATTTTGTTTTTTGTAAACAGTTTCAGGTCATCCATGCACATCAGGTGGTTTATTCTTTGTTCTGTATCCGTAAACCTGTATCCGGCATCACACTTTCTGAGTATGTGGTTGAGTGGCATCATGGCTATTATAAACAGTAGTGGTGATAGAGAGTCTCCTTGAAAAATGCCTCACTGTATTTTTATCTCAGACAGGTATTGTCCTCCGGCTGTCAGTTTTAGTCTCCATGTTTCCATTGCTTTCTGGATGAAATTAATAGTCCTGTCTGGTATCTTGTATATTTTTAAGCATTCAATTATCCATGTTTGGGGTATTCTGTCATAGGCTTTCTTGTAGTCAATCCATGCCATGGTTATGTTCTTTTGTCTGCTCTTCACCTCCTTCAGGGTCTTTTGATCAATGTATAGTAGATCATGTGTCCCTCTTTGTCCTTTCCGGCATCCTTTTTGTTCCTCGGGGAGCAGTCCACGTTTGTCGAGGGATTGGTAGATTTGTTCTCTCAGTTGTGCTGTGAGAATTTTCCACATTATTGGAAGACATGTAATCGGTCTGTAGTTGCTGGGGGTCGTTCCCTTTTTGGGGTCTTTTTGTATTAGTGGTGTTCTTCCTTCCGTCATCCATTCTGGTACGTCTGTTTTGCGGATGCATCCACTCAGTTTCTGCGCTATTCTTTCATGCAGGGTCGTGAATTTTTTAAACCAGTATGCATGTATTCCATCGTGGCCTGGTGCTCTCCAGTTTGCCATTTTTCTTAGGGTTTTCTTGATCGTTTCTTTGTTTATATCTGTTTCGGTTCCTTCTTCGATTTCCTGCAGTTCATCTTTCATGTTTTTCAACCATTGGGCATTCTTGTTGTGCTTTTTTGGTACTTCCCATATCTTGCTCCAGAATTGTTTTGTTTCTGTTGGGTTCGGTTGCTCTGTTGTTGTTTTTTCTCCATTTACGTTTTTGTAGAACTGGCTTTCATTGTTTGCAAAGGTCCTGTTCTGTTTGCTCTGTTCTGATTTGTACCTGTATCGTCTCAGTCTTCCTTCTATTGCTGCTATCCTTTGTTTTATTTCTTCATGTTTCTCATTTAGTTTTTCCTTGCGTTTCTGATTTTAGCTTCTTAATCGTTTCATGTCCTCCTTCCTTCTGTTCACGGTTTTAGCTTCTTTCCGAAGTTTGGTGATCTGGGTTTCCAGTCTGATTTCCCATCCAGGTTTTGTCGGTCCTCTCTTTTGCCCATTCTCTTCGTTTCTTAGTTTCATACTTACCGATTTTGCCCCTGCATATATCAGGTTGTTTAGGTCTGTAATAGTTTCTGTTGGGATGTGTGTGAGGAGTCTGTTTATTCTTTCTGTTTCTGCTTGTAACTTCTTCGCTACTTCATTCCTGAGAGATGGGAGTTTTGTTTTGTTTTCTAACATGTATCGTCTAATGTTTTCCACTTCACTTGCTTCTTTTTCGTTGAGTTCTATCTCAGCAGGTTCTGTGGTTCCGCAGTCTTCTATCTCTTCAGTTTCAGTGTGTATGTTTTGCCCGTCCTCTTCCTGTGGTCTCTTCTTTGGTGGTGTTTCTTGCTCCGTTTCGCCATTAGCCTTCTGTCTGATTTCCGTCAGTTCCATCTTATTATTATTATTATTATTATTATTATTATTATTATTATTATTATTATTATTATTATTATTATTATTATTATTATTATTATTATTATTATTATTATTATTATTATTATTATTATTCGCTACTCTGAGGGTACGTTTTTGTTTTTATTTATTTTTTATTTTTTTGAATATGCAGAGGACCGCAATTTTTTAAAATTCGCCCTTAATCAGACGAGTCATCAATTTTTGTACACACACACACCCATACATATATATATATATATATATATATATATATATATATATATATATATATATATACTAAACGTACCCGTGGCCCGTTGCGTCCAAACCACTACAATTATTGTATTTGATTTAATTCTAAAATTTATAAACTCTGACACAAGTGTTAAGAAATTCATTACTTCTATATCATCTTTTTGGACAATAAAGAAGTAATTAGATGTATTATTTTGCTATCTAATTTACAGGGTCTTACTATGTATATGAACAGACTATGTAAATTAGTGGAACAACAGCATCGCTATTTCTCTAAATTCTCACATAGACATTGTAAACTAATACAGAAAGGTTGATAGACACTCAGTGAGAGGGTGCAACAGAAATGCATTTCTAATTCATAAAATACAAGTTAATACGGTTAATACAAATTACGTCTAATTAGTCAAATTAAAATGAATATTTTTCTAAACATAAATAAATCAACAACTGAAGAATATTTTACCATGTATTTTGTGTCATTAAAGTTCATAGGAAACAGCCTAGAGAATAACACGTTGATTACGTCTGATTTAGTATATCTTTATTTAAATATATTTAGATATGTGTATATATAAGTATATTTCTATGTACATGATTCTCCCTTGAATCAGTTTAACGATCATTATGACATTTGGAACGCATTTTATCGGCGTCAGGGTTGTTATTATTAGTTATATTTATTTTTAGTTAGTTTCATGCCCAGATGGGAAAGTTGGCGTGTGAGTATTTTGTTAAAATGCAGATAGTATCGGATGTTTATGAAAACTTAAAAGAAAACGTTAGTCACTTCATAAATAGTCTTCATATTTTAGCTTTATTCTAGTATATAAACTGTTTTACTTGACACACTGTGGCCGCATTCCTTATATTAAAACTCAAATAATAAGATTTTTATTAAATTTCCTCAATAGTAGTTAGACACAAACTTAGCTAGATTTACACAGCTATAAACATTTTTTTATTATTTATATACACCCTAACAAAGGCACATTGCCACTTCGGCGTAAGGGATTATTGAGAATTAGAGAAAAGGGTCACCATACGTCCTTGAAATAAATAATGATTCCACAATTAAATATATGTTAAGATTTATTCACGGGAACATAGGAACAAAAGACAGATGGTACAATGGGCTGATTGATGTCGGTTAGATGATGCCACATCCTTAGTTCGGCATCTCGTCCACCTGTAACCAAAGCAGAACGAGATCAGAACGGAAATACGTCTTGCTGACTTAGGGAAACACTGCGAATTGATTTTAACGTTGCGTATTGTTTTTGTCGCCAAAATGTGTTAGCGCGTATGAATCTAGCAACACACAGAAGCGTCATACGTTCACGTAGTAAAGAGGCAATGATTACGAATTGCAAAGCCAAATAAACATTTAAGTTGAACCTAACGTACATCGATACAAAATAGTTCGTTCATGCAACTGCTACAGATCCATTACAGTTAAAAATATCGATATAAGAAAACCATCAACGGCAATTCATCTACGACATTCTGTTCTGAATGTTTAATAATTAGTAACTCAAAATATTTGATTTCATACATAAAAGTAAAGACATGTTAGCATGCAATAACACTAATTGAAGCAATGTTTATTTAAAGATTATTCGTTTTCAATAGATTTATTTGTTATTGAAAAGTTTTTTAAATAAAAGAAAACACGCACCTTACGTTAAAAAACAATAGATGACATATATCCATCTAAAAATATAAATATTGACATGTTTTAAAAGAAACGAATATATATATATATATATATATATATATATATATATATACACACATATTATAATATAGAATGAAATAATAAAATAAGGTGTCAATCAAATTTTATTAGAATTCAAGGTTCAAGCAAAGTATCTTAAAGTCCTTAGCTCATGAGTTTTCAAAGATAATTCTTCTCCTCAGAGGACCATAACCGCAGTTATACCACTACAGGTAATAAATTTAAACTTTGAAAATATATAAAAATATATACAAAAATACATACAAATATATAACATTATATATATCAACCCAAAAACATACTTTTTTTGCTAAATCTATACAATCCATCCGGGTCATACAATTTGAAAAACATAATCAGGAAAGACATCCAGAGGGTTTACTGAAGATTAATCCAGATGATGAGTACCAGTCGAAATACGAGAAATTGAAAGAACTGACAAGGTTATCCAGTCGCGAGATGCGTCAGCAAACGATGAAGTGAAAAGTATACAATGTTTATGTTAATTATTACAACGATAAATAAATCAAATCAAATAATATAGAAAGTTCAATAAATATATGTATATATATATATATATATATATATATATATATATATATATAAATCGAACAATGGTAAAGTAGTGCAAACACACTGTTGTTTCGTTTGTTTATTAAAAAGTTTGGTAAATAGAGTCTACGTGTGTGTTGCAATGTCAACCGGAAAACACCGGTGAAGACCCAAAAGCGTTTCTCTCGTTGTATAATTTTTCTGGGCTCCTTATTCCTTGTATAGTTCAGATAATAAAAACATATCTGTAGTGAATTGCCCTGTAGTAGCTATTAATCAAAGTCAAATAGCGCAATTCGTAGCTTTCGTAAACACACTTTTAAAAGCGCGCCCTTCTCACCGGAAATTCAGTGATGCTCAAGTAGTTTTATGTTCACAAATCTAATAACCCAGATTTTCAAGGGAATACTATACGTACAAAAGTTTTCATAATGATGTTTCGTAGAGACGAGCGGTGTTAGTAACTTTACATGCGCGCTTTAATGCATTTGAGATTGTTCGAACTCGGTTATTCCCCCTACTATCGACACTAGTTTAATAACTAATAGAAATTGTTTATCTTTAAACATGACATGTTTATTGTTTTAAGATAATATTTGATTAGTATTTGTTAAAAGTTTAAATACATTGTATGAGCGTAAATATTTTAAAAACTAAAAAAATATCCTAATTCATTTAGAATCTTTAAAAGTATGGATTTATCTACCTCCCACAGAAGTAAGATGTGACACAAGGTCGGGAAAGTTTGATTTGAAAAGTCAGCGTCCTAGAGAATGAAGAGGGTTTTGCCCTACAAAAAATGGCTGGACAGTCTCGTCAGCATTCCCCGATAAGGGAGCCTCAGGCGATTAGCAATAAACTAACACCTTCTCAAAGAGTGAGAAGGCAAATCTTTAACAGTGTTAACACATTTTATTTAAAAACGATAGTATTTTATTTGCATCGCATGATTGTAAAGTGAAAGTTTTATTTACTTCTCAATTCGAGAAAAAAACAAAAATAAGTTGTCTGAAATCTGTAAAAGCATCCGATCACTTGTCAACGTTAAGGCAACAAAGCAAGCCAACATCAAACTAATTGATGGCAATACAAATGTTACCAATGACTCACAAAATATAGCCAATATTTCTAATGAACATGTTTCCAGTGTGTTGCCAAAAGTTCAAAAGAAAATCCCATTATAGCATGCCAATTATAATTCCTATGTAAATACATGTGATGTAAGTGATTAGCCATTCATTAACCCAGAATGTTGTTCATTCGTTCTTTCTCCTACAGTACCTAGTGAAGTAGAAAATATTATCGAGGCGTTAGATTCTACTCAATCAACTGGCTCTAATGGTATTCCATTTTTTATATTAAAATAAATTAAACAATTCATTTTTAAATGGCTCTCCAAATTAATAACTCTTTCCTTTTTGACTGGAGTTTTTCCTGGTTCTCAAAGATTGCCAAAGGTACTTCTATTCATACAAGAGACAGTAAACTAGATTACCTCAACTATACACCCATATCTCTTCTTTCAGTGTATAGTAAAATATATTAAAAACTTATCTATTATTTGAAAATAATTTCTGAAGAAGCGTAGAATATTAACATGTTTTAATTATTTATTAAATAAATGCTATGAGTTACGTTATTTAAATAAAAGTTAATTAGTATCAATCAGCGGACATAATCGAGGGCCAGTGGACGAGTGGTTATAGCACTTGTCTTTGGGTTGGACCACCCGGGTTAGATCCCACTCACGGCATGCGAATTTTCGGGTCTGAAAACTCCCTCTGTTTACCCAGCAGTAAATGGGTACTTGACTAAAACTCAGGAAAGGTTCAAGGCAGCGGAAGGAGAGGGATGGGCTCAGCCTTCCATATGCTGTGCCCTAGACACATTGATTCTTAACAAATCACCGCCGCTACGGTCATGGGCAGTGTGCGATGTCGGCAACGACACGCGTGCGCGTCCAGGCTATGCGACCTTTACCTTTTTATAATCGAAATGATTGAAAAGGTCAGCATATAAGTTCAAAGATCAATACTTTTTCTTCCGAGTAACATTCTCTCCTTTACTTCATCCCTCAACTAAAAGTATACAATACACTTTCGGATTACTCTAAAATACTTTACTTTTATCACTCATGTGTATTGCGAAACCAAACGACAATCTACGTGACTTACGTGTACACGATCATCGATCATCGTGGATTGCTAACATTTCTTCCCATTCGTTCTCATAGGTAGGCCATTTATTATATGCTTAAATGTTAAGATTTTTTTTAGAGATAAGATTTAATTAGTACTCGTTAAAAAATTAAATATATTATACGACCGTAAATATTTACAAAAATTAAATATATCTTAATTTATTAAGAATCTGGAACAGTATTACAACATTTTATTTACAAACTGTAGTATTTTATTGGAATCACAATTTCTTACGAGGTGTAGAATATTAATGTGTTTTAACTATTTATTAAATAAATGCTATCATTTACGTTATTTAAATAATAGGTTAATTAGTATTAATCAGGGTCACCCAACCTATTTAACCGGCTTGGTTAGTTAGTGTGCTTTGGTTTCACCGATAGTTTCTAGCATTATATACTTACAAGAGGGACCCAGTGAAGATTGGCAGACATATAAACCCCTGCTATAAATGTAACTGGATACGAAGCTGACACAGGAAAGTCATCATTCCGATGTGTTATCCTTTTTATCACTGTTATCTCCCATATCGTATTATGAAATGTCATTTCTTTTGGAAAATATTGAACATAATAATATAAAGATGATTTAAGGCATCATCGCAAGTTAGCAATCAAATAAGGAATACACATTTCTGGGGGGGGGGGGGTCAGAATAAGCAAAATATGTAGATGTTGGAGAATGCAAAGAAATGGAAAAAAGCTGATGATATAATATTGTTGGTGGCGTTGCTAGTTGCTGGTTTCGTGATTCGCATCGCATCGCATCGCATCAATAAACGTTACTTGGAAACCAAGAGGGAAATGGGCAGAGATAGATGAAGTAAAAACATAACGACATATATAGAAAGATAGTGATGCATTAAGCTGCTCTTTCAACAGCAAAGTGTATTTCTGTTTGTGGACAGTCGGAAACGAAGAGAGATGAAAACGAAAAACCCAGTCTTGACAGGTCCTTTTTGAATTTTACTTAGAACGATGCACCTTCACATACGCAGCAGAATAATTCAAAAGTGATATGAATGCCTGTTTCAAAAGTAATTCTTACACATACTGACACACGCATGCATGTATACGCATGTGTGTATGTATATATATATATATATATATATATATATATATATATATATATATATATATATATATATATATTCTTGGAATCAAACTAATATAGTAACTGCAAAAAGTACATTGACTTACAAAATAGTGATTTTCCACCGAACGACTTGAGACTAAACTGTTTTATTTGTTTTTTTATAGTTTTAATGGTTGAGAAACTTCCGAGACTCTCTCTCTCCCTCTCTCCCTCTCTCCCTCTCTTTCTCTCTCTCTCTCTCTCTCTCTCTCTCTCTCTCTCTATATATATATATATATATATATATATAAAATATATATAAATATATATATATATATATATATATATAAATATATATATATATATGTATGTATATACAAAAACTGTCTAAAATGTATCCGACAATAGACCAGAAAAATATTTGATATACGTGACGGGGTTGGCACCCTAATCTTCTTCAAAGTAGGTTCTTTGTGCTTTCACAAACTTAGCCCACCGATCCATCTACTGCCGGAAACACCTCTGGAAGTTTTCTTTTGGAATGGTGTGCATCGTCGCCGTCGCGTTCCGCATTATCTCTTTTTTCGCATTCTCTCAACAACTGCTGCACTCCGAGCAGTTTTGGGTCTGCCAAAACGCTGGGCACTCTCCGCTAATATGCGGCCATTTTTGAATCGGGTGAACAACTTTTTAATTTGTGTTACAAATTTGTGTTTCTGTAAAGAAAAATAGGTTTTTCTTGTTGATGATAGGGAGAACAAAATTTTCGACTGATGCCTTCAGTCTTCGTCAGTGTTTGGGGTTTGCGTGTGTACGGTGGGAGGTTTCCCCAGGCAATGAGGGAGAAAGAGTAGAAACATCATAAATTAAATATATGTATAAATGCGCACACGCACATATACGCGTCCACACACACGTAATGGGACGTGTACATGTACATTGATATATACACACACACACCGACACGTGCCCATGCGCGCAATCATACACACATATATACATACACACATTCACAAATAACCCTGCTTAATCACCAAGCGTAAAAGCCAACATAATTTTTAACGCTTACTGCTGATCTGGGCTCGTGTGCAATCTGACCGCTGTTCGAACAATTTACTTGCTTTTTTCTTTCTCTCTCCCCCCTTCTCTCCCACCGCCCGACACACACACACACACACACACACATACAAACACACACATTTTTAACGCCCACTGCTGATCTGGGCATGCGCACAATTTGACTGCTGTTTGAATAATTCACCCGTTTTTTCTCTCTCTCTTTCTCTCTCTCTTACTGCTCGATATACACACACAAACACACACACACACCCGCCCGTGCCCATGCGAGCAAGCATACACATAGATGTATGCATACATACATACACAGATAACTCCATTTTATCTCTTAGCGTTGTAGTCGACTTAATTGTTTAAAATTACTGCTACTGCGTTCAACTTAACCGCTAATTGAATTATTAAATTGCTTATTTCTTTCACTCTTTCTCTCTTTCTCTCTCTATATATACATATATGTGTTGTATATACAAATGCTGTTGAAAATGACGATGGTGATACCTGGTTTCCCTTAAGATGGACTCGGATGAGCCGGAAAAATCCTTGGGACACGTACAGTTATGGCAGCCAATTCCCAACTGAAACACAGACTCTGATTCGGCAAAAGGAAAGGATCCACACAAAGATATCCAGACGTCAGTTGTCTGTCATATGTTGTCACATGTTGTATTACATAGAAAATGAGGCTATACATATATATATATATATATATATATATATATATATATATATATATGAATTTAGTCCTAACAGTACAACAACTTTTAGAAATACCATACATTATCTTTTTTTAGTGAGTGCAGCTCACAGAGAATTACACTGACTAGAGCCTCAGAGGACAAGTCGAAACAATGAATTCTGTTTTTTTTTGTTGGAGTGTTTCTATCTCTGCCTTAATTGTACCCCCACAGTTCATTGACATGTTGATCTAATTACTATTTAATATATGTAAATACCTTTGTAAGCATTTAAATAAATTAATTTTTCATTTATAAAAATATTGCACGATTGTTGATTTTCAAAAAATATTTTATGTATATATATATATATATATATATATATATATATATATATATATCTCCAAGAAAGCGTCGTTAAACGTCACGGAACTTTCTCGTTTGTACATCTTCTTCGTGAGGTTCTCAAAGCGTCGAGTTATCCTTCTTGTTTCAGGTGGCAATCCGTAGAGTATTTCCCTGATTGTTCTTAAGTCGGCCATTTTTTCGAGCGCTGTCAACTTTCTTAGTCGTATTCAGGATTAGGGTTTTAAAATAAGAAAACTTGAGTTTATGTTTTATAGGTATCGTTAAGGGCAGAATGAAAGAAAAGAGAGGATGTGTGGTTGAGTTGTAGTATTAACCTTATATATATATATATATATATATATATATATATATATATAGAGAGAGAGAGAGAGAGAGAGAGAGACATAGATACATAGATACATAGATAGATAGATTGATAGACTCATATATATATATATATATATATATATATATATATATATATATATCAAGCAAACATTATTTTTTTATTTAGACAGCATTCTGTCAATTAAGCAAACACAACAAAATTCCACTATCTTATTTTTATTTTTTCAATATTTCTAATAATGTTTTAAGTTTCAAAATTAAAAAATAAGGATACAAAAATATCAATATGTATGACAAGTACATTCAATTCTTCGTTAAATCATGTTAAGGTAACGAAATAAATGAATGAAAAACTAGAGAGAATGAATAGGATAAAAGAAAACAGCCGACAACGCCGTATATCGTGCAGTTAAACGTCACGAACAAAATGGTGTAGTTCAAGAAAAGTGTTTTATAATTTATATCGTAAGTGACATTTAACAATATTGTTACTAGTTTTCTCTGTAATTTCATTTATTGCAACTTACTGTGTTTTAAAAAAGATAGCTTCAAGTATTTAAACAATAATTGGTTCCGGAATGTAGTATTATTGTGTTGTTAAGTAAACTTGTATTTGGATGTGAAGTTATGTTTTTTAAATGCTGGTACAGTGAACGTGAATTTACAAGGTACATAGTGACTCTACGAAAAAGGGTAGTGGTAGTATATTAATGGAGCTATTAGCGTACTTGTTGTTGCTGTTATTATTGTTATTATTAGTATAGGAGTTGTATTCTTTCAAAGGGAAATTAAAGATAACATTGTTTTTTTCTAATGTTTTTGGTTTCTTAATATATTTTAAAGTTTTTGATGTTATATAAATTTTTGTTGCATTAGATTGCTATCAAAATATTTAACGCACTTAATCCTAGATATACTAATTTTTATTAGTATCTTTTAAGTTTCGAATTAATACCTAGTTTTTTCGTCAACGATAAAATTAGGAAATCTGTTATTAATAAAGGACATGATTTCTTTTACTTCAATAAATCCTGTTTTTGATAGAGGAGATTGGTTTGACACGGTTAAGAAGGTTTGCAACAGTGGTTATTTTGTAGCGATGGGTGCATTTTCTTTTGCAATTTAAGAAACTAGATTTTACACTATTAAGTGTTATGTTTGATTTTTTAGTGGAAATTGCTCCAGACAAGGCATGAAGCCACTTTATTAAGGAGCTAAAAAAATACTACTACAAGGTCAAAATCATCCAACGCTAAATGCTAAGTGGATAGATTCCGACCCAGAAAACAGCAATGTATCTCCTTTTTTCAGAAACATCAGTTAATCCCTACGTAAACTAAAGTCACTTGGTAATGGAGTTCAGGCCAAAGTCAATACCCGACCTATTCTGCTCTTATTGACCTTCTAATCATTTTATGTTGACTTAAACCGACCCATTTCGCTCGATCGTAACCTTATTCTACCAACCGTCTCATTTTGTTATCTTTCCGCTTTTTTGGAACCGAAAACCGATTTTTGTATCGTTTACTGGAACTTAGCGAAAGATGTTGATGAACGACGCGTGTGCAAACACATTCATTTTGCGTTTTGTTTTAGAGAAAACGTTTCTCTGGCGTTTATCAGCCACACTTGAGGAATAATCGAAATTGGTTAATGTTCGGAAAGATCAATACAGATTCTGATGCTTAATTCTTCGATTTTTCGATGCTCCTCTTTTAGTTGGTATTTGACAAACTCAGAATCTGGATAATTATAATCGATATATTGTGCAATAACGAAATTAACGTGAGATTTTACAACTATATTATGTCATTATGTATAATTTTTACTAAGCATTAAGAACGATTAATCGTCTTTTAATTTTGATACCAGACTACCACTGTGGTTAAGAAAGCAAGATAATACCCCTCCTACTGGTATGAGACCACCTCACTCTGAAGATTTACTTTTCATTTCTGAAGCGCACTGTGTCGAATGGAACACATTCAACCGTTTGAGAACGGGAATGGGGCGATCAAAATTTCCTATAGCTAGATGGTGCTACAAAAGCAACCCTACTATCTTCAAATGTAAAGAGATGGGACATATGAAGCAGCACGGCCCTGTCTGCCCTCTACTGTCCAACCAGAGAACAATAATCATGCAGAGGACGATTAAGAAATTGTGAGACTGTCGAATAGTAACATGCTTTATGACACGCAAAAAAGAAGAATTGTAATTTTAACGAAAGTAGAAAGTTGACTTCTCGCTTCACTTATTTTGTCCTTTCGTCCTCACATTCCATGAGCGATGTTTTTATTCAGAAGAGGAATAGTTGTTGTTTCCTGGATCGGAATCTATCCATCTAACACTTATCGTCGGCCACTTATTTACCTTGGAGTAGTACTTTTTTTAGCTCCTTACATTAAGTGGCTTAATGTCTTGTCTGCAGCGATTTCCATAAACATACCGTTCAGATCAGTTTAACTCAAATCGAAATACGAACATGTAGCTTTTTGGATAAGAGTAAAGTGTACTATTTTATTTGGTACCGCATCTCATCTTTTCTGTCCTCGATCAGTGAAAGAGGAAATTTCTTAGACTGAGGCAATTTTTATTTTTGTGCCAAGCCAGATATACTTTTTTTAGTGAGCTGTGTTTCTCTACATGAAATAACGATCCTGTGCGTAACTCTGACCCCGTGTCAAGGTAAGTAAAAAGTGATATGCAGACATCTGTCTCTCACTATTATAATACATTGTAAAAGGGTGGTATTTTTCTGCAAATGGCTAATGCAAACTATAAATAGCTGAAACAGTACGTGATTTATATTGTTACAGACAATCACGCAAATAGAAGTATACGCATAGAGCTGACCATACGCTACTGTCGCTAACGATCCAGATGGTCAAAAACAAAGGTAGAAGACGTTCATTGTTGTTTAGCACTCTATTGGGTGAGCGCCCTGTGGTCGCGTGCCAGATATACCTTTTTAATTCTGTCACTTAGACGATAAGCTAGGACGTCTGCATGTGAGAATGGGCGCCATATAATCAACCTCAGATTGTCGAATACATGTCAACCAAATACTCTTCACCAACTGAAATCTTACGAACTTCATTCATTTATATGTCAAATGATTTAACCAACCAATTAGATTTACTTCACATGAAACTCGTTAAAGTAAACACCGTTTCTATTTTAAATCAACTTTGAAATAAGAGGAGTTTATCTGTTGTTTTTGATTTTTAGTGTTTATTTGTTCTTTAATTAATATTTTATATGCATATATAATTTTATATTGAAAATCGCGTAATTAATCCCCCACTTTATTTCTGGCGAAATTGACATAAAAATACCTTCATAAGATATTAAGAAATATATAACAAAAACAATCCAAAAATCACAAATAGAAAAAATATCCATTTCTGATGGTTTGATTGTGTTTGTCATTTAAGTAGAAAATAGTATATGCTAAATTAATTTATACACTTCTAAATCAAATGTTATTTTAAATGAAAACCATATCATAAAATATATCAGATATCTTCTACTTAAACAAAACATTGTTTTCAATGTAAAGTATATGAATAAATCGAGCGGCATATATGTTTTTTACTTACATAAAATGTCTTCGATTTTTTTTCGTAACTGGTTTGTACATATATAGAGAGACGTAGACAGAGAATATCTTTACTGTAAAAAATATATGTTTTTACACGAGATATTCTAAGAGTAGTACTTAAAATATGTTCATTTATAGTTTTTACGTGAAAGGGTGCACAAAAAATATACAACGGTGTTCCAGAATCCTATTTTTTATGAAGTAGCAATTTATAAAAGGAAATCATATAGATATAAATATACACACACATATACATACATATATACACACATATACATATACAAATACATACATATACATACACATATAAATACTTATACTCATAAATATATATATATATATATATATATATATATATATATATATATATATATATATATACAGGTTTCATATACGAATTTGTGTGTTTTGACTTGGTTGTACCTGTTTTCTTTTTCTTTTTTTCCAAATGAAAACAGTGGTCTCTTACTATTGCACATGTATATATATATATATATATATATATATATATATATATATATATATATATATATATATATATATATATGTGTATGTATATGTGTATATGTATATATATATATTTATTTATACGTGTATACGTGTATATATGTATTATGTATACATGTGTCTATATACATACATATATATATATATATATATATATATATATATATATATAATACGAAATAATCACGTTGACACACTTGTTCGCGCGCGATCATCGAAGTAAAGCGACGTTAAGCCAGCTCTGTATAAGATAGGTGGCTATTTAGGAATACTAGGCGCTATAAGTTGGCACCTAGCTATGGGCAAATAGTGTCGCCAACCCGCAGTGCTTAGCATTGCGACTATGGCAAAACACCCTGAATGACAATCACTAAAAAGGTGGATGAAAACCAGGCAGGGGTTACTCTTTAAGGAGAAGAAAGAAAACCGTCGGATGATGATGATGAATCATATACATTTAAAAATACAATTTTACATTTAATTTTGCTTTTATAATATTAAATTTCAAAGTTAAACTAATATAGACGCATTTCTAGAATTCTGACACAACGGTAAATCCGTATTTAAAAGATTTCCGCGCCAAAATAACCTCATATTGTTTACATTATAAGCGATCACAACATAACTTGCCGGGATGTTGTAACATATTCGTTGTGTGGTCATGATACCAACCATTCAGAGATTACATTCTCCCTTTTTGTGGATAGTGTAGTATCTGTTCTGTTGTCATGATACTATCCTCCAAAGAATTATCACATCATTTTTAGAACGTGTAATAATGTATCTTATCTGCTGTGATGATACCATTCTACTGGGCAATATCTACTCTATTTCTTGGGGTTGTAGTATATATTTTTTCGTCATATACACGACAGAAAATATGCCACCAGAGAATATATACTTTTTCTAGTATATGATAACACGTACGAGGAAGTTTGTTCATATGCTTTAATCCAATAGATTTTTCAGATATGTATATAATATTTTTAGATATTTGTGTTTAAAGAATTCACCTCTAACAACCGATTATTATGACATTTGAAACATAGCTGTCAGACCAAAAATGTCGTAATGTGGGCTATGATTGTGAAAAAAGACAACATCCCAAATCAGTAATGTTGCCTCCCTCTCCCTCTCTCTAACTATAGGTTAATAGTATTGATACCTGAGGTAATATTCCCTATTGTTTATAACGGACTATTCAGATCTTCTATAACCTATGACTATTTTGAGAGAGATATATATAGAGAGATAGGTAGATAGATAGATAGATAGATAGATAGATAGATAGATAGATAAACACTGTATAAAATAAGAGCCGGATTTGTTAAATTTAAATAATAAGTATAAGACATCAACTATTAAATCTTTTCCAGATTTTTCTGGCTTAAGTAAGTAATTTAAAAAGTATTAGTGTGCATACTTTGTCAAAACCTCTATTTGAAATTTCAAATATCCTATTTTCCATGTAATTTGACCCATAGCAAATAAGTAGCCAAAACAATAAATTTCAATTTCCTCTTAATTTAAGATGTTGCCATTAATTGTAGACATTTTCTCGAATTACAGACATGTATTTTATTTTGATCGAAATTTAAATAAGGATTCACGAAATAAGACAATATAGTTTGGTATCTTGGTTTTAATCTTCCTAATTAGAAACAAATAGTTTATAACTAGAAATAATTGTATTGGTCATTGGACGAGTATTTCTTTACACACACGTCGATGATGTCTAAACATATATTGTGAACTAAGAAGTGAGTGTATGTGGTTTCTGAGATAAGAAAATACAAAACTAAGGGTAGTACCATACTTCAAAGGTTTATTTGAGTTCTTCAATTTGTTGGTAATAGCTACCGCTCCAACTATACTTTGAATCTAGGGTAAAAATTGAAACAAATGTTAACTCATTTGACAAGTATCATATCTAAAAAAAATTCAAACCTAAAAAACCTAAAATGATATATAAAATTTAAAGAACAAAAAAATGAATTTAACGGTTTTATTTATTTTTAGAACTTTTTGGAAAATCTTTTCGTTTTCATATCAACGTCATACTTTTAAAAATGGCCCGAGGAGTCTCAGCTGTGTTTCAGTTAGTGATGACATATGTCTGGAAACATGTAGCCACTATTTTTGTATAAATGTAAAAAATGTACACAATATATCATTTCATATGTCTTTATTAATTAAAATACCATATTTTAAAATAATATCAGACTTTTCATTACTGTAAGAATTTTGTTTAAAAAGAGTATGACGTATTACGTGCATTTTACATATTTAACTCATTCGAGTTCGTAAGAAAAATATATTGAGCTTATATAACCCACACTTCTGGCTACAATATTACATTTCGACCGGAAAGTGGTCATCGTTTAGATGCGTTCGCATGTATTTTTGAGTGGATCTGTCCATCAGTAGAGTTTACTTTAAACGGCATTTTTATGGCATTTTTATGGGTTTCTGTGCAGATTGAATTGATGCATCTTAAAATATTTGGATTCTTCTACACGAAAATCTCAAGTGTGACCTATTACAGTCTTTTACCGACAGCTGATGTTAAATTTGCTATTGTAGCCATTGATGTATTACTTGCAACAATCATTACTACTTACCAGAGTACATACTTGGTTTTAAACTGTCTACCATAGGGATGACTACATCTTGTAAAGAGTACTATATTAGTTCTCAATTTGGATTTAAGTCACATCTTTTTATGTTCAGTCCATATACGAATCCTTTACAAATCCATTTTCTGTTGACTATATTTTGGTTAACGTTGAAGTATGACTTGATACGTTGTCTTGCATAAACATCAACGATTTACATTTGGCTACAGCTTAGTTATCCAATCACTCAAAGCGATTTTTTCTCTAAGAAAATCACAGTAACTTATAATTCATTTTCACTCCATCTTCAACTTAAAAAGGACGCACAAGCTCACTGTAAACAATACAAGTCCATATCATAATCCTGCCCACAAATTGTTGCCATTTAACGAATTGTCTTGAATCATGTTGCTTACAGACCTAACCTCGTGCCCATCCTTCCAGCCCATCAAGGTTGACCGTTGACCCGTCTGTTAACAATACTTTTCTGAAATCAGTTTTGATAAATTATTTTATAGCCAAATGAACTGGATTGCTCTTATGTTACTTAGTTAATATGGGTTTCTTCATTCGATTCTTTACATTAGCAAACTTTCGTAATAATTTGCATCTTGTTTCTTTAGAAACCATATGATCGCATCCAGAAATATAAATAAATTACTAGCATGCCTATTTCCAATTATTTATTTTCGGATATGTGACAGATCGTTGTTTGTTAGAGTCCTGAATTCAGTTTGCGACTTATTTTTCTTCGGTTAAATTCCATTCTGGCACACTTTGTTGATTGTTCGATGATCACTTTCCTTTACTCATTTTCTATATAATGTAGTTCTTTGCATCACTTGGTTGTTCTCTTTTCGAGTCATTATGCTTTAATTCTAGCACTTGCCAATAATCTCCAGACACTGAAAAATACAATAATTACAAAAGGTTTTTAAATTTCTGCCTGAAATGCAAAAGTAAGGGTTATATTTTTACAGTTACCATAAAATGCATACGATAACACATTACATCATTAGCTGTTATATATTAATCATTAGGGAGGGCCTGTGGAAGAGTGGTTATATCACTTGTCTTTGCGCTGGACGACCCGGGTTCGATCCCACTCACGGCATGCGAATTTTCGGGTCTGAAAACTCCCTCTGTCCAGCAGTAAATGGGTACCTGACTAAAACTCAGGGAAGGTTCAATGCAGCGGAAGGAGAGGGATGGGCTCCGCCTTGCATATGCTGTGCCCTAGACACGGTGATTCTTAACAAATCGTCGCCGCTACGGCCATGGGCAGTGTGCGATATCGGCAACGACACTCGTGCGCGTCCAGGCTATGCGACCTTTACCTTTACCTTTTATTAATCATTATATTGTAAAATAAATGCAAACATAAGACTTGCATATCATGTCTATACACACTTATGATGTCAATTAGAGCAATTACTAGTCAGGTTAATATTATCTTCCAATAACCATGTTTTTATTTTATTACTTTAATTTTTATTTTTTCACATTTCCAAAAAAACATAACATTTTTGTGAGATATATTTTTTACGGTCCGTTTCATTTGTCTTGTGCCAAACAACATTTTTTTGTCAATATCGTCTTTGCAACATTACAAAATCATCAGAAAACATTCACAAAGATTAAAAAGTTCTTGGATTAAGGTGTCTTGAATATACCTACACTATACAGTTGTTCATTTTTGAGTCAAACCAAACAAAATACAAAGAGAAGAGCAACCTCACACGTAAGGAGCCAACTTACTAATACGCTGTTCTGAATTTATTTTCGTTCAGAGCTAGTGCATCCTAACAGTTGTGTGAACATTTATAAATTTTAGTTCAGTAATATTTCTTAAAATACTAAATAAGTTCTATAATTTATTTATAAAAATTCTAATTCAATTAAGGGTATTCTTTTTACTTTCTAAAGTTACATCAATTAGCCCTCACATGTCTATTTAGGTCATTTGGATACAAAGCTTAAAAAGAAACTTGTCTTTCTTAAGTTTATCAGTTTAGAGCCAGTTTTATAGACTCAGTCATCCATTTAATTAACTATTATATATATATATATATATATATATATATATATATATATATATATAGTTTTCAGGTTCAGTTATTTTCGATAGGATTCCGAATCAGAGAGCTCTATGTCCGTTCAAACAGAGCATGAATACGTTATGAGGTTTAAAAAGACTAAATATACATTCGGATTGTACACATTATAAGTTATTTCGACCTTAACTAGGTCTCCTCGGATGTGTTTCCAATCGTGATTGGAAACACATCCGAGGAGACCTAGTTAAGGTCGAAATAACTTATAATGTGTACAATCCGAATGTATATTTAGTTTTTTAAACCTCATACCGTATATATATATATATATATATATATATATATATATATATATATATATATATATAATGTAAAGTAGTAAGGCTACAAACATTTGTAAAATGTTGTTTTCAACATTTATTTATTATTTTGTTATTTTATCATTTTATAATTTTAAATAACGCGTTTCAAGCGGTGGTCCGCTATCATCAGATATGAAAATCCATTTGAAGAAATGTCTTTCGACTTGAAAAAGTGTTGTTTCATTTGAGGAACTGTGTTATTGTTTGGCGGTTTTGCGCATGTGTGGGTTTGCGGGTGTGTGAGTCCGTGTTTTGATACTTTTATATTATATATTTTTATTTTTTAAATTTTTCCTGCTTCTCTTGGTGAAAGTCGTGTGTGTTGATTAAGTACGTGTTATTTTGACCTTTATTTTATCGGTCATCTTTATTTCTTGGGGTGAGTAGATTTTCTTTTGAAATGTATTACTTTTTATAGCCCAGTCTCCAAAATGGTTGTTGTGCCCGCGTGTGGGTGTGCGTGTGTGCGCGCACATGTGTGGTCAGTTCTGAATCTTGAACATAGGTGAGTGACACATACATCCACACACACACACACACGCACACACACAAACACGCACACCCACACATATGCGCGCACACACACAGACGTATGGTTACATAGATTGATAGAGAGAAATAGAGAAAGGTTGATAGAAGTGTGGTTTGTACTGTGTGTTGTTAGAGTTATTATCTGTTCAATATCTCTATTTCCTCATTATTAAATATCTCATATTAACCACTGCTTCTTCACAGCGATCCATAGTTTACATGTTCCCTGCGACGAGTTCATTGGGTTCAGCCGTTTTTTACCTTTCGGTTAATTTAGAGCCCGCTATTATATAGACATATGCCAAACTAAGCCAGGATCAAATCAGATTGACGACACCCTCCATCACACTGACTGCTGCACTGACATTTTGTAGGCGACAGCAAAACATGTGGATTTTACTCGTCTCCCTGCGAGTAAAAGTAAAATCAGGGGCAAGGCTTTTAAATGCAGGGAACTCCAACCCCGCTCCAAAGAACGCTTATCGTTCTACCACAAATATGCTTCTGCTACTGCTGCTGATGATGATTTATTCAATACATATTGACACTTTTATCCACATTTAGTACAAGAGATTCAAAGAGATGTTTGTTTTCTTTGTTGTTGTTAAATTAATTGTTATATACTTGTAAGGTTATATTTTTATTGAGGAAAGAAAGATTAGTATTTGAATGTCTTAAGTTTCTGTTAGAAATATATTAAAGTTGACGTTTAGATTATCAACTCAGTCCTGCGTATTGCATCTGTAATTCGTACACATAATCCTCTCGTGCAAAACTTAGACAGCTTCCTGAACAGCAAATGATAAACAACATCGTAAGATGAGATATAAGAAAGCACCGTCCGTTTTTGTGAGTTGTTTATCCTTATGCATTATGACACTCACGTTTCTCTTGTCAGAAATTGACGAATCTTCGCACAGGTTGTACATTAGTCTCATTTGCATTGGCGAATTCTTAACCGTTATCGACATGCTGGTCGATGAAAAGCCGAGTGGAATATATGATACACCTTAGCGATAAATAATGATAGTTTTCTCTACGTATAGACCAACAAATAATGAGCAGAATAAAAACATATTTCAAATTTTAGCGTAACATTGCATTAAAATAGAGCAGGATAAATAATTACTTAGATATGGTAGACCGTTATTATAAGGGTATCAGTTACGATTATTATGACGTTTTCCTAAAATCCATGTTGTGATTCCAAATGCCGTCTGTCTGATAGGATACACAACTATTCGACAATGTTGTAACACATTCGACAGGAATCATACGGGAGATTTAAAAGGTTTTATTCGCGTAAACAATTGACTAGTACTAATACTACTCCTTTTACTCCTCTTTCCCTTCTTCCTACTACTACTACTCCCCTCTTCCCCCCTCCTCCTCCTACTACTACTACTACTAAAACAATAGACATTTATAGATCCTGAACATGTGTGTTATTGCACAAACTGTTAGATAACGTCCGCTCAGCATGTAGGATGTCGTATCGGATGTCGCATCGGATGTCGCAACGGATGCCATTACTAATTCTGCCATTGCTGATCATAATAATAAAGAACACACATGAGTTAAAACGTCTAATCAGAATTTCATCAAATGCTGCGTCATTCAGACCGTGAATAAATAGATGGATTTTGAAAATCAAGGGAGAGTCTCTAACGAAATCAATCGATTTTTAGAGTGTGAACATTGGACACATGATTAGCTTTTTCACTCGGACTTTAATAACACATTTTTCCTAATGAGAGATCCTTCATAATAACCTGTGATAACTTTCTGTGCGCAAAAGCCTATTAAAAGAAATAATTATATTAATTGTAATAATGCAACTCACATAGTCTTCTCGCACAAGCCGTTTACAAAGATTTTATGCAGATAGTGGCTAGTAGTATATCCTTGTAGTGGAGAGTTAATAAGCATCTTCATAATTCCAGTAAGGATCGTACCATTCAACTCCAAGTATAGATGGTCCAATCACTCCTCGATTATTATCGATCAACTCAACTTCCCGCGCTCTCTGTCAATTGTACACATGGATGTTGGTGGAAATTAGTGTTTTGGAGAGGATTATTATTAATAATATGATTACTATTCTATTTTGTACTCACTGGGATATCTTACGAGTGCTGATGCAGTACCAGATTTTCAACGTTGTTAACCTCTTTCGATGACAATTGCAGCTCATATTGCTGTATCGTTACAGCTATTTAATATTGATGTATCGCTGGTGACGACCATTCACCTTATTTGGTATTTGATGGGACCGATTCCAATACTTTGTGCACACTTTTACAAGAATATTGGTTCTCTATCCATCTCGGTTTTAACAATTCTCCTGACTCTTTATGACCATTTCTTGTGGTACAAGCTTGGGAATTTCCGACACATATATATGTGTTTTCTTTTTTTTTTAGAGTATCAGATTTACGGATTCTTTGACGTTTAATTTCCTCTCAGTTTGTGTTCTGTTGTATTTCCATTAAAACTTACATGTGGTTTGTTGTCGTTCTCCGATTATATTGGTTGGCTGCAGTATAAACATTTTTCTTTAATATTCAGTTTTCAATGTTGTCGTGCGTTATGTAGTGTCAATTCTCGATTTGATTCTCATTAGCCATAGTTTTTAGTTAAAGTTTTTCCAGAGCTTCTTCACGCAACTAGTGTCAGAAGATATAATTTTAGGTTATTTTGTAGCGGCTATAGGTACTTTTCAATAAATAAGTTGCCTTCACTTCTTTATTAAACCACTCTATTGGCGTTGTTATTTAAGGGAAGGGACACGGCGTCCCCCCCCCAAAAAAAAATTGTCTGACAGAGAGATATATTTGGAAGTGAGAGCCATGCAAAGTTTGCGGGATTAATTTAAACAATTTAACACGAAAAATGAATCGACATTTTCATAAGTTCAATTATTTTTCTTTTTATATTTGTCAAAGAAGATAACCCATACACCGACAAAAAAGAAACAGTCAATTAAAACCCAGCTCTTACATTAGTATTTTCTTTGTTTATAAGACAATCGGTATAAGTGGTCATAATCGTGTAACTTTGGAAGTTCTACTGGACACCATTTTAAAATATTTCTCAGATTTTAAAATTGTATACGGTACTTTTAAAAATCATAGATACTATATTTTCGAAATATTTGTGTATGAACCATTCATAGTCTAATTAATAATTCGGTATTTGAAATTTTTTTTTATATATCTTACCATTATGAAGATAAAAAATGTGTGATTTGACTAGTGCGGAATATTTCAACTTCCAAATATTACACATAAGATTGTGCTAGTTTGGCGAATAAGTTGACAAGAAAAATGCGATTGACACTTCATAGTAACGACGCAAATCCACCAGTTGAAAAGAAAATTTGTTAAAAGTTTCTAGAACATTATTTTTAAAATTAATTACATTGCGTATGTACGTTATGTATTTACATTACTGTTACACCGGCCGTTCTTACACAGGAGAAACTACACCGGTTGTCACTATAAATAGTGCGAGTCACCAGAGACACAGAAGACAAAGCACAGTCTTAACCCCGAGTGAAGACTGCGTTTGGATATTACTTTGGCGATTTTCTTTTTCTTGTTAGTAAGTGTGCGTTATTTTTCTCGTTACCTTGTTTTATTTGTTTAAATTGTTACCTCGGACTGTTATTATTATCGTTAAAGTTTATTGAAGTTTTTTCCCCACGTTTATTTTTTTTTTTTTTTTCACTTTTTTTTCGTTTATTTTTCTCCTTTGTTAAAGTTATTAGTCATTATGGCTACGTCTGGCCAACCTGCTAATAACATGGAAAATGATGATGCTACTGAAGTTGGGTGGATAAAACCACCAACATAATTATTAATGTAAAAGAATTTATAGAGAAAGCTAAAACTTATGCACACTTAATAACCGATAATGGATTATTAATTGACCTTCCAAAATTGGAACAGATTAAAAAAAGAAGTATGGTTATGTTTGTCATGGATAAAAAACTTGAAAAAACGATTCGTGCGTCTGCTGATTTAATTTGTAAATTGTTGGCTACTGTTGGATTTAAACCGCAACGTATTATTAAATGCCGCGGTTACAATACGTGGAACGCGCTGTTTCCCGACGAAGAAACGTGCTTAAAACTATCGCAGACAGAGATAATAACTCAGGACTATATCTTAAGAACTGAATACATGAGAAAACGACGAACGGCGGTAACTATTTTTAATGTACCATTTCACGTAGATGGAGAACATCTGGGGGCCTTCCTCATGAAGTTCGGCGAAATAACTAGCGTCAACTTCGACGAATACCCAGGAACCTGGATTTTTGAGATCCTGCTGGATAAGAAAGGTTTTGATACGATGCCGTATTATATTAAAATTAGGGAGGACAATTTACACGTAATAGTGGCCGGCAGGAAGCCAGTTTGTTGGATGTGTGAACAAGTGGGTCATCTCACATATGACTGCCCGCAGACGAAGCCAGTAATTATAAATACCAAACCAACGGTAACTAAAACAATAGTCGGCCAGCACTTGGGGGTACCACTGACCCAAAAAACAGCGTCACCTTCAATGTCATCCTCAAAGTCACCTGTTCATGCCCCACTTTGCGAGGAGGAGTCCGATTCGGATGGAGGCGAATGGTTTATAGCAACTGGAAAAAAAACACCTGGCCGGGAAACTTTAGAAAAATTAAGGGAAGAAGAAATGCTCTCAAAGGATCCCGGCAAAGACAACTACATCGCCGCTAAGGCATTAAAAAAAGTTAGATAAAGAAAGATTTGAGACGGAAAAAGCTCAAATGGCCCCTCACGAAAGTCCAAGCCCACAGCCCCCCACTAGTTCAGCCTCTCAAAAAATTAACCCCCAAACTAGCCCTAAACCCCACAAAAAGACCTCATAAAAAATAGACCAACCCCCAAACCGATGCCTCCTCCAATCACAAGCTCCATCAAGGATAGGGAATACAAACTTATCCCTTTGTCTCCAATTAAAAAAATGATATCTCCAAAACCTTCCCCCTTTGTCTCCCCTCAGCTTACCCCTAAAAGTACTCCCCCTACTTCCCCTAGGAAACAGCCTTCTCCAATCCCATTACCCTCCCCCTCCCCAATGGAAGAAATGCCTCCTCCACCAACCCCTGCAACTCAGAAGAGGCAAAGAAGCCCCTCACTCAAGAGGACAAGAAAAAAAACGGCATTTCTGCCTGGCAAAGATTTGTGTGTTGTCACCGAAGGCCTGGCGAATGCCGCAAAAAACATTAAACATACTAATCTAAAAAAGTTGCTTGACTTTAGAGAAGTGGGGGGTAAATCTGTAGAAGATCCCCTCAACTTTCCCAATGCAAATCATGTACTGACTGTAATCAGAAAGAAACCTGAGGCCAAGGGACTTTGGCAAATGCTGGGGGAGGCAAACAATATTTTTAAAATAAATAAGCCTATGGCAATTTTTAAAAATGAGGAACTTGATTGCATGAGCAAAGATTGTGTTGGGAAGGCCCTCGTTTGGTTACACCCATCCCTCTACCGAATATCCAAGCTAACATATCCTTTGGATGTTGGCGGTATCTCTTACACCGGAGAGATTACAGAACAGATGGTCATGCATTCTTTTGGGGGAGCCGTCGGCATCCTGACCTCGTCAATGTTCGTTTCTGGAACCCAACCCTAAGATATTCTCAATGGCTCTCCTTCTAGCAAGTGTGAATGTCCGGGGGCTGAGGGCCCACTTACGTAAATTTCGTATTGCACTGGATCTTCAGCAGCTTGGAGTGAATGTATGTTGTATTCAGGAAACCCACTTGGTTTCAGGCGACTATTTGGGTGCGTTGGCTAGGCGTTTTCATGTCTATTCAGCGTACTTCGATTCTCGCTCAAGAGGTGTATCCTGGCTGGTAAGTAAATCATTAGATGTGTCGTGTGACCCTTGCTTCATGGATCCGGAAGGAAGGATATGTGTTTTGGATGTTATCATAAAGGATAAGGCATTTCGGCTCATCGGGGTTTATGCGCCCAATCGCCCCAGTGAGCGTGCTCCCTTTTTTCGGCGGATTGATCAATTCATGAATACATCTCGGACGGTTATTTTAGCAGGGGACTGGAACGCGGTCTTGGACCCTGATTTAGATCGTAACACGGATAGAGGAACTAACGATGATAGGGATGCTAAAGTATTTCGCGAATTTCTCGATAGGTTCGATCTTATCGATAAATTCCGGAATGAGAAGCCCCTTGATAGAGTATGGACTTGAACAGCTAGGCGCGGCTCTGGTTCGGGACAGCTCTCGAGTTATCTCGACCGGTTCTTAATTAGGAGAGTCGACGTAGAATTATTACAATGTCCAAGTTTTCATAATATAGTTTACTCGGATCACAGACTCGTTCGGGTTCGAGTAAACTTAGATAGACCTAAGCCTAAATTAGCGGGTTTCTGGAAGCTCAACACTTCGTTGTTCGAAGCGAAGGGCTTCCAGGAACAATTAGAACTTACCCTACAGCGGGAATTGACGGGGGCCATCATTGGGAATAAGAGGTGGAATAGTCTAAAGGATTTAATTAGGTCCTTTTCTGCCGATTTTAGCAGACGACTCAATCTAACAACTAGGGCAGTTAAAGTGACACTAGAATCTAGATTAGATAGGGCGGTGGAGGTGGGTGATAGCGTTAAATTTACCATAATTAAGGCAAAGCTGGCGTCCTTGACTACTAAAGAACACCAAGCTTTAGTAATTAGGGCTAGAATAAAAAGATTGCCCATGGAAACATCAAATATGGCCGCTCAACTGCGTGCAGAAGAACGTAGACAAGCTACCGATCGACATATCGCCCGTGTCTCATTGCCGGATGGGCGTCTCCTGACTACAAACGAAGGTATTCTGGAGGCGTTTCGTTCTCATTTCCAGGATCTCTTTACCAGGGAGCCCAGTTTGTCATTAGTACAATTCGACCCCTATCTGGCTGACTTTCCTCGTCTCGAGGCGACTGAAGCGGCTAGGTGCGAAGGTTGTATAACAGAGGATGAAGTTCGGGAAGCCTTAAGGCGAGTCGGCCTTAACAAGTCTCTCGTGATCGATGGTTTGCCCTACGAGGTGTATTTGAGGCTGTCGCCCTTTTTTGTTCCCTTACTGACTGCTTTATTTAACTCGTGGTTTAGGAATGGGACCATCCCCCAGCACTTAACCATGGGTATTGGGAAGTTGTTACGTAAAAGCAAAACTGGTGGGGATGGGTTAGATAATTTTAGGCCCTTAACAATGCTAAATGCAGAGTTAAAGATGTTGGCCAAGATCTTAGCCAATCGACTGCAGCTTGTATTGGCTCGTCTTATAAGCCCGGAACAGACTTGTGCTGTAAAGGACAGGACGATTCAAGACAATTTGCACTCGATACGCTTGATCTTAGATAAAGTCGACACTGAAGCCGCGCTGATCAATTTAGATCAGTCCAAAGCATTCGATAGGGTTGACCATCGTTATTTGGAGGCTGTTTTGTCTGCGGCCGGTTTTGGCCCGCAATTTCGCTCTTGGATTCGCCTCTTGTATGCGAATCCTGTGGTACTGGTAGAGGTGAATGGTATGAGGTCAAGGCCCTTCAGTTTATCCAGATCTCTTCGTCAGGGATGTCCATTATCACCGATGCTCTATGTGCTTGTGTTAGAGCCCTTCCTTCACAAAAATGTACTTTTTTCATGGAACAAAATAAAATACTTAGGGAAAATCATCGATGAGCAAGGAAGAAGGCCAGACCCAGAAAGGGCAATGGCGATAAGGAACATGCCTGCTCCAGAAAATACTGCATCCCTACAAAGCTTCTTAGGGTTGGCGAATTACTACAATGTGTTCGTACCAAACATGCATAAACTAAGATCACCCTTAAATGAACTGTTAAAGAAGGACCAAAAATGGGGCTGGACGCAAGAGTGCGAAGAAGCGTTTCAGAAAATTAAAGATATCTTAACGTCTGACTTGTTTTTCGGCACATTATAATCCCAAGCGTGATATTGTAGTTGCAAGCGATGCCAGCAACTATGGTATAGGAACATGCATATTGCACAAAATGGATGATGGAAAATTAAAACCCATAGCCCATGCATCCCGAACACTTATACCAGCCGAAAAAAACTACTCTCAAATTGAGAAACAGGCTCTAAGCATTATATTCGCTGTAAAGAAATTTCATCGTTTCCTGCACGGTAGACAATTTCTGTTACAAACAGACTACAAACCCTTATTAACGATTTTCGGATCGAAAAAGGGACTACCACAACACACTGCGAATAGACTCCAAAGATGGGGTACCATTCTTCTTAACTACAATTTTCAAATGGAGTATGTACCATCTAAGAAATTTGGTCATGCAGACGGGTTATCAAGGTTGATACCTAAGCAGACAGAACCATTGGAGGATATGGTGATAGCAGCCATTTAAGCGGAAGCTGAAGTAAAAAATACGTTATGTGACACAATAAGAGAACTTCCAGTAACGCTTGATGAGATAAAGAGTAAGGCAGAAGTGGATGAATTTATCATAAGCACGAAAGAAAAAATCAACAATAGCCAACTAGATGATGGAATTTATTCAATTTGCGACAACGTCCTGTTATATAGCGACAGGGTTCTAATTCCTATGACATAACAGAAAAGAATGCTCAAGGAATTCCATGTGGGACATCAAGGCATATCGAGAATGAAAAGCCTTATGCGCTCTTTCGTTTACTGGCCACACATGGATAAGCATATCGAAGAAAAAGTCAGGAAGTGTAGTGGATGCACCTTAGCTACGAAAGCTCCTCCAACTCAATTCGGATCGTGGACTAAACCGGACCGACCTTGGTCAAGAATTCACTTAGACTTTGCGGGACCACTGGATGGGTTCTACTATCTCATTGTTGTAGACAGCCTAGCTAAGTGACCGGAAGTACTAAAATGCAAGAACCCCACATCCGAAGCAGCTATCAACTTCCTATAGGAACTATTCGCTAGGGTTGGAGTAGTAGACTGCATTGTCACCGACAATGGTACTCAATTCACGTCTACTGAATTTAAACACCTTTGCGAGGATCATCTCATCGAGCATATAACAATCCCTCCATACCATCCAAGAAGCAATGGACTGGCGGAGAGATTCGTTGACACATTCAAGAGATCTCTGAAAAAAGCTAGTGGATCACCGACGGATAAGTCAATCCAACAGTTTCTGCAGGTTTACAGAGTCACTCCGAATGCAAACATCGAAACGTCGAAGACACCTACTGGGGTCATGTTCGGACGCAAGGTTAGATTGATTTTCCATAACTTGTTACCAAACCAGGATAGGGCAAATATAAAAAGAACGATAACAAAAAAACGGTAAAAAGTTGGCGAAAAAGTTTTTTATAAGATCTACAGAAACAATAGGACTTTCTGGGAGTCCGGCACTGTGGATAAACAAATAGGCAACATGGTCTATATGATTAAGGGACCAGATTTCGTGCACAAACGTCACACTAACCAAATCCGGAAAATATATTCGAACAGTGAGGTGACCAGATCGCCCGAGGAGGACATCATGGATGCAGTGTTTGATACTTTTCAGGTGCCCATACCAGAGACTGCTCCTGAGACTAGGAGATCAAATAGAAAACGGAAATCGACTGAGTTGATGATGGTGATTCCCAAACAAAAACGTTATTAATCCCCAGGGGGGATATTTTCAAAGGGGGGGGTGTTACACCGGCCGTTCTTACACAGGAGAAACTACACCTGTTCTCACTATAAATAGTGCGAGTCACCAGAGACACAGAAGACAAAGCACAGTCTTGTAACTGTCTAGCCAAGAGCTAGTCACTTTCTTACTTTGTTAATACACTTGTTAAACCAACCCTCGACTTGACTTCCTTTATTTATTATTTACTCTTGGACAACTTCACAACAATTACTATTTAATATCTTTTCTAATCTATTTAATTTTTACTCGCGTTTATAGTTATATCAACATCGAATCAACTGGTCTTTCCCCAAATATGTGGGCCTGTAATTTATGAATATGTTATAAAGTCTTAACGAGCATGAACCTCGAGGTTAACAGACAAAATCGTTACGCATGGCAACACATATATTTACGTATTGTTGCCTATATGCGTTTCTCATTTTTTTAAGCTAATCATTTTAATAAAATATGACGAAGATATCGGATAGGTGGACCTGAACCAGTAATCAGTCGGTTAGAGTAGAATGCAGTGACCGATTGGGTAATATAGACTTCCACGCCTGGTTTCTTTGCCTTTTGGCTAAGATCAAAGTGTAGTATCTGTTCCGATGGATACTGCACCCTATAGACCGGTATTGTCTTGGCCTTCGGGGCTTGATTTACGCCGGTCTATGGGATTGTCCTGTGCAGTTCTAGGAGGTTCACCCTCCCAAGCTTTGCCTCCCCTCTTTGGGGAGGAGTAAGTTAATTGCTTACTGCTTGAGGCGCCCTTACCGGGGAATGCCGACGGGGCTGCCCAGGCAATTTTTGATGGTCAGAGTGCTCACCTCTCGAGCGCTGGCTTTTCAACCCCCACTTTCCGACCCGACCTTGGGTCACATCTTACTTGTGGGAGTAGGATAAAACTGGCCTTGTGCCTAACTCCTGGAGAGGAGTAAATAATACTTCCACGCCTGGTTAGAATGTGTATTTTCTCATATCTTTTATAGGTCAATCTTTTTAGATATAACATGTCTGAACATGATATATAGAAGAAGAATACACTTGTTAAACGAGATGTAATTTCATGTGGCATAATCTGACAGAAATCTCACAACCAGAAATGTGTCTGAAGTTTACTTAGAGGCGATTTTATTTATTTTATTTATCGTAAATAGTTAATCAGCTCCGACGGCATGATGCATATCTCTCCGTACAATAGTTTTTCAAAACCAACTGACATGATGATTCTTCACCCTACAAGTAAACCCTAGCCCAAATATTCAAAATAAACTAGTATTCGAAGCCTAAATAAAATGTCCATCGACACAGATATACACTGGCTTATACTAGGAATGCCACACCTTTTCCGAGTAATGTTACTCCAAGTAAGAACATTTAGTCGGATACTCCACCAGACTAGATGAATTCTTGTCCTGGAATCTGGTAAGACAAAGAGACCACACTCAAGATATACTATTACATAGTAAACTGGTCAATTGGGAGAGGGAAATTAATCCTCTTAACTTCTTTACTAACTCAACCTTTGACAGGTAAAGAAGAACTTTAATGAAAAAATTAATGTATATGTATCTCATAGAGATATTAAGTGAACTCCTCAGGAAAGAGGCACCTGGATTTCTGAGAATTTCGACTGAAGTAAAATGAAACAAAACATAATATGTATATATATTCTCACATGATTACTGAGTTATAACATGATTTGGGCCTCAAGATCACATCTGTACTTGTCTGAGATTCAAGTTTTGTATTGTCGGAATTGATTGATTGACATTCTTTGGAAGCAAACATTTCCGAAGATATGATCAGATAGGTGGATAGATAGGAAGACATTGACACACATAATATATATATATATATATATATATATATATATATATTTATATATATCATTCATCCACGGTTGATATATACAGTGCACATTTTCGTCAGTGTCTGCACTTTTTAAGATCAATATCTAATTCAGTTCTGAACCAAATTTCAAAATGCTTGTGTTGTTATAATAGACACTAACCCAGCTATATTTTGATATGAAAAAAATCTAAATTTATTTCCTAGAAAAAAGTTACATTAAAATACGTAAGTACTAACCTCAGGGCATAAGCCGGGTATACACATGATAATTGAAATATATTTTTGATTAAAAATCCTACTTCCAGACTCAAATGATATGGAAATGAATATAGAATCCAAAAAGATCAGTATAATTTAATCAGAGTAAGCAGAAAATCTTTCTCACATAAAATGTTATGATATAACTAAAAGTATGATATAACTTAAAGTATGATATAACTAAAAGTATGGTATAACTAAAAGTATGGTATAACTAAAAGTATGGTATAACTAAGAGTATGATATTACTAAAAGTATGATATAAATAAAAGTATGATATAACTAAAAGTATGATATAACTAAAATTATGGTATAACTAAAAGTATGATACAACTATAAGTATGGTTTAACTAAAAGTATGGCATAACAAAAAGTATGGTATAACTAAAAATATAGTATAACTAAAATTATTATATAACTAAAAGTATGATATAACAAAACGTATGGTATAAGTAAAAGTATGATATAACTAAAAGTATGATATAACTAAAAGTATGGTATAACTAAAAGTATGATATAAGTAAAAGTATGGTATAAGTAAAGGTGTGATATAACTAAAAGTATGATATAAGTAAAAATATGGTATAACTAAAATTATTATGTAACTAAAAGTATGATATAACCAAAAATATGCTATAACTAAAATTATTATATAACTAAAAGTATGATATAACTAAACGTATGGTATAAGTAAAAGTGTTACATAACTAAAAGTATGGTATAACTAAAAGTATGGTATAACTAAAAGTATGATATTAGTAAAAGTATGGTATAAGTAAAAGTGTGATATAACTAAAAGTATGGTGTAACTAAAAGTATGAAACAACACTGGTAAAACATAATTTGCGCCACTCAAAAAATGTCTGTTCTTGTGTTTTTCTCATGTTCATACCATCCGTACTCTATTGTTAATATCTAACTCGCTTCGAAATCAAATGTCAAACTTCGTATATAGTTACGAAGGACATTTACCCAGCTCGCTTTTATTTTTGACATTGATATTGTTTAGATATCACAAACACGCTTATTTTTGGGTGCGAAAATCACTAAATATACTGAAATGCCCTTAAATTTATTGTTTATTCTTGGGCTATTTTGATATCAATAACATTTGCCTCTTCCTCTTTTTCATGCATTATTCTTTTTCCTGTTAAATTAATTGTTATTTTGCCAAGATATTTAAAGTTTGACCACTATTTTTGCTTAAGAACGATTTTATTTGATGCTAAACATGTTTATATTTTTAAATTAGGTGCATGCGCTATAATATGATACTAAGCTAATAAGGATACACCCAACTCACTAGAAAAGGGCCATTCGTCAATAATGTAGGATTAAATAGAGTGTGTATGTGTCTCACACAAACAAATTCACGTTTACAAATTTAGTGAATAAAACATACTGAAATCAATAAAACAATGCTTGAAAATGTTTGTTTTTTTTGTAGAAAAATATAACCTTATGTTAATACATAAGAAGTAAAGGTACGGTCATATTCGAGATTTATAAGTCGATACACTTACACAGAAAAAAACTCAACTTAGTCGATTAAGTATTCGAGTCGCAAATCGAAGCTAATACGATCAGCCAAACATGTTTTACTAGGTATTATTATTAACTTGAACGTTTCGTTTAATTTTATTTTAATTGAAATTTATGTATCTCATGAATAAACGAAACTAAAAAAAATAATAGATAATGTCACTCTGAAAAATATGTCACGGTTATTTCTTTATATATTCAACTCCAGGTATCTTCTCGTGATTTATTTTTACTCATAATCAACAATAGTATTATTAGTAGTAATTTCCACTTCATTCTCACTTCCGGCGTTAATCCTATTTTTCATAGGAAACAGTTTAGTACTTTAAAAATAGCTATTTGCTATCGACATCATGAAATGTTTTAGTCGTAGCCTAAATAGTAGATTCAAATTAATTTCATTTTTGTTTAGATTTGCTGCTTATTTCCTCTAGAATTAATATTACGTTTAAACATTTAGTTAAATTGGTACTGATATCGATCCTGACCCAGTTTTCGTGAGGTTCGACTCGGAAGCGTTCGGCTGTCCTACGCAAACGCCCGAGTCTTGACGAGCCGAATGGTACCAGACGATAATTTTGATACGGTGTTGCGTCCTGTTATTGTAAGTTATTTTCTAAAAGAAACAACGACAAAAAAACAAACAAAAACAAGCGAAATATAGCGAAGTTACTGTTATCAAATAAATATTTTGTTTATTTTGATACGTAGCTGCGTCCTATACATTTTAGTTATATTTGCAAGAAATTTTTTAAACAACAAAAAAAATAAAACAAGCAAAACAGCGCGAAATTACTGTTATCAAATAAATATGTTTAACCCTAACCCTAACCCTAACCCTAACCCTAAACCCTAAACCCTTACTCTAACCCTAACCCTAAACCCTAAGCCTAACCCTAAACCCTTACCCTAACAACAAAAAACAAAACAAGCAAAATATTATCATCAAAATTGTCGTCTGGTACAAATCGGCTCGTCAACTCTCGGACGTTTGCGTAGGACAGCCGAACGCTTCCGAGTCGAACCTCACGAAAACTGGGTCAGGATCGATATCAGTACCGTTAAATTATTTTGGGTACAGTTTATATAAAATAATAACCTTTTTATTAAATTATTGATTTTAGTTACCTTATTATTTAAAGTGGAATGCCAACACTTAAATTCGTTTATTACGGTATCGTGTTTTCATTAACTTCATTCTCACTTCCGGCGTAGATACTGTTTTCCATAGGACACGGTTTAGTACTTTAAAAATAGCTATTTGCTATCGGCATCATAGAATGTTTTAGTCGTAGCCTAAATAGTAGATTCAAATTAGTTTTACTTTTGTTTAGATTTGCTGCTTATTATTTTTTTTGCATTTTAGATTTCAATAATTGATTGCTCTGTTGATATTACGTTTGAACATTTGTTTAAATTATTTTGGGTAAAGTTTATATTTAAAAGATAAACCTTTCTATTAAATCATTGATTTTTAGTTACATTATTTTTGTGAGTGCAATTTCAACAGTTACATTAGATTATTATGGTATCGTTTTGTCATAAACTAATAAAATGGATCAAGTTATAAAAAAATATAAAAAATACAAAAACAAGTATCCGAAGATATTTATCTACCCCCACAAGGTAAGATGTGACACAAGGTCGGGAAAGTGGGATTAGAAAAGCCAGCGCCCGAGAGGTGAGCACTCTGGCCATTTAAACATTGCCTGAGCAGCTCCGTCGGCATTCCCCGGTAGAGGCACCTCAGGCAGTAAGCAATAAACTTACTCCTCCCCAAAGAGGGGAGGCAAAGCCTGGGAGGGTGGAACTCCTAAAACTGCACAGGACTGTTCCATAGACCGACGTAAATCAAGCCCCGAAGGCCAAGACAATACCAGTCTATGGGGTGCAGTATCCATCGGAACAAATACTCCACTTTGATCTTGGCCAAAGAGCCAAAAGATCCGAAATGTGCAATATTTATTTGAAGTTTGGAGTAAATTTCTATTTTATACATTATTGAATGTAAATAAATGGATGAATAAACCTTCTTATTAGCCGATTACACTTTGACATTGTCCCTTTCATTAAGAATCTGATAAAAAAGATTAATTAAAATGGGCATTAAAACTACATTTATCGTTACATAACCGTATCACCTCAAATATGCTCAGGTGGATCTGGGGACGGAATCTTCGTTGAGGAGCTGCCTTTAAACTTATCTGTCGGGTTCGGGTTAGCGTTTTAGAGAATTAGATTTTTGCATAAAAGCAAAATTACATTCATCGCCACATCGTTGGAGGAATATCATCAACTGAGTCGAACTCTATTCTTAGCATATTAGGAAAACGTACAAATACTCTGCTACAGATATATAGTATCCGAGAAGAAATTATATAAAATGTCAGACAAATGAAGTAAGAAGAGGCAATCTGCTGCTAGGAAACAAATCATTATCGACCCTATTATCAAACATGGTGGTTCTGTGAAGTCATCCAAAGAGAGACAACTGGTGTTAGGAAGTGGCTTAATACATATTTAAAAGTGTAACTGGAATGTAATACATGTAGCTTATTGCCCATAAATAAAATCACATCGAAAGCAACAAAAAAGAAGAAAAGACACTCAGTCAATATGCTGAGGCTTGTAGTTGTAATTAAGAACAATTTTGGAATATTTAATTATCATCGCCAAGGACGATTGGTGGTTTTATATTATAGCACCAATTTTTTACCGTTGCCAGCCTATTGATGTTCTATCTCTATATGACGAGGTTATCAAATGATTAACTTAAATTGAATGTACAATAATTAGTTCCGACGGCTTTTGCAGATTATATTGTACAGCTAGAGTAAACATTTGTATATACGTAGGACTTTTTATTTAATACCGATTTCAAGTGCTGTATAGGATTTAAAATATTCCATATGTGTTTATAATACCGGAAGCCTATAGAAACCCTCTGACTGTAAACCACGACGGAAGGAAATCGCGGAGTACAACTAAATTTGCCACTAAAATGTTCGTATTTTAAAGTTATATCTGAAGAATAAAGATTTGTTTGCGTTAAAATTATGGGGATTATTTTGTATAACAAATCCTAAAATTTCGTTGTCGTCGTTTTTTTAGAGGGATTTCAGTAAAAAAAAAACGAATTAACTCACCTAATTTGAAATATATATAACAAGAAGTCTTTATATTGTAAAGACACATATATTTCTGAATTGACCATAGACATTTGGATTTCTCCTACACAAATAGGTAAATTGGTCAATTTCTAAGTTTGTAATTATAATGGATACCTTTTTACAGCAGTTTTTGTAACGTATACTTTCGACTCATTTTCTCGTCTATTTTTGACATATCAAGTCTTTTTTTCCGTTCATTGTATATTAAAAAAAAGACTTTGGTTTAAAGTAATCATATAAAGAAGAAACAATCTTAAAATTAAACTGATACGAACAAATTCGCGCTTCCGTGTCAGTTTTGCACGTGTGTTAGAAGGTTGATGAGATTATACTGAACATTTATTTCGCTTATAATCGCATCATCTTTACTACAATTATGATTAATTCTTATTTACCACAAGATGACGTTCCTTTTTTAATAATTTTAGTACAGTTTACACATTTATTACAGCTGACAAATAAATAACGTAAACACATAAGACATAAGATTTAAAAAGCACAATTCGTATTAACTGATAGTTTATGCTTTTAAATTTTTGGGTATATATATATGTATCTGAGTATTAAAGATATTATGATCTAAACTGGACGTTACAAAACAAAAGCCCAACTAAACTTACCTCACTGTTCTGTCTAAGTTTCTTTGAGTTCAGCCAAGTGTCATACTTCGCCCGTATAATGTGATCGGTTAAAAATGACATTACATTTTAGAGGGTTTTATCCTTGTTTGAAGCCTTTCTTACGAGTTATACACCGTGACAATTGGCCTCAGGGAAAATGAGCACATACGACAATACAGTCCATAATTTTAAACGAACTTCAAACGGTCATACATAGATTAACATGATACAATTGTTTAAGTTTTGTGATGTTTCATCTGACTACCTAAGTGTTTGATTTAATGAACATGACCTGTTGGCTTATAATACATTCAACTAACTAAATAACGAAGTTACGCCGATGTTCAGATTGTAATTGAAATAGTTTTTTATTTAAAATAAATATATACCCAAAGTGATAATATCTTGATATTATCTGACATATATTTTAAAAATATATCAGAAATAATGGGGTGAAACGTATCGAAATATAACTAAGCAGCTCTCTAAAATAATTACTGTTTTTACACTTTCTCAATAAATAATTGTTTTCTTTTGAAACAACAAATGCATATAAACACATACTGTTTTTTATTTTATTTGATATTTTAATTATCTAGATGAACAAACTCACAATTTTCTAAAAATAAAATTATTCATACTATGACTAGATTTTATTCAAAGCCATTATTATTTCAAATAATGAAAAATAGTAAAAATGTTTTTCTAGATATATCGAATACCAATTGCTATATTATTTTAAAATGTTTACACATTATAAGACAAATTCAAACATCATATGTTTTTGATTAATGTGTGTGTATTATTACAAAAGTCAGAATTCTCTTATATAATTTCTACTATTAAGCTGATAGATTTGGCAGTAACACCGAATGTTCTATAATCATTTGACCCAGGTATATAATTATGTTATTTACTAAAATACCAAATTAAATATTTTGTATGTAGTATGAATACAATTCTTAAAATCAAACTAAATTACTAACTTTCAATTATATATATATATATATATATATATACATATATACATATATATACATATATATACATATATATATATACATATATATACATATATATACATATACATATATATACATATATATACATATATATATATGTATATATACATATATATATATATATATATATATATATATATATATATATATATATATACATATATATATATATATATATATATATATATATATATATATATATATATATATATAAATGACTAAATCCGAAAGTTATTTTCCATTCATCTCAACTATAGTAACATCAAAACTGACTAAACTTGTTTAATTCTATGAAACTACATAATATTTTTAAATACTATATATAGTAGACTTAAAATGCACACAAAAAGATGTAGGTCTTCTTAATTTGCATAATTATTTTAATAAAGAGATCCTAGTTACATAATAGTATGTAATATACAGTTGTAAATTTGCCTTGTCATATTTTTTATATATACGCAATATTTTCGTCGGTAAAGAATTGTCTGATGTTGCTCGGATGCTGCGAAAAAATGCGTCTGATATCGCCGGTAGGCTGGGAACAGATACTACACTGTGATCTTAGGCAAAATACCAAAGGACCATAAAAAATAATGTTTTCATAGCTAGATATTTTCAAATGAATAAACAAAAATGATTTAATCTATTATTTTATTATCTTTTAATGGGCGTGAATAGTATAGCATCTGTTCTATTGTCATGATCTTATCCTGCCAGGTATTACCTCCTCCTTTTAAGTCGTTATCTCCTCCCTTGATAATCAATGTCGTATACGTTCGCTGATCATGATATCATCATCCTAGGATAGCAAGAATATGCAACCGAAAGGAACACATATTTGCTAGTATATATATATATATATATATATATATATATATATATATATATATATATATATATATATATATAAAATAAATATGTAAATATGAAACGAAAAGTCAACTTTTAGTAGAAAGAACCTATAGTGAAATGGTAAAAGCTCAATATACGAGATAGAACAATCATAAAAATAGATAGACGAAGAGTGATAAACAAGCACGAATGTCCAAATTTATTTCAAACTTCGATTGTTCAATGCAAGGTATATTCTGCAATAAAATTATGTTTATTATTCTTTCCTTAAGCCAAGGCTTTTCAAAGATCAAGATCTTATCATGAGAGGAATTATACAAATAGATAAGTTGGCAATAGAAAAGCCAAAATTCTACATTTGAAAAAATATTAAGAAAATGATGGGTGCCAACTTATCTATCGGTATAATTCCTCTGATGATAAGATCTCGATCTTTTACAAGCCTTGGCTTAAGGAAAGAATAATAAACATAATTTTATTACAGAATATACCTTGCATTGAACAATCGAAGTTTGAAATAAATTTGGACATTCGTGCTTGTTTATCACTCTTCGTCTATCTATCTGTATATATATATATATATATATATATATATATATATATATATATGTATATATATATATATATAATTAATTATTAAAGACAATATATGTACTATCATATATCATCGGATCCTTTTACTTTGTAGTCTCCTTTGAAGATTCAGCTCAATGTTTGTCAATTATTGATAACAGAGCAAAATATAGAACAGTTTTTATTATATTCCAATAACCATGGTTTGTTTTATTACTTTTATTTTTATTTTTTTCACATTTCCCAAAATTCCAAATTTCTGTGAGATATATTTAACGAAAAAAAATCAAAATGGCGGATTAGTTTGATCGCACCCGTGTAAGTGTTTGCTCTAAAATTTTTGTTTGTTTTTTGTTTATTTTCACCTTAAAATGAAACTGATGTATAATGTGGGTGTTTTTCAAGACACTCTAATCTAAGAACTCTTTTATTATTTGTGAATTTTTCTGATGATTTTGTAGTGTTGCAGAGACGATATTGGCATACAAATGCTGTTTGGCACAAAACAAATGAAACGGCCCGTTAAATATATCTCACAGAAATTTAGAATTTTTGGAAATGTGAAAAAATTAAAAATAAAAGTAATAAAACAAACCATGTTAATAGCACAACTCATGTTCCGGGCTTTCGCATCCTGCGACTGGCTTGAATAATAATCTTTACATGGACGATTCCGGAATGGATGAAACGTATATGTATGTAGATGAACACATTTTAAAATTATTTGTTGACCGCAATTCAGGCTGGGCACCCTTATGATCAGTATTATTACAGCCGTCAACATCATAGCTTTAATGCGTGGTCTTTCATAAGTTGAGCACTGTTGACGTTGGATGCCTATCGCGCAAGCTCATTATAATATGTTTAAAAACTCTCATCGATGTATGGAGATTCTAAGGCTACGGAATTTTTGTTAAAAACTTAACTCTTGTTCCGAGGATTCGAATCCTAAGACAAGCTTGACTAATTATCTCTACATTGACGATTCCGGATGAATGAACTGTATACCTATGTAAATAAACAAATATATATATATATATATATATATATATATATATATTTATCCAGGTTAAATTTGTTATCACATGGTAAGTATCTCTACAGTTTTTTTCAAAATAGTGCTGAATTATGTATAATCATAGTTTTATTCATACAAAAGTATCAATGCTTATTTAAGCTGCGATCGAAACATTTCCAATGGATGTGTAATGCAGTGGAAATGTTCCGATCGCAGCTCTAACAAACGGCGATCCAATCACGCTGGTAAAACATTTCCTTACTCTACTTTACCAACCTTATTAGATCGCTGATAAGACAGACATGTTTAACCAGCTTGATAAGACACATTTCCCAAAGATATGTAGCCTGTATATGTTTGTATAAAGGCTATATATATATATATATATATATATATATATATATATATATATATATATATATGCATAAAATATTTTTTATTCAATATTTAAGTGTTTAATACCTACAGACGACGTTATTTCGGGTTTACACACTCAGAAGTGCAAAAGTTGGTTTTCAGGCGGTCATATGGGTTCGAACGCAGATTGTAGACTAGGCCTAGAATTACGAGCCTACACACACACACACACACACATATATATATGAAATATATCAGATAGAATTATAAAATGTACACAAAAAAATTAATTTTAATACTGCTTTTATGCTTTCATTTTTATTTTATTACGATAAGAAAAAATATATTCCAATTAACATTAATAAAAATGATGCGTAATTTCAATAAAAATTAAAAAATAAATAAATAAATAAAATAAAAATGAATATGTCAAAAAACATACATATTTAATAAAGGAATGACAATAAATATGAATATGTCAAAATTTAAATAGAAAAATAGATACAATAAACAAATAATGAATATTAAAAAACAGAGAAAATAATAACCAATGACATAATTAAAACAAGGTAAATAATAATAAAAGAAAATATACGGAAGGATTCAATAGAAAAATATAGATAGAAAATTTTTTTAAAAAAGTAATACAATACATATAAAAAGAAATGAATAAAAAATAATACAGTATACGTATAAAGCGTATGGAATTAAGAGAAAACTAATTTTTAAAATAATAAATTAAATAGTACAAACAGGCAAAATAATTGTTCAGTTTAAATTAAAACAAACATTTACGAATCAAATAATAAGAATGCACAAAAAAGTGAGAAAAAAAAACAGATTTAAAATGTTTGATAAAAAAGATATGATTCAAATATTAAAGACACATTATAGGAGATGTATATAAAATAAACTATTAAACCAATGTGCATAAAAGCTTTAGTCATTCTTAAACTGACTAAATCATTATTATTTAATAGAAGTAAACTTGCACGATATTAACAAAATTCTTGGTCTTGAAAAACGGTTACTTGTTAGTACATGAAAAATATGTGTAGGCGTTCTGGTAAGCAAGACTAAAGCAGACATTTTCAATCAGAAGCAGCAGGAGCGGATGTAGAAAAGTGTTGACAACGTACATATTTATTTAAAAAAATGTAAATAACCGAACAATATAATCAAATCAATATACATGTAAATAGCTATTTTTTAATATTTATTTATCGAAATACGTCATTGGGGTAAAAGAATAACATTATAATCAGTAGATATGAGTGAATAAGCACTTGAATAAGAAAAAGGAAAAAAAGACGAAAAGCAGGAACGAAAGAAAGCCCAGACGGAAAGCTATACACGAAAGAAACAAACAAAAAAATAACAAAATATAAGATAGCAGGCATGAGATGGGGATTGCGGTAAGAAAGTGTCATTTCAAGTGAAGCGACATGTCGTGTTACCGGAAATTAGGTCGTAGCTGGAAGTCGTTCAGAGCAAATACCAATAAGCTATCGTTTCAAGAATAAGATATTTAGTTCATTTTGAAATATCATTTCCGCAAAAACGCTGCACTCATATAGAGAGACACACAGGCATACGCGCGCACACACATATATATATATATATATATATATATATATATATATATATATATATATATATATATATATACATATATATATATATGTATATATATATAGATAGATAGATAGATAGAAGGAGAGACAGACAGCAGACAGACATACAGACATAGATAGATAAATAGATTAATATATATACATACACATACACATATATCTATATCTATATGTAGTTTTTGCATTATTTATTTACTTATATTTATTTATAGATACAACAGTTTTATATATATATATATATATATATATATATATATATATATATATATATTTGTTATAATGGAATAATACCAGGAAGAAATCCGGGTATGAGAGCTCAATGTGGTATACAGAGCAAGAATAACATAAAATATTATAACACGAAATTACATGATTGTCGAGGCAGTAATTTATTTCAACCTTGTGGTTTCCTCAAGCATAAAACTAGACAATTATATGAACAGGTAAGAATAATTATGGCTTGTTGCAGATCCATCCTCACAAACAATCGAGAAACATGGATGAAATTAAACAACAACAGCTTTGATGTTCCGATGGGTGCCTTTGACTCAGCCCAGATTGCCGACCTTGTGGGCATATTTATTGTTGTTAAGTTGTCCCACAGAAAATAATAAATAAAGGAAGTCAAGTCGAAGGTTGGTTTAACAAGTGTATTAACAAAGTAAGAAACTGACTACCTCTTGGCTAGACAGTTACACGACTGTGCTTTGTCTACAGTGTCTCTGGTGACTCGCACTATTTATAGTGACAACCAGTGTAGTTTCTCCTGTGTAAGAACGGCCGGTGTAACATTTATAATGTACACTATTAGCAGAATTGTAGAGCCTAATTTAGTGGGTTTATACAGGGGTGATGAACTAATTATCATACCTAATAGTGACGCCCCTCCTTGGTATCTAAAATACATAAAACATTAATAAGAGCCTTCAAATACCGTGGATTTAAAATAGATATAACCCCACATTGTAAAGAAGTAAACTATCTAGATATAACACTAGACTTAAAAAGGGGGAGACATACAAACCCTTCAATAAAGATAATCACACACCATCCAATATCAATACTAGATCTAACCACCCGAACTGTATAATTAAACAAGTAACTAAACCGATTAATACTAGAATTAATAAACTTTCGGCTAACAGGAACATTTTTGAAACAAACAAACATTTATCCAATAGAGCGCTAAAAAAAAGCGGATATAGTGAAAAACTCAAATATACCAAGAAAGAAAATAAAGATAAATCCAGGAATAGAGGCCGGAAAATAATATGGTTCCATCCTCCGTACTGCTAACTATCTAACATAAACATCCGGAAAGTATTCTTGAACCTGGTAGATAAGCATTTTAGTATGAATAATCCACTTAGGAAGATATTTAATAGAAAAACCATGAAAATCAGTTACTCTTGTACCAAAAACATGGATAGAATAATCAGCACCCATAATCATAAATTACTAAACAATTCTAGTAAAAATACGGCTTCAATAGATAAATGTAATTGTCAAGTGAAAGATAACTGCCAACTGGACGGTAACTGTAAAGTTGAGTGCGTGGTTTATAAGTCCACTATTCATCCGGAAGATAACTACAGGGACAAGAAAGTTTACATCGGCATCTCCGCGGGTAACTAAAAACAACGTTTTTATAGCCACAAACACTCTTTTAACAACCCAGAACTCAAGAACAAAACGGAGTTAGCTAAACAATGGTGGCTTCTGAAAAATGAGGACCGGTCCCCGGTGGTTTCGTGGTCAATCCTATGTTTTTCGGATGTTCCAAATGGATTTAGGCAAAGATGCAATTTATGTTTAGAGGAAAAAATAAGAATCCTAAAATACCAGCACAATAATCTTTTAAACTAACGCGATGCAGACATAAATGTAAATTTAAAATAACCAATATCTCATAATCCGATAGACCTCTAGATTTGTAACGGTGAAGATACCAAATAGATTAAAAACCCCAATAAGTATTTATAATAATATCTGTTATGGACACGTAATTACTGACTTGGTGATATTCATTATAGGTGTTTTGGGATGTATGCATATATAATTGTACTTTAAGATATTTTTTATTTTGATTATTTACTTAAAATAAGATAGCTTTAAGAAATTGGTCTGCTGATAATACACTAATCATTGAATTAATTTAAGTATAAGTGTCTAATATTAGCACTAGACATTGTTAGATTGGAATTATGTTATAATTATAGGTTTCCATAGATTATAAAATTAATGTAAGATGAATTTTTAGCACTCAGATTATTAGAATGTAGAATGTTTATGTAAATGTTTTGTATTTAGATGCATATTGGCATCTGTGGGTGTGTATGTAACTGCATGCGTATAATACGTATTTCAAATAGATTCAAATATAATCTTAAATAATTTTATTTTTCAAATATATCCTATCTCGGATCTAGACAGAATTCAAACTTGTAAACCTTCCACAGTTTGTCAGTCGGTTGATGACACGCAAATGCCTGCCTGTTTCTCTTTTTTTCTTTCTTCCTTTCTTTTTCTAAGTCTAGCCGAATTTATATGACACGAAAAAATATTGTTGCGTGCGTTCGTGATCGTAGGATGTGTATATATGTGTGTGTGTAGAGACGTATATACGTTTTTATATCACCAAGTCGTAAGTGTCAAAATAATATGTGCTTTTAACTCAGACGTTATTATTTAAAAAAATCACAATAATATCCATTTCGATCGCCTTAGTTAAATATAAGATGTAACTCCCTCCTCGCTCTGTAAAAAGTTTCAGATTGGTTGCAACCAACACTTTCTCTGGTTGTATTTGAATTGTTGAAGGTGAATTCAGTTTTCTGTCAGTCTCAAAAATGTAATTGTCTAGTTTGATGCTTGAGGAAACCACAAGGTTGAAATAAATTATTGCATCGACAATCATGTAATTTCGTGTTATTATATTCTATGTTATATATATATATATATATATATATATATATATATATATATATATATATATATATATATATATATATATATATATAACTATTACATCTCTAAATAAATATAAATATATATGTATATATATATATATATTCATATATATATAATTATATACATTAGCTATGTTTATATGTGAATATATTTGTATAGATATATAGCATCCCCTCCTAAATTACTTACTCGGCAATAACCGATTTTGAGACACATCTGCTAGTTGTAAGTTGGCAAACTGTGGGCTATATTCAGTTTAATTTAGAGTTATGCGAAACGAGTATAAAAGTAGTAGGAACCCTTCATGAAACTACAAATACGTCTGATATGTATGACATTTTTCTTACAGGTATTAGCATTAGTGTAAGGGTAAAATATAACTTAGTTAATATTTCCTTATTTTTAGTTACCTTCGAGCATTTGAAAAAGGGTTTTAGGAAGCAACATATTGGCATAAGTTCTAATTTTTAAATTCAAACAATTGCAATAAGTTAGGTCCATAATGATAAGACAGCAATTAAACTAGATTCTCTGAATTTTAATTTCGTCTAAAGACACTTAAGTTAAGCCTTAAATATCTAACATTTTTAGAATCGAAATACTGTAATGGATTTTTTATAAAAATTACAATAAATATTCATTGACCCACCGTTTATAATTAGTATCTATTCATTTTAATACCCGTATATATATATATATATATATATATATATATATATATATATATATATATATATATTAGGTATTGCTTGTCTTTATGTCATGTATTACTTGTCTTTATGTTCTGTATTACTTGTCTTTATGGCATGTATTACTTGTATTTATGTTCTGTATTACTTGTCTAGATGTTATGTATTACTTGTATTTATGTTATGTATTACTTGTCTAGATGTTATGTATTACTTGTCTTGATGTTATGTATTATGTGTC
>OY744519.1:191116320-191123820 GCA_963556195.1 Sepiola atlantica | reverse complement strand
ATATATATATATATATATATATATATATATATATATATATAAGACAAGTAATTTCCTAACATAAATGCAAGTAATACATAACATAACACAAGTAATGCATAACATAATGACAAATAATACATAACAGTAACGCACTACAAATAATTGTAGAGGAAGTAGGAATAGAAAAATAGAGGAAAGCCAACAGATAATTGTAAAAAAATATAAACATCATACTGATGAAAACAGCTTAAATCTTAATTGCTTTAAAATTTGAGAGCATAAACTGATCAGTTTATAGCAAGCTGGAACCGATAAACTTCGTGTAAGTTGTAATATAGTATAATCTACAAAGACGAAAAGAAACGAACAGCAAACGTCAGGGTAGATATATAAAAAAAACAACTCTCATAATCAGATACACACATCTTGGTTGTAAAAACACAAAACAAATCGAGTTGTAACAACACTATTTGTCAGCATAAAATACTCGTGAAGTGACCGAGTAGATTGTAAAACCCAGGAAAAAAGCAACAAAGAGATTTCTGCTAAGAAGCCATGGAAACATGAGGAAAATTTTTAACAAACACATTTTGGAAAACATCATATGTTGTTATCAGCGCAAGTAGATACGGATTGTGTGAGAAGTAAACACCATTAGTAATAGTGATTGAAATAAGAAGTAAAATATTGGGAATCCGGGAAAACTTAATATTACTCAGATTGCAGGTAATTACACATAACGACTATAAGTAATATAAGATATGATCACTCATAACGAGTAAGAAATATAAACTGAACGAATTAGATATATTAAAGCGGAATTTTTATCAACATTTTAAATCTGCTTGCTGTAAAATAAATTGAATTCAGACAACACCTACCGTGTCAAATGTATTTGATCTTAATCAATGACTTCATTCAGATGGTGTAAACTGAAGTTGCTTTTTCGTTTGTATTTGCAATAACACGAACTTATATTTACTAATGTATTAAAACAAAATGGTATACAATGTTTCCATTTCTATAAATAAAGCATATAAACGACTACTAATTAATATTATATGAACGCTATTCTTATAATCTTCGTTTTTCGTTTGACAACGGTTCGACCAATATAATCTCCGAGCTTCTTCACCTTCATCTGTCAGAACTGAACTCTTTATATACTCCATGGAGTAGATTGTTCACGTGTAGACGTGTCATATTTTTAAAATGCTATTCTTTGTTATCATCGCATGTAATGAAAATTGAATGATTTCTGTTTTTGTCAGTTCAATCGTAGGTGGTACAATAAGATCCAATCTGTAGTCTTGCTGGTAAATTAACTGCAATTACTTGTCGAGCTACAACCACTGCACATGCTTTTCCTTTCTTTCTCGGCTTTCGTCCATTCAAAGAAAAGTTTAATAAGCAGACATTATTTCCAATAAGTTCCCGTCTGTGTAACACAATACTACGGAATACATTCTTACCAACTACACCATGGTCGTCTTCAAGTTCTATGTGAACAAATAGATGTCAAGCCGTCTTCATAATCAACCAAATTCTATACATTCCACCAATCGTTTCCAATTCTTTCAAGGTAGTCTACATCATTAAAATGACAATCTAATTAACTCATATCATCGGGTGACTTTTACTATTGCTAAGTGGCGATCTATTACAAACGTATAAAATATATATATGGACACAAAAACAATGAAGCATCTGTAGGAATATTTTCACCAGTAAATTAAAAGCTTGATTTGTCAGAACACATAAAAAGTACTAAAATAAAAGATAAAATTGTTTCTCATTGGACTTACACTACTAAAGATTATGTTAATTTTATATGTAGATATTTGTTTACAGGTTTTCTGGTTAGAGAGGTTGTCGTTCGAAAAATATTGCGTTTCGATTCAAATACTTCTGTTTGTTTATCATATATATATAGATTTTCCTTGAAGTCGTTTATAGTATACTCGTTTCTTTGTTATATATATATATATATATATATATATATATATATATATATATATATATATATATATATATATACATACATAATTATATATATATATATATATATATATATATATATATATATATTGTTGATGGTTTTATTCAATTTTGCTACATAATATATTGTGTTTCATTAACGTTTAAAGTAAACGTCAACACGTCAGGCATTTTGTAATCCACTGTTCAAATTTCAATAATTCAACAACAACAGGAAATTGGGGATGGATAAGAGGGAGGGAAATGATTACGAGGTTCGCATACAGCAAGGAAAGGAAAGGAGGAGGGGGATATTTTAACGGGTGATATTTTAAGAAATTGGGTGGGGTGGTATTTAGTGTCTGGGTTATTGTGACCTTAATCTTAACTGGAGCAGAGAGTGGGATTGGTTTGAATTTATTCTATATAATAAAAATAAAAAATATTGTCGCTTACAGTTAATAGACGTCTCTTGGTTTTAATTTAGGAGTTTATTTCTGTCTTTAAAACGGATAATTTCCAGTTTTTCATTTAGACATAATCTACATGGTGAGTTCATTGATTTGCAGGTGCTAGACTTTTTTAGGATTTTCCACTTTATTATAGGAGTTTCTACTTTTGTTTTTATTTTTTGGTAGTGTAGTGATAGTCCCGTTTGGCCAGGGTTGTTAGGGTTCTTGAAGGAGAGGTTATGGTTGTAGAATCTTTCCATGAAGATATTTTTCTCTGGATTTTCATTGAGCACTCTCATGAACCCGGTTTCAACTTCCTTCGGATTTTTACCCCTTGGATAGTTGTAACAAGTTAATTATATATATATATATATATATATATATATATATATATATATATATATATATATATATATATATTAAGTAAAAATGAAGGTGAGAATTTCGAGGCAGGAGCAATGAAATGTTGAAAACCGGAAGCTGGAATATAAATGAACAAACATAAATGACAAGTGACGGTAAATCTCAGATCAATTCATTAATATTTCAAAATTTAAATATAAAGACAGTAAATTGTAAAATTGGTGGACTTACTGTTAAATATTTAAAGGTCGGAAACGGTAGCGACTTTAATTATTTCGAAAGTAACAGTCTCTCTTTTTCAAAAAGAAGACACGGGTTTGACTGGCTGTGTCAGTTGAGGAGAGCCAATTGGACGCTGCTATTTAAAAAAAATAAGCTGAGATTGTCAGAAAGATAGACAAGTCATGCAGAAAATGCAATAGTAAACATATGTAATAGATTACTAAGATTAATGAATTTAGTTAATCTTAAATAATAACATTTAAATTTAATTTAATTTATTTTGTTGTTGTTCTATTTTATTATTATTAATATTTGTTTTTTAATGTATTATAAACTTTTTCTTTATTATTTTTTATATTACATATTTTATAATTATGTGTTGCAATTGTAAATATAGGTTCGAACAGTCAGGTAAAGAGTAAGGGAGATTATCAGAGATCAACATTCAGATGATCAAAAAAATTATAATTACGTTAAAAAACAACAACAAAATAAATTAAATTAAACCTAAATAGTATTATGAGAAATAATAATGTAGTTCGCTTGAAGCATTGTGCGTAATATGTAATACGTATTGTTAGAAGTTGATGCCAATGCGTTGGTTAGGTGAAACCTGCGGTACGAGAAAAGGTAAACAATCACAATAATTACAGTATTGGGAAATAAATAATTTTTAAATAATATTGTTATATTTACCAGTGTAAAGTTCCAACCGTTATAGTAGCGTGGTGTGTCTTTCTTTTTTATTCAAATTATCGAGGAAATCCCCCATCCTCAGAAATAAAGATATCCACTCGTCGGTGTGTGTTTTTGGGCCAATTTCAATCCCAGGAATTAATACCTCTATTAGTTTTAACAAATAGTGATTAGTGCGAACTATAATCAAAGCTTTACTTGCAAATGTCCTATGCGCCCTGCAAGGAGATAGATATATAAATATATCGGTGATGAGCCGATACAATTGTATGCAGGAAATAAGAACAGTATTGATGTGTGTATAGGTGTGACTATGTTATTCCTAACATTTAGCGTGGTTTTAATTAAATACAAATATTTTATACCATAGCTCTCGCTTCACACTATACAGCTATTACAATAGCTTCATGTTAGAACATTTATATTTTAAATATAAACACTTTAAATATAAATACACACACGCATATATATATATATATATATATATATATATATATATATATATATATATATATATATATATATATATAGCTAATCAAAATTCATCGGTATAATAAGACACTTTTACAATTATTTCAAAGTTAATTTATTTCTGGAATTTATATTTGTTCAAATAAATTCAAATTTTATATTTCTTTTTAATCAGAAATGTTGAAATAATTAAAATAAATAACTTAATCTGAACAAACTATGAAACGTAATAGACAAAAAATATTAGTCAAATGTCCCTCTAGATAGAGAAATTACAATTTTCAGATCAACTGGGAATATTTTAAAGCAGCTGAAATAATTGTGAAATTTGTTAAAGCAAAAGTTTGATTTTACACAAATCGTTCCTGTTTAAAAAAAAAAGAAATATAAACGACGTGGTATTTTTTAATAAAGTGAAAGAAATTCATTTGGTTGATCAAATATTCCTTGATCATCGATTTCCCAATGAACAGACAGAATCTTCGATTTTTCTTTCACCCGTTACAGTTACAATTATTCAGTCTTTTGTTCCGTTTTTATTCTTTAACAAATATTTTTCAAGTCTTTGGAAATAGTTCCGACACCAGCCACTTCGATCGTTAAACTTGAAACTTTCGACTCTTTTGCCTTTTGTATACGATTGTCACATTATTCTGTGTCGGTCTGCTTCAGTTTCTGTTCAATCTGTTAACTTCTAAAGAATTTTTCATATATATATATATTTGATCTCTATTTAATTTTTTGATACTTTCCCTCATTTTTCTATTCGAAAATTAGTTCGCTTTTTCATGGTAGCTGCAGTATAGTAGATTCTAGCGTAGACTAACGAACCAGCGGACCGCGTTCGAATACTATCATATCCACTATGAATGGTAGCAACTTAAGCTGAGCCAATCCCGTCTGTACCTGATATTCAAAAAGAAGTAATCAGGGAAACAAGACCAACAACAACCAATTAAATAAGAATTTGCACAGTTTTTGAGAGGTCGAAATTGAAACTACAACAGATGATAACATTTCTGTAGTTGTGGTTCAACAGAAATGTAATTCCCCTTTTTCTCCCTCCATGTGCCTAGCGTTCGGCAGAATTTCTAACATGTTGAACACCTAACCGCTTCTATGTTGATTCTAATTTTGTCGTCTTCAAATCCAAAGGCAACAAGTCATTAACCACTCCATACGTAATAAAACATGATTCATATCTTTGATCAACACTAGAATACCAATAGCGTTTCCCATCTCTCGGCTGACAATCATTCCCGTCTCAGTAACCCTTATCCTCGAGTGACTCTTGACCTGGATAAGTGGTGCCCTAATAGGAACATGATAAAAAAACACACAGTTAATGTTAGGCTCGTTCACCAGTTTCTGTTGCAGGGGAAAACTAGTGAACTCAGGGTTCATTTGGGCAGTGTATCTGGTGGTGATTGAACGTTAAAAGGCGTGGCCAAAGTGCATATCTAAGAAAAAGAAGACGGTGACAAATGTTTTGAAAAAGTACAAAAAGAAAATGTTATTTTACTGTGTTACGGATAAAATTCAAATGTATTGATTTACTCCTCTCCAGGAGTTAGGCACAAGGCCAGTGTTTATCTTACTCCCACAAGTAAGGTGTGACCACAGGTAGGGTCGGGAAAGTGGGTTTAAAAATTGCATGAGCAGCCCCGTCGGCATTACCCGGTAGGGGCGCCTCAGGCAGTTAGCAATAAACTTACTTATCCCCAAACAGGGGAGGCGAAGCCTGGGAGGGTTGACCTCCTAGAACTGCACAGGACAGACCCATAGACCGGCGTAAATACAGCCTCGAAGGTCAAGACAATACCAGTCTATGGGGTGCAGTATCCATCGGAACAGATACTACACTTTGATCTTAGCCAAAAGCCAAGGATTTTCTTTTTCCAATATTTCTAACATCATTGTAGTCACGCTAAAATGCTGTGTTGTTGATTAAAGGTGTTATAATTATAATACTCACATTTTGTTCAATATTATAGTTATTACAAAAATATTAAGTAATGTTTAGTTTTACTAGCTAGACATAACCGGATAAAATAGTTTTTATTGTACAGCATATTATTGATAGTAACATTAATTTAAACATACATATAGCAATACTGACGTCTTATTAAAGTATTAACGTTACGAAATTGTTATGAAACTTATAGTATTTCTGGTTTATGTAAAGTTTGGTAGTTAGGGAATGAAAAAGAAAACAAACAGGAATTTATAATTAAGAAGTATTATGTCGATACCGGAAATTGAAAATGCAAGTTATCAATGTAAAGTCTGATATCCGAATGTCTATATTCAGCCCGGGCCCTCATAATCTTAACTAATTTAAGGTGTGTTTTAAGATATTCTATTAATATTCATATTGTATACTGATGCTGTTTTATTGTTTCGCTCCAATCTGCTTCCGTTTCAAGTGGTATCACTTGTATTATTTAAACATAAGACAATTTAATATAGCTTTAATCTTATATTTTTTGTTTTTTTTAGCCCCTACATCAAGTTGGTTTATGACTTGTACAGAGCGACTTCCATTAAAACTTTCTTAGGTGTGTTTAAAAAATAGTCATTAATATTTATATTGTATACGTTGCATTTTTTTGTTTCGCTAGATACCGCTACCGCGGATAATGTTTAAATAGTATCACTTGTTTTATTTTTAAAATATGAACATTTTTATATAACCTTAGTCTTTTAAAGATTAAGGTCAATAGGCATCTTCTGTCTTTGCGTTAACATTTTTTATTGATTTAGCCCTTTACATCAAGTGGCTTCATGTCTTGCCCAGACCGACTTCCATAAAAAAGTTGTAGATCATTTCGTCTTTGGTTTCTCACTATTTAATTGTAGAATACTTTTCGGTTTGCTTGTCAGGCTTATAAAATTTATATATTCGGATGACTCTTTATTCCTGGAGGCCCTGTGATTTTGGTGGATGGGTAAATGTCACGGTTTTGGAGAGGATTTGAAAAAATGAAGGTATTTAAGAGTGGGAGGTATGCCTCCCCCTCCCTTCTTCTACCAAGCTTCCACTTCTCTGCATACACCCCACCCCACACTTATCTTTTTTCACCATGAACCCAAACTTTCCAACCTACTCACCCCTCACAGTCTTTGCCGCAGCCACCTGACCAAACATTCCATCTTCCTCTTTCCCCACCTTTCCATTCCTTCCCTCACTGACATCCACATTATTCCCGCTCACCCCACCCCTCCACTGTTTCACTTACAACAATCCACAGTATCCATGCTCACACCCACCCTTCCACTTTTTCACTCAGTTTCATCAACATTTATTTTCATGCCTCACAACTGACTTCACCAAGTC
>OY744519.1:191073820-191111320 GCA_963556195.1 Sepiola atlantica | reverse complement strand
CAAATTAAAAAGGAATAAAACACTATGATATTTAATGTTATATATAAATAATTATTTGTTTACATAGGCGTTTTATTTATTGGATATTTTTTATGGTATTCACCGGTTGAAAATTCATCGGGCGAATTTGACTTCCCGTGTTGATTGTCTGTTTAATTATCACACATATATATTGAATTGTCGAGCGCTGGCTTATCTAATCCCACTTTCCCGACCTTTTGTCACACCTTACCTTGTGGGAGTTAGATAAATAAAAACTAGTTCAGCCAGGGGGGTTTACCCCACCAAATAAACCGGTATCTTTGGGTCTGGATTCACGCCCGTCTATTGGGGCTTGTCCGTCCTGTGCAGTTCTAGGAGGTGCATCTCCCAGGTTTTGCCTTCCCTCTTTGGGGAGGAGTATATTTATTGCTTACTGTCTGAGGCGGCCCTACCGGGGAATGCCGACGAAGCTGCCCAGGCAATTTTTAAATGGCCAGAGTGCTCACCTCTCGAGCACTGGCTTTCTCATCCCACTTTCCTGACCTTTTGTCAATCTTACCTTGTTGGAGATAGATAAATAAAATCTAGTTCAGCCAGGGGTTTTTACCCCACCAAATAAACCGGTATCTTTGGGTCTGGATTTACGCCCGTCTATTGGGGCTTGTCCGTCCTGTGCAATTCTAGGAGGTGCATCCTCCCAGGCTTTGCCTTTCCTCTTTGGGGAGGAGTAAGTTTATTGCTAACTGTCTGAGGCGCCCCTACAGGGGAATGCCGACGGGGCTGCCCAGTCAATTTTTTAATGGCCAGAGTGCTCACCTCTACAGCGCAGGGTTATCTAATCCCACTTTCCTGACCTTGTGTCACATCTTACCTTGTTGGAGGTAGATAAATAAAACTATTTCAGCCAGGAGTTTTTACCCCACCTAAAATATATGTATTGGAGTTGATGGGAGAATGGATAAGGACACATTGATGTATAAGGAAATTGTGGATGAAAATAGACAGAGAATTATGAAAAAAACTAAGGGACCAGAACACCATTTAACTTTTACAAAAGAAACACCATGTGAAAGTAAATATCTGACACATAGAGTTCTTCCGAATAGTGGTGCAACAGGTGCTGTTCATGCAGATCAAGTGGTGGATGTTTTGCATGAATTCCACAGTGAGAACAGTATCAAGGCTATACTTGTTGACAACACTAATACCAACACAAGTTGCGATGGTGGAATGGTTGCAATTTTAGAAAAAAAACTTTTTAAAACTCTTCACACAATTGGTTGCTCTTTGCATCATAATGAACTACCTTTCAGAGCCCTTTTTAAAAACATAGATGGTTGCGCAAAGGGCCCTACAACATTCAGTAGCCCTCTGAGGAAATTATGCTCAAATGATTGATATGATTTACCCCAAATATCATTTTCCAAAATTGATGAAATACATGATCTTAGTTCTGACCAAAGACTCCTTTATGAATACACAGTAGGTATTTCTAGAGGTAAGGTTGACTCTAGATATGCCTCCTGGAAAATTGGTCCTTTAAACCAAGCAAGATGGTTAACTTTGGCCATCAGGCTTATGTGTTTATGGACTCGTGGTGCATACCCACAAAGGCACACAACAAAACTACACTATGTAGTAAATTTTATTGTAAATGTGTATGCCACTTTTTGGTTTGAAATTAAAAGAAATAGTAAATTCCACAATCAGTAAGTGCACATTTTTAATATGACCCAGAGGATTAAGGAGGAGCCTCAGGAAATCCAAGATATCACATTTAGAAATATACAAGGTAATACATTTTGTTTACTGCCTGAAAACTTTCTATATTCCATGGTTAAATCTGAGGAGATTGAAGTAAGAGAAGAAACTTTAAAAAGAATTTTGGCCATTAGGTAAGTAATATTTATTCATATATCTCTGACTCAATTATTTATTCCAATTTATAGAATGATTTTTAAAGATTTTATCTAATTTCACCATAATTATTAAAGCAGTACAGATTGGAATTTTTTAATAATTCAATTAATTAATTTGTTCTTTCAGGAGTGAGGAGTCAACCAGAAAAAGATTAAAAAGAATACTACCTATTAATTTTAATGCCACACATTGGACACAATTAATAGATTTAAAATTATGCGGCATTTTTGAACCACCAATGACGGAAGATTTTACTGAATCTGAACTTCGAGAATCGTTGATGAATGGAACCAAGCTTGACTTGCCAGATTTGCCCTCACATTCTCAGGGTGTGGAACGGGCAGTTAAGTTAATAACAGAAGCTTCACAAACTGTATATGGTTTTGAAGCAAGGCATCAACACATTACAGCCAAAGTTTTGAGTCAGAAATTGAGACCAGCATTTTTGTCTAAGGGGTCTTATATGGAGCAATTTGACTCTCTATATTAAGCTTCATTAAAATAGTGTTAGGTTTTTCCTTATTTCTTTGCTTGTTATATTTTCACTAATAACAGAAAAAATCATTTTTTTAGGTATTCAAATATTACTGTTTAATTCATAACGTTAAAAGGTAGTTTACAAAAGCAGATACTGAAAATGAGGGGGGGGGCAAATTTTCAATTTGAAGATTTCTTTAATTCATATCATTTTTATAAAATAAAAGGACATTCCCTGCTTTTAAATGCTAAAATTATTTGGTTTTCACACCAATATTCAAGCAAATCTTGCAAAAACGAGGAATTTTCAGTATATTCTTGTCTACGATCTTTGATACCAAACGCTCAAAAAACCGCTGAAGTTTTTGATCTAATTTTTTGCATGAGTATTTAATAGGTCTATATACAACTTTCGGAACGTGCCTTTTTTTAATATTTAAAAAAAAGTGTAAAATCGACCTACCCTAATATATATATATACCGTATTTCTTTATTGGGAGAGTTTCCCAGCAGAGGGCTCAATTATTAATGCGAAAGTAAAATTAACTAAATAATTAATAAGAGCATGATATTTATTAATATTAAATAAAGTGTTACAACAACATCCGGACCAAGGTTTCAGATCCGAGAAAATCGGACCTTCATCAGCGGAGTCGTATAGCTTAATGAGTGAGAACAACCGCCAGGAATTTCAAAATATTGTCCGTTGGAAAGATGGAACACTTTCAGATTTAAAATTGTCACGTGCGTGGAATATTCTTAGTCAGTTATGGAAAAGTTTCAGATCAAAACAACAGCAACGCTGTACATCGAAAAAGCAAGAAATTAAATGGGAATAACGTTAACAGTTGGACAGATGGGAACTTAGCATGTTTAAATTGTCACGTGCGTGGAATTACGTGGCCCGTAAAAGTCCGTATTCTGGGTACTCTGCGGTTATGACTTATGTATTTTGTTCTGCCCAATTTATCAGAAGTGCCTTTCTCCTGTGGATACAGTCCTTATATATCTCCCCTTTTTTGTTTAGGCATATAATGTTAGGGTCATTGATGGTTCGCAAGATGTTATATTTTTCAGCATCGCAAAGTGCACAGCGGCCTGATATTGGGGAATATGGTTTTCGTCTTTCTATTAATTTCCAACTGATGGTAAAAGGTGTTCCCTCATCTTTTAGTTCCCATACACGGGCCCCTAAAGCTGTATTTACTCTATCTCTATATTTGAAGGTATGCCTGTGGGCATATAGTCTTTGCTTAAACATGCCCTTTGTCATCCCAATGTATATCTCCTTCTTGTCCATTGGTTGTCTGGAAATGCTCGTCTCGTATACTATTGATGGAACTGCAAAGTAACATAAATTGGGCAGAACAAAATACATAAGTCATAACCGCAGAGTACCCAGAATACGGACTTTTAGGATTTCGGATTTCCCAATGATGAATTCGCCTTCCGAATTTCGGATTGAACTGTATGGTATCCCGACTGTGGCCCTAAACTCTATTTCTATTATTGCATGTTTTAATTATGGATGGTTTTTATATTTATGTATATAACTGTTTTTTTTTAATTTTTAATTTTAATTCTAATTTAAAATTTCAAATGTGGAGTACCCCATATCCCCATTTTTCCTTCTCTTGCCTTTTATCTTTTATTTTTATTTTTACACAATTTTGTTATCATTTATTTCATCTAACAGTGTATTTATTTCATCTTTATTTATATTTATATTTATTTTTCTTCATTTTTCTTTATTTATTTTTCTTTATTTTTCTTTATTTTTCTTCATTTTTCATTTTTCATTTTTCTTTATTTTTCTTTATTTTTCTTTATTTTTCTTCATTATTCTTTTTCATCTTTCTTTACCCCCCCTTTTATTATTAGTACCGACATTTTTTATGATTAGTACTATTACCATTTCATAAATTTATAAATGGTGTGACTACAATTTATTTAATTATAAGTTTTATTTTTATTTTTAATGATTTATTATTTAATATTTTTATTTTTAGAAATAATTTATTACATTAGCATATTATTCCAATATAATTTATAATTTTTAATTTTATAATTTTATAATTTATATATTTTTCAACTTAATATAATTTTATTTTTATTTTTAACGTTATCTCCATTTACTTTCGATAAGATACATAGCGTCTCTATTAGCTAAATTTGAATACCTTCCATAACGGGCCACGTAATTCCACGCACGTGACAATTTAAACATGCTAAGTTCCCATCTGTCCAACTGTTAACGTTATTCCCATTTAATTTCTTGCTTTTTCGATGTACAGTGTTGCTGTTGTTTTGATCTGAAACTTTTCCATAACTGACTAACAATATTCCACGCACGTGACAATTTTAAATCTGAAAGTGTTCCATCTTTCCAACGGACAATATTTTGAAATTCCTGGCGGTTGTTCTCACTCATTAAGCTATACGACTCCGCTGATGAAGGTCCGATTTTCTCGGATCTGAAACCTTGGTCCGGATGTTGTTGTAACACTTTATTTAATATTAATAAATATATATATGTATATATATATATATATTTATCTATATCTCTATATATAGATATGGGAAATGAAATAGGAAAAACCAAGAGATATTTTTCATATATTCATCAACGTTCTTTCTTTATTGTAAGACTTCCTCGGGATTATAATTTTAAGAAAAATGTCATGCAAGTACATCGAAATATTGGGTTGACATGATGGGTTGATGAGGAAAAGTAGTATCCCTGGCTACTAAGAGCGCTGGACAAGGGGCCGGGCGGTAAGAACTCAGTCAGTAGCAGAGCCTCATCAACCCATCATGTCAACCCAATATTTCGATATACTTGCATGACAGTTTTCTTAAAATTATACATTCCGAAACCAATTAAAAAAAAATATCTGAAGCTATATACCTAAAATTAACAACACTACAAATGAAACTAGAAGTAACATTTTAAAATGCTAAACGTGATGCGATTTTTCTTGTGATGCCATCCAGCGCTGCTGAATTTAAATCGCCAACAACTTCCTAGAACAATGCAAAAAAATAAAAAACTTATATGCGCGTTTTTCCGCCGTCTTTTAAAAATTATTTTCTTTTCTCAGCTTTTTTGTTCATTTGCTTTTGGACCTAAGGATGATTCGACAGAAGAATCGAACAAGTTCGTGAAAATTAGACCACTAATAAAATTGCTAAAATAAAAAAGGTATAATTAAACGTACGAATTATGTCGTTTTTCAACAATGTTTGAATATATATATATATATATATATATATATATATATATATATATATATAGTCTAAAGAAGCTTTGCGTTATTTTAAAAAAAAAGAAAAAAAAAGGAAAATGCAGTTTTAATTCCCAGAGAAACTAACTAAATCCGAAATATTGCAGACTTAACATTCGTTGAAACATTCATAAATAAAAAAAATATAATAGTAAGTAAATAAAATAAAAACAGGGGATTAAGTATCTAACAGTGAAACAAAAACAGGAGACCTTAACGTAAGTGTCTAATATTAACACGAGGATCATAAGCTGTTTAACATGTAACTGTTTCGGAGATTTAAAAACAGGACATTTATAATATTCATGGCTCTCCAATGGTACTGATCATATATATATATATATATATATATATATATATATATATATATATATATATATATATATATATATATATATATATATATATATAGGCCACTAAGACATGTCAGTCCATATTTTTTTCATTTCAGCGGCCATCAGGCAAGCAAAAAAAAAGATGTGTTATACGCTCTCTTAAGATATTACCTTATTTGAAATTAAGTGCAACACTTACGTGAAACGTATACTATTAACTAGCAAGTACACATCTCTTGAGACGGAATTTATTCCAGAAACGTACTTGCAAAACCACCTGCTTGTGCAATTAATCATATTCTTAAACGATGTGGCTGTTGCTATAGCAACAGTGCGCATCCACCGTCGTCACCTCCTACCATTTCGGTTTTTAGTTTAACTCTCAATCAGTTTTTAAGCTTCAGAACTATGGTGACGATTAGATCGTTGACAATATCTTTTTATTTAAAAGAAAATTATATCTTATTTAAAGGTCATCTGAACAGAAACATCCGCCTCATTTAAATGTCTTTCCTGTACTCATATATATCCCTTTATCGCATTATATAGATATATCTTAATTCATATATATATATATATATATATATATATATATATATATATATATATATATATATATATATATATATACGCACATTCTTTTCTGAAGAGACGTTTGCGTGTGATGTTAAAAGAAGCGCTGATGAAAAATTATATATTTCCAAAAAGTATTTGAAACGATCGTACGCCTAATAATATTTGGTTTTGAATTCTATATATATATATATATATATATATATACATACACACATCCACATATATATATAAATATAATTTTAGATATATATATACATACACACATATACATATACATATATATACATACGTTTTTAGATGTTCTCATTGACTCCAACAGTGATGCATTCATCACCTCTCCCTATAAAAACACCTACATCTATTAACACCTGTATTTTAATTTTTAAAAGTGAATGCCCATATAGATATAAAATTGCTATGGTCAAAAATCTATTAAACCGTTCAAAATTAATCTCCTCATCCAAAAAAATATTTTTTAATGAATTAAAAACATAAAACAAGTCCTAATTAATAATCATTTTCCCAATTATATGGTTGAATAACAAATAACATTAATGATTAGAAATTTAGATAATCCTACTAATAAGCTAAATAATTCCCACTACATAAATATATTCTATTGTAACCAAATGCATCCAAACTTTAAATTGGATGAAAAAGCTCTTAAAAATATAATACATCGCTATATATCCCCTACCAATTCTGATGATAAAATACGATTTATCATTTATTATAAAAAAATGAAAACATCAAACTATGTTGTTAAAAATAACACTTCCCAAACCCAAAATACATTAGGAAGAACCAATGTAATATATCAGTTACAATGCCCTATGGGAGAATGTATCTCCGACAACAATAAAAAAAACTAATTCTTACATAGGTTTCACTTCCACAACACTATCCAGAAGACTCACTCTACATCTCTCCGACACTAGCTCTATATGCCAACACCTAAAAAAACATAATTGCACCCCCTTTCCAATCTCGAAACATCCTTGTTAACAATACCAAAATAATACACCATGATACCAATATCAAAAAATTAAAAATACTCGAAGCCCTCTACATAAAAACTAAACATCCCACAATTAATAATGTCAATTATGCAACTAGTCGCAACATTTTAAAGTGTCTAGCATAATAATTAACATTACCAAATTCTTAACCATTAGGTAGTTATGCGTTTGAATTGTATGCACTTTATTTAACATCATCAATTTCTTAACGGTTTAAACAGTCAAACTTTTAAATCTCTCATGTGTAGAACGCCATCACGCTCTCATGTACATTTAAACTTTACAGACGCGTTTTCAAATATAAACTACTTGCCGTTATAATTCAAAAATGAGCACAACAGTAAAGACACTAAAGCTAATACCGCCTGAAGATGATTTGACGATTAAAATCGAAAGTACTTGCAAAAAAGAAAAAAGAATGGAACAAGAAAGCCATGGATCATATTTATATCAATTTGACCGAAACATTAGATCGTCAATTCGGAAAATGGAAAAAATAAAAAAAGTCGTATCAAACAAAACCACTCCGTGTTATTTAATAATGTCTGCCTAAATGAAAATATGCTGCCTAAATACACACAATATATATATAAATATACATGCCATAATATTCATCAATTTTTTAATTGCGTTATTTGAAAAAAAAACGTAAATTTTACTTGTTCAAACAGCCGTCATTTTTAATTAAGTCACCAATCAATAATATCTTACAAACTTTCTACTAATAACTTTTGCTATCTCTCTCTCTCTTACTTTCTCTCTCTATCTCTCTCTCTCTTTCTCTTTCTCTCTCTCTCTGTATAAACAGTTGGATATAATGAATACGTAAATAATTAAGAAAGGAATAGTTTAATACAAACATAAGAGGATATCACCGCATACAGTAATTTCGTATTAAAGAGGGGACAATATGGAAGATAAGAAAAGAGAACAGAAACAATATGTATGGTGAGCAGGAAGAGCGTAATTTTCTATTTTCTCTTATTTGACTGGCTTTGCAAAATCATTTTTTTCGATTCAAAGAATTTACCCCGATCACAATGAGTTAGAAAAGGCAAACAGATATACAAGAAAGACTGTTATTAAAATATATGCCCATATATATATATATATATATATATATATATATATATATATACATATATATATATATATATATATATATATATACATATATATATATATATATATATATATATATATAGAGAGAGAGAGAGAGAGAGAGAGAGAGAGAGAAGGAGAGAGATAGACAGAGAGATGCATATATATATATATCTATATATGTATTTTAATAAATACATGCAGAATGTTTCCATTTATCCTACCTATGTTTATATCAACACACGTTATGCTTATTTCATTTAATTATACATTTAAATATTTTCAAATACACTATATATAGCCAACACAATACTGTGTAAATACATTAATCCCAATGTTTCATTAGCATAATAATTTTATAAAAACCTTCTAATAAATTAATATTCTTAATTCTTCAAGGATGTCTGCAAGCAAGATATGAAGGCTTGCTCAATTGACATTAATAAATGGGAAGCCTCTGCAGCTGGCAAACCTGCCTGGAGGAAACAGATACGTCAGTGAATGATCATCAGTGAGAAGACCCTCCACGATAAAAACGCTGCGAAGAGAGCTAGGAGAAGAGCGAACCTACAGGCAGACAAACAAGCCGATGTGACACGTTGCGCAACAGCTTCCGTATGCCAAGGCTGTAGTAGACCATGCAAATCAAGAATTGGTCTCTACAGTCACACAACAAGATGAACACAAACAACATCCCAATACGGCGCTGATCCATAGTCGTTGTGACTGAAGGATACTAATACAGTAGTTATATTAATTTCAACGATTTTATGAAAAGTTTAACGTTAAAAAAAGTTCGGGTCACGTTTAAGCATGCGTATGTTTACACGAACTAATCACTTTGATTACCTGGAATAATTTATTAAAAAAATTACACTCGGCATTAAACGCAATCACTAACAATATATATATATATATATATATATATATATATATATATATATATATATATATATTTTAAACTACATTTATTTTCAACGATGACAACGACTTAGACGACAATTAAATATGGTTATATTTGCTATAAAAAGATAAGTTCCCTACCACCCCTCTCAGCGTTTTACATTAAAAAAGATTAATATTTTCTTTAAACTTAATTTTTGTCCGTCTCGTAAATGAATGAATGCGATCTTTTTCATTTTCCAAACTATATTTATCTCAAAAGACCAATTAATTAGGGATGTTTATTTCTTTCGTGTACTCATATATCTCCCTATATGTTATTTAAATATATATATATATATTTATATTTAAATAACTGTATGTATATATATATATATAATGAGATAAAAAGAAGATATATGAGTACAAAAAAGGAATTAACACCCCCAATTAATTGATGTTTTCATATAAATATGCTTTTACACAGAGACTTCCATGATTTTAACAACACACGAGACAGAGAGTCAGTTTTGATTTGGAGAAGACAGGGGTCAGTTTTGATTTGGAGAAGACAGGGAGTCAGTTTTGATTTTGAGAAAAATGGGATCAGTTTTGATTTTGAGAAGAAAGTGATAAGTTTTGATTTTGAGAAGACAGGGAGTCAGTTTTGATTTTGAGAAGACAGGGAGTCAGTTTTGATTTTGAGAATACAGGGAGTCAGTTTTTATTTGGAGAAGACAGGGGTCAGTTTTTATTTGGAGAAGACAGTGGTCAGTTTTTATTTGGAGCAGACAGGTCAGTTTTTATTTGGAGCAGAATTTGTGTAGAATTTCAGCATCATTAGTCAAGGCAACCCAGAGATCCAGAAAAGTCAGGAGTGATTTTGTGTTATCCGTGTGTACGTACGTACGTGCGTGCGTATGTGCCACCCTGTATCTCATCAACTATTTGATGGATTCAGCTTATTTTTGGCAGAGATAGAGGTTCTATGGTCTAGTTGATGGCATTTTAATTTCAGTTTACCATATACCTTAGTTTTTCAGAAAATTCCAAAAAACCTTAAAAATTACCATTGTCTTAAGGCATTGCCTTTACTAAAGTAGTGACATTCCATTAAGGGTATGCCTACATATCAACCAAACCATTTCATGAATTAAAACTACGTTTAAACAATGTTATTTTACTTTTTAGTGTCATCCTAACTTTTAAGAGAGTTAACTAACATTTTTTAACACTAATCCTAAGTTCGACTGGCAAGGTCGTAAAACCACGCGTAATCGCCTAAAGGAGGGGACCACCGCCCCCAAAATAAGGCGCATAATTTATCTCCAATAGCAAAAATATAGGATCATTTTACGTTTTATTTATATGCGACACTGATGCTCAACTCTAAATTCTGAAATTAATTTTGTGTTGTTTTTTTATTGCCGCCAAGATTTTCTGGGTATCGAAACGTAAGCACCTAAAAATAGAGTCGTATTTTGGGGAGGGCGTAGCTGAGAGAGTTACTCTACAATAGTACAAACATTTTTAATTTTGTTTATTTATACATAAAAATAAGGTATTTTATTATTTAGATCATTTTAAAAAAGCTATTTATTTAATTTTCACGCGGGAAAAACCTTACCTAAACTCAATTGCTTAAAATTAAAATAAAAAAGTTTAAAAATATAAGATTTACAATATAAAATATGGGAAAATTTGCAGATTAACAATCGCCAAATCAATATATCTTGCTTTTTTATGCGATTACGTTTGAGCACTGTGTAAAATAGAAAGGAGGCCAACACATTTTAGAATTTTGAGTGAGGGATCAGTTTTATATATATTTAATGTAAATTGTACGTTTTTCTGTCAGTTATATTTTTCGGGAGGTTGCCTCTTTTAGGCGATTACGTGTAAGTCAGAATTAGGGTTAGTGTAACACATATATTAGGTAACAATACTCTCGCTGAATTAAGTGCTGCCCGGAGGGCTGGTAGGTTTTGCTAATATATATATATATATATATATATATATATATATATATATATATATATATATATATTGTAGTATATAAATATAAGTGTCAACTGTAAGCTATGAATAATCATTGTAATTTATTCATATCTTACTTGCCATGCGTATATTTTGATACTACTAATATCTACTTGTATATTTAGCACCGTTTCAGTAAATACTGAAATACATGATATGTAAGTAATATAGTATTTCATAATATAAGTTTATGTATACAGTAGTAAAAATTAAATACACATATATAATTTATTCAAAGAGAATAGATAAAATATAGACATAAAAATACAAATTGAAAAACATTGTGTCAACATTTTCTTATTAAACTAAGCTATTTCTTAATTACAAAAGGCCATAATTATATGTCCTCTTCAATTTTACTCGAGACTGCTTCACATAGATTATACATATTTAATCATATGAATAATTTGTCTATACATAGACAGAGGTGTATATATATGTATATATATATATGTAAGTACATTTCGCGTATAACAAAATCGTAGGATACATTTCAGAGGAAACATTTTTTTAATCGATAAAATGGTCAGGTGGAAAAAAAAGAAAATTGCTAAAATTTTCCTTAAGTCCTTATCGTCTGGCAATTGTTTAGTTGGAACAAACGACTGAGAAAAGAAAAAAAAAACGTAAATCTATCAACGTTATGGTGAATTTGAATCATTAAATATCCCTAACTTATGTTTCAAAATATTTTGTCTACACAGGCTAGGTCGAGAATTGTTAATAACTAACGCTTCAATAATATATAGATTGTAGTTCGACCTGCCACTGTGTAACACAGAAAAATACCCATCGGAGTACTTGTAAGAACAAATATGTGTAATATATATATATATATATATATATATATATATATATATATATATATATATATATATATAAGTATTTATCCTTAGAAACCATTTCCCTTTTATTTTATTCCTTTTATGTTTTTTCACTTTATTTTCTATATTTTTATGTTATTCAGTCTTACATATTTAATGATTGTTATATTATTAAAGGTTCATGTAATGTAGTATAGTATACTCTCATTGTCACTGTTTATTTGGTACTGTAAAACCAGATTAGTTTTTAGGGAAGACAGATAAACGTTATGTTTTATTAAAACCATTAGTTAGTATACTTCAGAAATAGATGATTTAAACATGTTTCATTGTTTCTGCTGGACATGAACACTTTATCCTTTTTTGGTTAATGTTCATGTGCTCTAAACACTACGTATGGTTTTTACATACATAATTCAGTTAATTTATCTATGGTGTTATTTTTTTTAATACTTTCACTTGCGACTATTTCACTAGCAATTTACAAGGAGGTAATAATAGTTGTAGGTGTTGTTATAGATGACGCCCTTGATTTCCGTGACTTCGCGTTGGCAACGATCGGGCAGGTCGCGGAAGCGCCCGAAAGTTGTCGAGAATAAAACGCCAAGCGTCAATCGAAGACTTTCAGACGATTATATAAGACGAATAAATTAAAAGAAAAAAATACATAGATAAAAAGATAAAAACCGAACAAACTGTAGGGTCGGTGGGAGGGTCAGATGACACATTTTCAATCAAATGTGTAGAAATAAAAAAAATTGGTGGAGGGATTTGGTCGTCATCATCATCATCATCATCATCATCATCATCATCATCATCATCATCATCATCATCATCATCATCATCATCATCATCATCATCATCATCATCATCATCATCATCATCATCATCATCATCATCATCATCATCATCATCATCATCATCATCATCATCGTTCCAAAAATCCCGAAACATAAAACAAAGCGTACGCCGAAAGCATGGATTGAGAAACGTAATTCATCGATGTAAATTCTGAGGCCTGGATCTCTCTGTTTAGTCTGATACCCCAAAACTGTGGCTATGGTTTGTTGTTTAAAATAAGCATCAAAAATTTTACTCTATGCTATGTTGTTGTTTTTGTTTGTCTATCTATCTGTTAAGTGAGTCGAACTATTTCATAGAACTCACGATGATTCTTCCTGGCGAGTTTTGGTTCTACATAAAGTCTAATTTGAAAATCTACAAGATTGTAGAGTTTCCCTTCGTTAGCAGGACGACTGAGTTTGGCGCAGAATACACGAATAAATAACGCGGAAGCAACGGTGCTACTTATTTATATGTATTCTATTGATTTGTACTCTTCCGTCTTACACGCCTTTTCGTGCTAAATGCTGTTTCGATCCGATGACGACGAATGCTGACGTGTACTCATTCTGGCTCTTCATCACAGCCTGTGAACCGAGTTGCGACTCTTATACCGCTTTGTGCCAAATCTGTCCGCCATGAGTAGTCTTGCCTGGAACCTGAATTTCAGACGCCATGAATCAAACACTAACACTTTTTTTTACAAAAGTGTTATTGTATTTACATTGTAGCCTTGTGAAAATATTACCGAATTATAACGCATTGTCGTTTAATATTTGCATACGAATCTAGTGTATATCCCTGTATTTCTGATGAGAATGTTACAATACTTGTAAGTTATTGTGCCTCACGGTGAGAGAAACACTTAAGTCAATGAATATTTTTTGAGAGTAACTAAAAAAAACTAAAGCAGTAAAGAAATAAAAAAGTGTAATTGGAAGAATGGAATTAAATAAAGACAGAATAAGAGAAATAAGAACAGCATCAGGAAACGAAGGCGGGAAGTAAATAAAAAGAGAGTGGCAAAATGCAGAGAAAGAAGCAACAGGAAATATAGAGAGAGGGAGATAGAAGCTATAAAGAAAGAAAATCCACCATCAAATAAAGAAACAAAAAACAGGAAACAATGGATAACCAAGAAGGAAACGAAAGCAGAGATAATAAGTAGACATAACAAAATAAAAGTAAACATGACAGAAAGGAAGAAAGAACTGAAAGAACAAAAACAGAAAGAAACTGATACATCTAAAGAGAAGAATACGTTTTTGACCATTAGCATCTGAAATATTTCTTATGCGTAACTGAAAAATGTCTGCCATCTTAAACTGCTTTTCTCGCAAATTACGAAATTAAGTTGTTATATATGTCAACAGAAGACCTCAACCCACCGTTGTGATCTAGCACGACGTTTTCAAGTCAAGAGTTAATAGCCCATGGTCTAGACCGGCCCACAACGAAAATTGCGTTTTATTTTTCGAGTACTTAATAATGTGTCACCAGTACTTAATAATGAGAAAATTGACCAATAGATTATGGGTCCGCCGTGTGAAAACAAACAGTTACTTTAATCAAGGTCTCAAAACTAGATTGATAAAAATAATAACGGCTTCGTTGATCCGATATTGGATACAAATTTCACAAACAAATAATACCATTTTATAATTTAGTTTAAGGGGGTTGATTTATCCCCAAAAGATAGTTGGGTAATTTTATTCAGTAATAAATTATGCATTTATTCATAGAAATAATCGAAACAGATTACTCTTTATGTTTATACCTATAACGATATAGATATATATATATATATATATATATATATATATATATATATATATATATATATATATATATATATATATTATTTAACCTCACTCAAGGAGATTAGACACAAGGTCAGGTGTGGGTTTTGATGAAAGTGCTTCTGTGGAACGAACTGGATTCGAACCCAACACATCCGGATCCTCAGTTTGCATCGTTAACCACTCAGTCACTGTGTCATATAACGATATTCACCCTCCCCTCTTTGGGGTGGAGTAAGTTTATTGCTTAGAACCACCCTGGCGGAGCAATACCGACGAGGCTGTCCAGGTAATGTTTTATAGGCCAGAGTGCTGTTCCTTTAGGGACGCTGATATAACCCTCCCGATCTTCTGACCCTGTGTAACATATTCCTGCGGTATGAAAAAATTACATAGCTGTAATCACACCAGTCTATATCGGCAGTCAAGCCAGACGTGGAACCTTTCTTGTTATATGTTGTATTATACTTTTTCAATACACTTGTTTCTCTAAACTCCGAGTTCGTGTTTTATTGCCCGGACCCTTTTACAGGGCCGCGACAAATATCTCAGTCAAATATATATATTTACTATATATTTTACATTTACTTATGAATTTTGTTTTTTACTTATGCAATATCGTTATATATGACAAACAGTTGCGGTTTTATTCAAATTAGTTATTTTACTATGGACTTACTCTTTATCTATACGCTTAATTATTAATTTTATATTACTTATTTCAATAAATAAATTTAAATAATATTAATTACACAAATAAATGTTTATAATTGTAATGTTAAGCCCGATTTTATATATTAAATTTATTAATTATAGTTTATTGCATTTAATAAGAAATTCATCAAATCTATCTATGTTATTTATTTACAATAAGAATATCACTGCTAACCACCACAAATCCAATACTAATATAATTTTAAAAAAATACATCAGACGAACGTCTACGCACTATTTAAGGGTCCGCAAAACTGACTTAAAGGTAAACAAGCTCACCAAAATTTAATGAGCAATTTAAAATAATATCTATACAAATTATATACAGGCTATAGAAGAATCGCATTAATTACAACGGAATAATACGTCCTCAATCAACATAAATTAATGAGAGACTGAACAGGATAGGGTAGTTCCAACACCGGGAGACATGTGCTCCCGGTATTTCTAGTAAAGCAGAGAGTTCATGTTGTTCCAATATGGCAGGCCAAATAAGTTGGGAAAATAATGTAGACAAAGTTGAAAGAAGTATTCCTTTTCAAAGATGGATTCGGTTTATCATGTGGCAAGATAAGCTTCAAAATGTTTTATAGAATTTTCTTCAATAAAACGAGACTAAAATTATTCAGATTAATTACCCACCTGAATATTAAATGGTTTTCATAATTCAAACATACATAAATAGCAGAAAAAAACACTGATTTATAGCCAAACAATTATTACTTATATTTAGAAGTCATTATTCTTAATTGAAGTTTTATGTAGTTATTTCTTTTTATATTCACAACAATAATAGCTTACAATAGAAATATACGTGACAATGGATTATATAATTGTTTCAATTTAACATTAATAAAATAAATCTAGGCAGGAAGAAAATACACTGAAGATACATTTTAAAGAAATGCGACTTAACGTTTGTAGGCGTTTCTATGTGTTTTCATTCTCTATTTGGTTAATAATAGAGATGGAAATTTCCAAAAATTCTATACCCGAAAATATAAAAGATTTTACAATATACCAAAAATAGTTCTACAAAAAGCCCTTAAACACATATTAAAAAATATATAATTTAGTTATTTTCCTCATTTATTTCTTAGCATCATATTTTCTAAAACACGGCACATTTTACATCGACACACATTATAATATCTATATATAATTCAAATGAGTTGCTTAGTTTTTTGTTGATTGTGTCTGAAAAGATAATACATCTATTTAAAGAGTCAATGCGTAATTCATATGTGAATCTTCTAAAAATACTAACAACATCTAAGCAGTAGATAATCATATATATATATATATATATATATATATATATATATATATATATATATATATATATATATCGTACATGTATTGTATTAGTTTCTGTAAATGTAAATCCGTAGAAACTAAAGTGTTTATAAAAAGTACTCAATAACAAGTAGAGTTGTTTATAAGTATAAAGTTTTATTTATACAAACATTATTGGTTACATATGTGCATACATGTTACGGTTGCACTTTTGCCAGAAAGTCAACCTCATCAGACCAAGAATTTTTGAGAAAATTCTTGGTCTGATGAGGTTGACTTTCTGGCAAAAGTGCAACCGTAACATGTATGCACATATGTAACCAATAATGTTTGTATAAATAAAACTTTATACTTATATATATATATATATATATATATATATATATATATATATATATATATATATATATATATATATATATATATATGTGATTTTATGAGGGCTTACCAAAGCATTCCTTTCAGGACACCAATGATCACCATTAAAGATATTTTTTCTTACAAATACTATTTATTCAAATTAAATGTTTTTTTTCCTACACGTGTTTTAACTCGGACAAACATTTGTGTTGACTTTTCTTTGTGAGAAGTTGGATTTAGAATTCCCATACTATCATTGGATTGGAATGGTAACTTGAGCGGTATCCTGAATGATTTAGTTCTTTTGTTTGTGGGGGGGGGGGATTTATTCATCATTGTGCCGGCCGACGTGAAAGTGTATTATCGCACATTGTTTCTGTTTTTTGGTTTTCTTGAATGTATTTAGGACCGATTATTTGCTTGTTGGCTTGGTGGAAGAAATAATGCACGAGCTACTTTTCTAAGACTTTTCTAGGACTTTCTTTTTTTATCGTTGTTCTTCCTTGTTTTTTAATTTTTGACTTTTATTTTTATTTTTTTTCCTCTTCCCTTCTTAAGTGACCTCAACTATTGCAACGCCACATTGTGGATTGTCGGCAGTTGAAACCAGTATTTCAGACATTTAATTCCCCTGATGATCTGCCAAGCAAGTAACTGCGCGGTAGTGAAACACGTGTAGGAAAAAAACATTTAATTTGAATAAATAGTATTTGTAAGAAAAAATATCTTTAATGGTGATCATTGGTGTCCTGAAAGGAATGCTTTGGTAAGCCTTCATAAAATCACATATAAATGCTCTGTACTCTGTAATCGAGTATCATCGAGCTTGTTTTTATTGGAACAACCCCGGCCTTCACTGAATGATCTATTTTATAAGTGAAAAATCTAAATCTATATATATATATATATATAAAGAGAGAGATAGATATTTAAATTTATGATATAAAAATGAAAAATATATAAGATCCTATCGACATACTATGAAGCTAAATATTGTGGATTGATCATTTATATACGGATAATAAAATGATGAAATAGATCAAATTTATATAGCTTACAAGTTTATTAATTCATCAAGTGTTAAAACTAGGATCACACATACAAAATGACTTTTAAGCCATAACCTTACAAAGTTAACGCTTTTATCATCAGAAGGTTTGACCAATAACAATTAATTATTTGTCAATTATTAAAGGTTAATATCTTGGAACTGGAAAAGTGAATGTATTGTTAAACCATTATAGGGAACACATGTCTCAATATAAGCCCTGAAACCGATCTAATACGAATCGAACTATGGGCAGAAAGTGGTTTCAAATGTAAATGATCCAAACTTTTGAAACAGTCACAACAAAGAAGCCGAACAATATTCTATGTCATTTCGGAATATTTAGTGCTTCAAGAAATGATATTTTATGGTTACAGATGATCTAAGACTTTTAGGCCGGACTGTATAAATTAGTATACACTTGTATCATCGGAAACTAGTTTTTTGTTAGTTTGTCAATAAAATCACTCGGACGCTGATGTTAATTTATGAGGTTTAAAAATTTGACAGGAACAGTAACAGATATCTATCTATATATATATATATATATATATATATATATATATATATATATATATATATATATATATATATATATATATATATATATATATATATATATATATATATATATATATATATATATATATATATATATATATATCATAAAGACGGGTTTCTTCCGTGTGCCCGTACAAGAGATATATAGACAGATAGATAGATAGATAGATAGATAGATAGATAGATAGATAGATAGAGCGAGAGAGGAAGAGAGAGAATGAAAGACCAATACATGAACAGATAGACGAATAAACTACCAGACTAATGTGTTCGTTAAACCTAGCTGCATCATACACGAATCATGGAAGGCGCCTTTTAAATTTGTTTTCCGTTTGAATTATCGTGAGGAAGAGATATAATTATATATGTTCGAATGTCACATCATTTATCCATTTCAATTTGGGGGCTGTAACCCCTAGGTCTCACCCAAATGTTTCCGTTTAAATAACGGATGTCATTATGTAACATATATACTGGAGATTTTACAAATCAAACCAGCAGCTGAAAATAATTCATAACATAAAATGAATAATAATTTCACTTAATAGAACTTTTCTGCATCAGAATATTGGCTAGTGTTAAGTGACCTGAGTGATTTCGTTGATGGATCTTCACCGTAAAATGTACAATGCTGTGCGACGCCGTTAATTGATTATGTGGAAACTAATTCGAAAAGTCTTCCGCTTATGCTTGTCTTTTCCTTTCGAGTGACCCGAATGCTAATAACTGGCTCAGCTGGAGGGGAAAACGCAGACAAAATGGCGTCCTTTTGTTCAGCCTAAACGACAATGATTTTGAAAGGGTTAATAATTTCTCCACTTCGTCTAATGGCGACATCGATACATTTTAACCGATTGACCTTGTTTGCATGCAACATCTTTCTGTGTATTACTTGTTACTGGTATAATTGAAGGTGATAAAAGTACATTTTAGAAATAACGTCGTTCATATGTTATAAATTATTCAGATCAGCATTCGCTCGTTATAATCAATTTAATGCGTACGCTTCTTTAAGCCTCCTATACAATCACCTACGATAGTCCGATGATCAGTTATCGAAATGATAAAATGTCATTATTTTTCATCATTACTTCTATATTATTAATTATTTACCTCCTCTTCAGGAGGTTAGGCACAAGGCCAGTTTTATCTTACTCCCACAAGGTAAGATGTGACCCAAGGTCGGGTCGGGAAAGTTGGACTTGAAAAGTCAGCGCCCGAGAAAGTGAGCACTCTGCCCATTTAAAATTGTCTGGGCAGCCCCGTCGGCATTCCCCGGTAAGTGCGCCTCAGGCAGTAAGCAATAAACTTACTCCTCCCTAAAGAGGGGAGGCAAAGCCTGGCAGAGTGGACCTCCTAGAACTGCACAGGACACACCCACAGACAGGCGTAAATCAAGCCCCGAAGGCTAAGACAATACCAGTCTATGGGGTGCAGTATCCATCGGAACAGATATTACACTTTGATCTTGGCTAAAGGGACGAGCACGGGGTACATTCAAATTAAAAATACTTGAATGTAAGGACATATTTTAAATAGGCTAATTCGCATATCTATTTTTTAAACACTTCATGAGTAAATACTATTTGATGTAATTTATCTCTAATTTTACTGACCTATGTTATCTATCTATGTCCAATAGTTGCGTCAATATAAACAGTAATCAATTAAAATGATTTAATAAAAAAATGGATAAATTAAAGAAAATCTATTAACATCTCGCAAGAGTTCTTACCAACCGCAAAATCATGAGAGAAGGTGACTAGCTCGTAAGCAAGCTGCTGATTGGCTGTCTATCTGCACCCCCGTCTTTCTTCCCCTTCCTTTTTCCGTTAACGGCATGTATTATTTTTCAATTTACGTCCGTTGTGAGTGTAATGCTGAGAACAGCTATTAATTTGATCTTTGGCCAAAAAGTCAAAGAGCTATCAATAAAAATAATGTTTAATGTCTGTGCATTTTTAAACTGATTTAATCTATCATTGTATTCGGTTCTGTTGTCATAAGACCATCTTTCCATGAATTACCTCCTCTTCTTAAGGGGTTGGGAGTAATCATCTCAGGTATTACATCTTCCTTTGAGGGAGGGTTAATGTAGTATCTGTTTTGTTGTCATAAGCCCATCTTCCCAGGGCTACTATCTCATTTTGGGGATGGGGAATAGTATCTTTTCTGTTGTTCCTTCTCCTTTTATGGCGGATATCCGCCCAGTGTTCTGTTGTAATGATACTACCCTACCAGACATTACCTCCTTCCTTGAGTGTCAGTGTATGTAGTTCGTTCATCATGAGATCTTCGCAGCCTTACAAAATTATGCGACCTGAGGGAGCATAGTTTTGCTAATATCTAATATATGCGATTGTATGATGTAGCTATTTCAAACAAAACGTATAACTATAAAGGTGTTTATTGATTTACGTAGGGCTATAATGTTTAATTTTTATTCGAGCAATGTTACATTAATAATATTTGACAGTAATAATCCAAATTCCAATTGTTCCTTCGTTTAACAACTCTGTCTAACCATTATAAAATAAACTAGTTGAAAGTACCTTTTCAACCTAACTGAAAATTACTCGAAATAGTTGATACTTTTCGAACTTGATTTCCCGGTTACATCAATCAGTGTTTGAAAGTTAACCTCGGTCGCATGTTACGTGTTTCTATCTAGTAATTTGTGCTGTTATATAAAAAGGTGATAATTAAATGTTTTTACGAATAATGCTGCTTACATATTATAAATGATGCGGTTGATCACTTTTTCATTAATTTTTAAGTTCAGGCTTCCTTTAATCTTTTATAAAATCATGGACGATAGTCCGATATTAAATTATATCGAACACATACGACTATTAAAAAATTAACGTATGTAAATACAAATACATATTAATTTACTGAGAGCTTAAATGTATTGTTTATGTTAAGGTAACGTGATGTTTATGCAACCCGCCTGTATTTATTCTTTCTAGTATAAGTCCTACTATTAAAACGGATAGTTGTAGTACTAGTTGTACAGTTATCAAAATGTGTAGAGAACACCCTGTGTATGAGAATGCTTCATGCAGATTGTGTTCCAATTTCTCCCTCAGTTACACAGGTGTCCCGACGTTACACTACCGTAGCTGATAATACCCACCTTCTTCAAATCTCATAATGATGCATAGTAACACATGCATATCAATATAAAAGATGGAAAATAGACATATATTTATTCCTGGGATAATTAATATACATTCTAATAGAATAGTGTAATTTATTATTGTTACACCGGCCGTTCTTACACAGGAGAAACAACACTGGTTGTCACTATAAATAGTGCGAGTCACCAGAAGACAAAACATCACCTTGTAACTGTCTAGCCAAGAGCTAGTCACTTTCTTACTTTGTTAATACACTTGTTAAACCAACCCTCGACTTGACTTCCTTTATTCATTATTTACTGTGGAACAACTTCGCAACAATTATCAAGCTCCTTCGTCCCAGAATCTTAGCATTCTCCTTTTCCCCCAAAAAATGAGATTTATTTCAGTTGATATCTTTCATCCGCAATCTGTTTCATTTGTCTTTTTTTTTTACCTTTACGGATAGTCTATAAAGTAAAATAAAACAATGTTTTTGATCGTGTATGTGCTGTTGATTTAGTTGGACACTGCAATACAACAAAAGTAACAATACAAAAACATGTACATATTTTTCTAATAGAAAATCGCTCAAGACAAAGCATCAATCAACTTAGAATAAAGAGTTAAAACTACTACTTCACGATAACAAATAGCGAACGATAAGTGTTAGATGGATAGAGGACTAAAGGAAAAGATAAGTTGATCGAGGGTGACGAGGCTACCGAAAATAAATATACGTTCGATAGCTTTCCCTATGTATTTCAATCATTCTTTTTTGACGTTACTTTTTCTTCGTTACTTCGAACTCACTTTACGTTCGTAATGTCTCGATCCAATGCAATAAAAGACAAGTGTTTTAGTATCTCTAATTAAAAACCTGATAATATATTCCATGTTTGCAACCACGTTGTTTATTCTTATTTCACTCACCCTGCGTTCTCAGACGAGCAATGTCCGGTGATCCCTCACTTGAGTTTGTGTGAAAAGATGTCTTCCATGATTTCCGGAATTCTTCGATTGTTCGTTATCTCTTACAAATCGCCTTGCGTTCTCGCAATATCTTTTTCCCCATAGATTTCTCATTGATAACGGGCGTCGGTGTTTTACTGGAAACTGAGTTTAAATAATCCTCCACAAAATTCTTGTAGTTTCTTCTACGAACATCCATGAATATTTTATGTAACGTAAGCCGATGCTGATATCACCGCGCATTTTTATTTTTTATAACTAGTAGAAGGAGTACAAGTAGTAGCTATAGGTTAGGAGTAGTATCACCAGTAGTATATATCCTTCTGTATGTATTAAATCCATCTTGTATGTATTAAATCCATATTAAATCCATATTAGTAGTAGCTATAGGTAAGGAGTAGTATTACCAGTAGTATATATCCTTCTGTATGTATTAAATCCATCTTGTATGTATTAAATCCATATTAAATCCATATTAGTAGTAGCTATAGGTAAGGAGTAGTATTACCAGTAGTATATATCCTTCTGTATGTATTAAATCCATCTTGTATGTATTAAATCCATATTAAATCCATATTAGTAGTAGCTATAGGTAAGGAGTAGTATTACCAGTAGTATATATCCTTCTGTATGTATTAAATCCATCTTGTATGTATTAAATCAATATTAAATCCATATTAGTAGTAGCTATAGGTAAGGAGTAGTATCACCAGTAGTATATATCCTTCTGTATGTATTAAATCCATCTTGTATGTATTAAATCCATTGTATGTATTAAATCCATATTAGTAGTAGCTATAGGTAAGGAGTAGTATCACCAGTAGTATATATCTTTCTGTATGTATTACATCCATCTTGTATGTATTAAATCCATATTAAATCCATATTAGTAGTAGCTATAGGTAAGGAGTAGTATCACCAGTAGTATATATCCTTCTGTATGTATTAAATCCATCTTGTATGTATTAAATCCATATTAAATCCATATTAGTAGTAGCTATAGGTAAGGAGTAGTATTACCAGTAGTATATATCCTTCTGTATGTATTAAATCCATCTTGTATGTATTAAATCCATATTAAATCCATATTAGTAGTAGCTATACGTAAGGAGTAGTATTACCAGTAGTATATATCAATCTGTATGTATTAAATCCATCTTGTATGTATTAAATCAATATTAAATCCATATTAGTAGTAGCTATAGGTAAGGAGTAGTATTACCAGTAGTATATATCCTTCTGTATGTATTAAATCCATCTTGTATGTATTAAATCAATATTAAATCCATATTAGTAGTAGCTATAGGTAAGGAGTAGTACCACCAGTAGTATATATCCTTCTGTATGTATTAAATCCATCTTGTATGTATTAAATCAATATTAAATCCATATTAGTAGTAGCTATAGGTAAGGAGTAGTATCACCAGTAGTATATATCTTTCTGTATGTATTACATCCATCTTGTATGTATTAAATCCATATTAAATCCATATTAGTAGTAGCTATAGGTAAGGAGTAGTATCACCAGTAGTATATATCCTTCTGTATGTATTAAATCCATCTTGTATGTATTAAATCAATATTAAATCCATATTAGTAGTAGCTATAGGTAAGGAGTAGTATTACCAGTAGTATATATCCTTCTGTATGTATTAAATCCATCTTGTATGTATTAAATCCATATTAAATCCATATTAGTAGTAGCTATAGGTAAGGAGTAGTATTACCAGTAGTATATATCCTTCTGTATGTATTAAATCCATCTTGTATGTATTAAATCAATATTAAATCCATATTAGTAGTAGCTATAGGTAAGGAGTAGTATCACCAGTAGTATATATCCTTCTGTATGTATTAAATCCATCTTGTATGTATTAAATCCATATTAAATCCATATTAGTAGTAGCTATAGGTAAGGAGTAGTATTACCAGTAGTATATATCCTTCTGTATGTATTAAATCCATCTTGTATGTATTAAATCCATATTAAATCCATATTAGTAGTAGCTATAGGTAAGGAGTAGTATCACCAGTAGTATATATCCTTCTGTATGTATTAAATCCATCTTGTACGTATTAAATCAATATTAAATCCATATTAGTAGTAGCTATAGGTAAGGAGTAGTATTACCAGTAGTATATATCCTTCTGTATGTATTAAATCCATCTTGTATGTATTAAATCCATATCAAATCCATATTAGTAGTAGCTATAGGTAAGGAGTAGTATTACCAGTAGTATATATCCTTCTGTATGTATTAAATCCATCTTGTATGTATTAAATCAATATTAAATCCATATTAGTAGTAGCTATAGGTTAGGAGTAGTATCACCAGTAGTATATATCCTTCTGTATGTATTAAATCCATCTTGTATGTATTAAATCAATATTAAATCCATATTAGTAGTAGCTATAGGTAAGGAGTAGTATTACCAGTAGTATATATCCTTCTGTATGTATGAAATCCATCTTGTATGTATTAAATCCATATTAAATCCATATTAGTAGTAGCTATAGGTAAGGAGTAGTATCACCAGTAGTATATATCCTTCTGTATGTATTAAATCCATCTTGTATGTATTAAATCAATATTAAATCCATATTAGTCGTAGCTATAGGTAAGGAGTAGTATTACCAGTAGTATATATCCTTCTGTATGTATTAAATCCATCTTGTATGTATTAAATCTATATTAAATCCATATTAGTAGTAGCTATAGGTAAGGAGTAGTATCACCAGTAGTATATATCCTTCTGTATGTATTAAATCCATCTTGTATGTATTAAATCAATATTAAGTCCATATTAGTAGTAGCTATAGGTAAGGAGTAGTATTACCAGTAGTATATATCCTTCTGTATGTATTAAATCCATCTTGTATGTATTAAATCCATATTTAATCCATATTAGTAGTAGCTATAGGTAAGGAGTAGTATTACCAGTAGTATATATCCTTCTATATGTATTAAATCCATCTTGTATGTATTAAATCCATATTAAATCCATATTAGTAGTAGCTATAGGTAAGGAGTAGTATTACCAGTAGTATATATCCTTCTGTATGTATTAAATCCATCTTGTATGTATTAAATCAATATTAAATCCATATTATTAGTAGCTATAGGTAAGGAGTAGTATCACCAGTAGTATATATCCTTCTGTATGTATTAAATCCATCTTGTATGTATTAAATCCATATTAAATCCATATTAGTAGTAGCTATAGGTAAGGAGTAGTATCACCAGTAGTATATATCCTTCTGTATGTATTACATCCATCTTGTATGTATTAAATCCATATTAAATCCATATTAGTAGTAGCTATAGGTAAAGAGTAGTATCACCAGTAGTATATATCCTTCTGTATGTATTAAATCCATCTTGTATGTATTAAATCAATATTAAATCCATATTAGTAGTAGCTATAGGTAAGGAGTAGTATCACCAGTAGTATATATCCTTCTGTATGTATTAAATCCATCTTGTATGTATTAAATCAATATTAAATCCATATTAGTAGTAGCTATAGGTAAGGAGTAGTATCACCAGTAGTATATATCCTTCTGTATGTATTAAATCCATCTTGTATGTATTAAATCAATATTAAATCCATATTAGTAGTAGCTATAGGTAAGGAGTAGTATCACCAGTAGTATATATCCTTCTGTATGTATTAAATCCATCTTGTATGTATTAAATCAATATTAAATCCATATTAGTAGTAGCTATAGGTAAGGAGTAGTATTACCAGTAGTATATATCCTTCTGTATGTATTAAATCCATCTTGTATGTATTAAATCCATATTAAATCCATATTAGTAGTAGCTATAAATAAGGAGTAGTATCACCAGTAGTATATATCAATCTGTATGTATTAAATCCATCTTGTATGTATTAAATCAATATAAAATCCATATTAGTAGTAGCTATAAGTAAGGAGTAGTATCACCAGTAGTATATATCCTTCTGTATGTATTAAATCCATCTTGTATGTATTAAATCCATGTTAAATCCATATTAGTAGTAGCTATAGGTAATGAGTAGTATCACCAGTAGTATATATCCTTCTGTATGTATTAAATCCATCTTGTATGTATTAAATCAATATTAAATCCATATTAGTAGTAGCTATAGGTAAGGAGTAGTATCACCAGTAGTATATATCAATCTGTATGTATTAAATCCATCTTGTATGTATTAAATCCATATTAAATCCATATTAGTAGTAGCTATAGGAAAAGAGTAGTATCACCAGTAGTATATATCCTTCTGTATGTATTAAATCCATCTTGTATGTATTAAATCCATATTAAATCCATATTAGTAGTAGCTATAGGTAAGGAGTAGTATCACCAGTAGTATATATCAATCTGTATGTATTAAATCCATCTTGTATGTATTAAATCAATATTAAATCCATATTAGTAGTAGCTATAGGTAAGGAGTAGTATCACCAGTAGTATATATCAATTAGTATGTATTAAATCCATCTTGTATGTATTAAATCAATATTAAATCCATATTAGTAGTAGCTATAAGTAAGGAGTAGTATCACCAGTAGTATATATCCTTCTGTATGTATTAAATCCATCTTGTATGTATTAAATCCATATTAAATCCATATTAGTAGTAGCTATAGGTAAGGAGTAGTATTACCAGTAGTATATATCCTTCTGTATGTATTAAATCAATATTAAATCCATATTAGTAGTAGCTATAGTTAAGGAGTAGTATCACCAGTAGTATATATCCTTCTGTATGTATTAAATCCATCTTGTATGTATTAAATCCATATTAAATCCATATTAGTAGTAGCTATAGGTAAGGAGTAGTATCACCAGTAGTATATATCCTTTTGTATGTATTAAATCCATCTTGTATGTATTAAATCCATATTAAATCCATATTAGTAGTAGCTATAGGTAAGGAGTAGTATTACCAGTAGTATATATCCTTCTGTATGTATTTAATCCATCTTGTATGTATTAAATCAATATTAAATCCATATTAGTAGTAGCTATAGGTAAGGAGTAGTATCACCAGTAGTATATATCTTTCTGTATGTATTAAATCCATCTTGTATGTATTAAATCCATATTAAATCCATATTAGTAGTAGCTATAGGTAAGGAGTAGTATCACCAGTAGTATATATCATTCTGTATGTATTAAATCCATCTTGTATGTATTAAATCCATATTAAATCCATATTAGTAGTAGCTATAGGTAAGGAGTAGTATCACCAGTAGTATATATCAATCTGTATGTATTAAATCCATCTTGTAACGTTGCCATTTCCTCCGTCGCTTGAACTCATTTTTCTTTAGCCAAACTGAACATTTGTTTTGAGTAAGTAATTTAAATCTTAAAATTATATCCTATGGCTGAAATTACGTTATTTATTGTCATTTTACTTACTAGGCTTTCCAGTACGAACTATTACCAGTGATCGCTCACTGATAACATTAAGTAATGCTCTCTGGAGTATCACTGACGAGGATTCTTCCCAAATTTCAAAAATCTTCTCTAAGTATTGCAAATCACTTTGTGTTCTTACTACAGCCGTTTATCATTGATTTGTGAGTAATTTAATGTGTTGGTTTTCAAGATTCAAGTTATGTACGTGTTTTACAAGTGTACGTCTTGATGGTGTTCTCCCGGTTCAGTTTCCTATACATGCTTGATATTCAGAAGTATTTGTGGCATCAAGCGATATAAGTAGTAGTATTTCTAGCACTAGTTGTTGTACTAGTAGTAGTATCACTGATAGTTGTGTGTTATCATGGCTGTCACATGGAACCTTAAATTGATGTTATACAACTTTAAAATTTACAAAAAACTGTTCACAGTATAGTAAATACCTTATAAAATAAGATGTGTTACAAACCCGAAATTTAATTGATTATTCCTGTTAAACTTGATACAATTCCAGCAGATGTTTCTGAACCGTATATTTTATATGACTACACTAAGAGGTTGGTTAAACACATCGAACATATTTTTTAAAAATTGGGCAAGTAAACACACTTGTATGTAAGACAGTTTTTGGCGAATAACAGGAAATGAAAGGTCAGTAAGGTCAACTTGCTGAACTTTAGTTTACAATTAGAAACGTATGTGACATAACATGGCTCAAAGAGAGACTGCGTTAGAAGATTCGGCCGTTGTAATTGGCAGCACACAATTGTGTACAGGTTTTCTTAAAAATGTACTGATAATATATGATTAAACGGTGATTATCGATTTCTGTCTGCTCCCCCACACAACTTGTCAGGGATTTGGAACGGAGATCAAAGTGATTAAACCTCGTCTGTCCTCATCAGTTTTGTCTAGACCTAGTCATTTTTCTAATAATGAAATAACTAAATTTGCAGGCGGCGTTCTCCCAGTCTGGAAAGATCGTAGAAACAGCGCGTACATTAGCAAGCACCTTGCGTTTTTATGAACTTTCATTTATCTGAAGCACAAGGTCTAAACGGAACAATATGATACGTTCAGTCAATTGTTTCATTTAGTTATGAAAATTCTATATTTAACTAAAACGTGACAACCCCCGACCGACATACAGTAAACTACAATAGATAATTGAGGACGCATCTAAGCATTTGCTTAGATTTAATTTGCAGGCAACAGAAAATTATATCCTTCGTCCATGGCCGGTCAGTAATGTAATGGACTGAACATGAAATCAAACTTGAATGTGCCCACAGAAGTACCTGTCAAACACTGTAACAATTACCGAAATATTCGTATCGTAGGTTACATCCATTGGCAGTAAGGTTGACGGGAAAAGAATATGATCACCGGTTGCGATATTTCAATCTTTTCATTTAATCATAGATCACGAGTTCTTTGCTATGAAAAATAGACGCCACACATATTTTCCCCAATAATTACGAACAGTGCTCACCGGTTATACACAGAACCCAGTAAGGACAAAATTACGTCAGAGAAAGGTTACTACCACTTTAAAATCAGTTTCTGTTTTCTTTCATATTTTTCCTTTCGGTGTACATATTCATTTATCTTAATCTCTGAGTTCATCTGTGTCTGATTTTCCTCATTTCTTTAGTGATATTTCTTTCCGCTGTTTTTTCTCTTTCTCATCTTTTTCTTTCTTTCTTTTATTTGTTTCACGCTTTCGTCGTTTTCCTCCTTCATCATTTTATCTTGTTTGTACATACTGTCTTTGGTTTTCTCTTTCTTTTTTAAGTATTGATAACATAGCATAAACTATGCTGTATTATTCTGTCGCTTATTCAGATTGCGAAGCGGTTACCAAAATAACAGCTGAAACAAGTATTGGTCATATTTACACAAAACATTCCATAATCTGATCTAGAGTGGATTAAAGTTTTCGAAGAAAATTATTAGTTGTTTTCACGTTATACTGTTTCGAAATACACAACATTTAGACAGTTTCGCTTATTTCATATGTAATGGTGAGTTTTATAGATTACAGCTATATTACGCCAAGACCATCAATTCTCGTCGGATCACCGAAGTAATCCAACTCTTGTTAGGTTTGTACTTGTAAATGCATGGTGATTTACGCTAATTAATGAAATAATTGTAAATCAGCCTTTTCTGACACCTTTCGCAAACGTATCGGTCTCTCACAGAGTATACATATGTAAAACTTCTTTTGTAACCATCAAATCTCATGGAATCAGTAAAGAAATCCAGTGTTTAAGTTTTACCTGAACTGCATTGTTAGAGAACGCTTATAACCAGTCGGTTATATTTCCAACAATCATGACAACTATTTATACACTAGACTGGCGACTTTGCTTAGAAAACCTGTTATCAACGACTAGTCTTCTAATTACTGATCAAGAAGGCCACTTTTTAGCGTTAAGCATGTTGTCTGACGTGAACTTCATTGTGAAAGAACACTTATAACCAGCTTGTCCAGTAATCATAGCAACTATTTATACACTAGACTGGCGACTTTGCTTAATAAACTGGTTATTAAGTCTTCTAATTACTAATAACACAAAGGTTTGCTCACCTGCGCTGATTCGGCAAGAATACGTTCTTCAACATCAATTAGCCGTAAACACATCTATTCTATCGATATGTGAATTAGTAAGGCAACCTAGACTCTAACCTCTTAATGAGATAATTAATCTCGTAAAATTTTGAAATAACACTAGTCCCTCCTAGGCATTTGAACCTTTTTCTGGTTGTCTTGGAAATACATTGTAAGAAAACGCTATTTTTTTCTAGAAATAATTGCACTTGTTCATATGCTTGACCGACGAGTTTGCTTACAACACTTGTTATTTCCTACGTTGTTTACTTTGGCTGATTTACAAAAATAAATAATTACACGTTTATTAGTCGTAACCACGCCTGAAAGAGTATAGAAGACCAGATTTTTAATTCATAATGAGTTCAATAATTTCCCAAAAGTCTGAAAGTACACCAGCCTCTCTCACTTTATTGAGGCGTTGCTTCTGGTACTCTTGGAATTTATACTGGCTCTGTATTAGAGAGCAACTTCTTAATGCGAATGTCTTATAAGGTGAAACCAGAGCTTGGAGCTCACTCGAGCACTTTTCATGAACATAACGATCGAGTAGAGAAATACATACAACACCCATTCTGTGTTACTCAGTAATAATCTCTTCGTAAGACTCACATCAACATTGGCCGCTTACATATACGCTGACAATATCTGTTAATGTTTAAGGAGCATACCTGTCTACAATAAAACATAACACTAGAATTAAATCACAAGTTTACGTAACGTAAAATGAACAACAACAAACGGAAGTACAGAATAAAACTTATTACCAATAATTATGAATTTAGCTATAAATATACCTTTTCTATATTACTGTGTTGATATATACATAAACTAATATTTATATAAAAGTAAATGATAATACATCTAAGTATCAGTTAAATGTTAATAAAATATGCGCGTCCAGAACATCCTTTATCCGAGATCATTTATTGTCTTAGAATACTTACTAAAACTGAGCTAATTAACATTTGTTCCTCTAATACTGTTTAAGCTATTTTATCAAATGAAATACATGAACAAATATGCATTAGACTTCGGATATAATTTGCAAATAACTCATGTACTTACCAAAATCGTACTAATGTTATGTCCATCAATTTCACTCTCATTCACTTACTTCTCTTATTTAATACGTAGACTATCACATTACCTCCTGTGAAGTGTCTTATCTCTCATTGTTTATAAACAATAGATGGTAAAACATGGACATGGACATTATAATAAGATTGAAATTGTCTGTAATCAAAAGAAAGATTGAAATAGATTATAATAAAAACAAGGAATGTCGATACACGTAGTAATACTATTACACCTGTAGTGGATGCATATAAGAGAAATTAAGAGAGAGATATATAACGAGCAGAATGAGACTAATCTTCGAGTAATCATATATTCAACTTTCTTTGCAAACTCACTTTTACCGGTGTCAACTAATTAAACTGGTGCTCACATTTGTCACATTTTCCTAAAGTTGAGATATATATATATATATATACATATATGCCTATTAGATTCTTTGAATGTGAGATGATATATATATATATATATATATATATATATATATATATATATATATATATATATATATATTATTTCCCCAATCAGACAACGCCGCAGTCCTAGACTCGAGTTTCGCCCCCTTTGGGCTGATCAGTAGAACACATCCGAACTCAGGATTCGAAACCCGAGTCACTTGCATGCTAAACGAGTACTCTGCCACTGAGCTACCTCGCCACATACAAAGATGTCTATTAATTTACAAATATTAAGCAAACCACGACGAAGGCCGACCGTAGAATGTACCTACTCCTCTCAACAAGTGGTGTAGTGATCCAACTACTTAGAACCCAGGCCGATGTCTCACAAGTATGATTTTATACTCGCTACGGCGAGGTCATCCAACAAGCTAACGAAGCGAGCAAATACATATTAGATTTTTTTGAATGTGAGATGATATATATAACTATTTCCACAATCAGACAACGCCGCAGCCCACAACCGGTTTGTTTCTTTCATAGGTTGTGGGCTGCGGCGTTGTGGAAATAATTTATATATATATATATATATATGTATATATATATATATATATATATATATATATATATATATATATACAAGCAGAAAGATCCGTGAGAGCTCAAGAAGGAATGAGAAACACTGGATCAAACCATATTAGTTTCTATTTTTTACCAGGTTTCGCTCCTCTAATAATGTGAATAGGATCTGAAATACTTAAGCTTCTCTAAATTAATGCCTCATCCAGGTGATTTACATTTGAGTAAAATGGGATATACTTATTTAAAGGTTAAAAGTGCCTCTTATCCCATGCCTGACTTAGGCTGGTACGTAGAGATTCAAGACTACTTCTATTTATACCACTGAATATTTTATACATATAATTTAATTTTAGCAAAATAAGATATATTTTATAAGAATGTAAGAACATCGTTTCTCATTTATAACATAACTTTATATATATAATATATATATATATATATATATATATATATATATATATATATATATATATATGATGTAAATTTTATAAAATAATAGAATATATTTTATTGATACTATTTATTTTAGGGATTAAGCCTTCATAGAATCTTTAAAGCTAAGTGAATATCATTTTCATTTCATTTATATATATATATATATATATATATATATATATATATATATATATATATATATATACAATTTATATATATAAGAGATGAAATATAATCCTTTATTCAAAAACTATACGTTACATAATCCAAACACGTGTCATAGTGTTCTACTGACACGGATACAACTTGTTAAGGAGACATCTTCATTATCCATTCCAAATACTTGGCGACTCACAAAATAAACACATCGCTCTTTCTATCACTTTCTCTCTCTCTCTCTCTCTCTCTCTCTCTCTCTCTATATATATATATATATATATATATATATATATATAGTGGTAAATATTATTAAATAATAAAGTGTTTATATACCTACAGACGATATCGTTTCGGCTTTCAACTTTTATCAGTGCGGGAGTGGTGGTTGCAGATGGTAGCACGGGATCGAACGCAGTGCGTAGACTCAGCCTAGAATTACAAGCCTACTGACTATATATATATATATATATATATATTGATCTAAACTAACAAAGAATTTGTTCTGTTTGTTGTTTTTATTTTCATTTTTTTTACATAAGCATACACTTTTGATTGAAGGTGTTCTCCTTACTGACATATTTCAAATAATGGTTTTTGCTTGGTGAGAATATAAAATCCACGTTCCTAGCCCGTAAACAGTCACTCACATGAGTGAGATAAGTTAAAAGCCAAGAGACACAAGAGAGACACACATACAAAAACATTGAGGCAGATCGGAAATATATCAGATAATGGCCTCTTGAAATACTTTCCAAATATTTTCCAATATTTCTAAATACGTTTTATGGCTTCTCATTGGAGAACAATTCAAACCTTTAAAAGCTCACTCTATCCTACATGATAATATACATCAACTTATAAAATAAACATATATTATTTACATCGCTATATAAAACATTTTGAAAGCTCTGGTTATATATATCTGTATAGGTACACATATATCGATATAAACATACCCCCTTACACACACACGCACACACACACAGATATATATATATATATATATATATATATATATATATATATATATATATATATTCATATTACTATTTCATGTATTCACATAACATTTTATAAGGAGATATATTTTTTTTATGTATCAATTTTCAGTATTTACTTCAACAGTGCTCGATACGTAAGTAGAGCTTGGTATTAAGCTATGAGAAAAGTGTTTATGGCAATTAAGCTATACAGAGGCTCACACGTTTCATCCCCGGGGGAAAACTTCAGGCTTAAATGCATGGAGTTGGAGTTGTTTTTGCCGGGTATATATATATATATATATATATATATATATATATATATATATATATATATATATATATATATGTATATTTATATATATATATATACATATATAAATATATGTATTTTAATATATATATACATATATATATTTATATATATATATATATATATATATATATACATATATATATATATATATATATATACTAAGCATGCTACTATAATTTATAATGCTTCTTTGATTTTATTTACACACTCATAAACTCTGACATATCCTTTAATATTAATTAAAATTAATAAAAATGATATGCCTTTAATTCTATATTATTATTATTATTATTATTATTAGTAGTAGTAGTAGTACTAGTAGTAGTAGTAGTAGTATTAATATTAGTAGTAGTTGTAGTAGTATTAGGTTATTCTGAAGTTGGGTTCTGTCATCATTATAGAGCATTTTTACATTTAGTTTTTGTAAGTATAAATGTTCGAAAATCCAATAATATTGGTAGAAATCTAAGATCCCGGTCAATAACATAAGATATTACAAAAAGTTAACATAATGGATTATTTTACATATATGTTTTTATTAATATTAATGAAAATTTAATAACAATGTTTTACAGTATTACATGAAGTAAACATAATGAATTTTTTTACATACATTTTTGTTATTAATATTTATAAAAATATAATAACATTTTTAAAAAAAGTTAACATTATAGATTTTTTTTCATACAATTTTTTTTATTAATGTTCATAAAAATGAAATAATTTGTTCAAATATATTACATGAAGTTACCATAATGGATTTATTTACAACAATTTTTTAATTAATATTAATAAAAATAAAACAACATTTTTAAAGATATTGCATGAAGTTAACATAATGGCTTGTTTTTACATGTAAGTTTTATCCGTAACTCGAAAGCACATTGAAAATGGCGATATATGGACGTAATCCAGCGTGAAAAAAAAACAAAAACCTAACTAAATGGATACGTGGACGTAATTTCGCAGGAACTTAATGTAGATTTAGCATCACGCGTGCAGAGCGTCATTAGATTTTTTCCGGAATGATTGCCTTTTCGGACATCCGTACTTAAAAAAAACTAAACGCGGAAATTCTCTGTTTTAATCACCGAACTCAAATTCTGAATTACGTGTTGTTGTTGTGATTATTATTATTAGTATTATTATTATTATTATTATTATTATTATTATTATTATTATTATTATTATTATTATTATTATTATTATTATTATTATTATTATTATTATTATTATTATTATATGGAAGTACGGTTATTCTTCATGATTCTTGTAAAAATACTCATTTTCCACATTATTCACATGAATGCTTGTACTGTGTATAAACACAACTTTGAAAATTAAATGACGACGCTAACAATAAAACGTTACTCGTTGTGTAAATCCCAATGGAGACATGAAGAATTATTAGAGAGTTGTTGCATTAACTCAGATTTAAAAAATTTGAAAATGCTTAGTGAGTTTGTTACGTTGTAATTATGTTTAATACATTTTAAAACGAAATATAGACGGTGATGTAGAACAGAATCTGGCTGAACAAAATCTAACTTAGCACACTCATGTATACGGTCGTAAAATCAGGTAAGCCTAGACAAAACATTAACCAGAAAGGGAACGAAGTGTAACGTCCCTGAATCGTTGTTACTTCTATCATAGAGCAAAAGCAGACTTGAGGTTTGCAATAGCATGCGTCCATAGTACATTTTCGACCGCTAAAGTATAAATTATTGCAAAAGCGCTCAGACTTGGTAGAGATATTCGATATGCAATCAAATAACGTGTTTAAGATAGCCTTAGGAAGTACTGCTTGAAATCGAATGTTTACGAAACATTGCATGAAATCGCGGGTGGATACTCTTTTTGCATAGCTAAAGAGTCAACGTCGGAAATACGAAAAAAGGGCTGAGGATAATCAACAGATAGATCATCAATGTTACAGACACATCCACAGTCAATAGGGTACTGGGCAAGTGACCCCTTATTTAGCTTATTACCGCCTTACTGTTTTCCACAGAAGAGCTGCTTCTCTGTTATAAAGGCTATTACAGTCAGCTATAACACGAAACACTCCTGATATTAGTACGATCACATAGACATGGCAAACTCAGGCTTGAACTGATCACGAATTTTATATGGATGACTTCTTCAGCTCCCGAAGTGATCGATTGAACAGAAGGGGTGGAAGTGCTTCTGTTTACGCCAAATTATCTGGCAATAATTCTTTTCTGAAGTACCTTTGTTCGCTCAACCAACTAATTATTATAGGAAAATATTTTGTAACCTGTGTGCTAGTGACGTTTGCTCTCTCATCTCGGCAGTCTATGCTTCTTCTGAATAAGTTATTTCTGATAACACGAACTTGCTCAACGTCGT
>OY744519.1:191063820-191068820 GCA_963556195.1 Sepiola atlantica | reverse complement strand
AATTTCCTCTCTTATTATTCTAATCTACATTTAGAATATAGTGTTTTTCCACAAGGTATTTTTTGCAATGAAGCCTGTGTATGCTTTTGTTCACACCAGTCTGAAGATGCTTCAACAATAAAACAAAATAACTCTACTCAATATATTTTTCTTCACTTTCTTTTACTATTCGAATTAACTCAATTGTATTTATATTTCTTTTTTTCATAGCTCAGTGTCTCGAGTGTTTCTGCTTTTTTGGGGTTTAGTAAGATAAATACTTCATTTTTATTTGGTTATCCAAGAACTACAAAATAGAATCTTCAAATTATGTGTGTTGTTTTCTCCTGGCCGCGAGAATTTCTATCCAATATATATATATATATATATATATATATATATATATATATATATATATATATATGTATATATATATATATATATATATATATATATATATATATATATATATATATATATATATATATATATTGTGTTTGTGTGTATTTAGGTAGCATTTTTTCATTTATGCAAACATTGTTACAATTGCAGGATTTGTCTGTTTAATTGTACCGTTTTTTCATTTTTCAAAAACTTTTTTGATGGTCTTTTTTGCATTAAAATCAAAACATAATAACATTGCATATGAATCCAGTGGTGACATTTCAAAATGCTTAACGTAATGCGATATTGTTCTGTGATGTCATCCAGCGTTGCTGAATTTAAATCGTACTACGACTTTCTGGAACAATGCGAAAACGTTCTCTACGCGTTTCTCTGCTGTTTTTTTTCTTCTTCAGCTTTTTTTGTTCATTTGCTTTTGACACCTGAGGATGATTCGACAAAGAAATAAAAACGTTCGTGAAACCTGTGAAACCTATGGAACATTTTTTTAACAATTTTAATACAAAAAATACCATAAGAAAAATATAAAAACGGTATAATTAAACAGACGAATTCTGTAATTGTATACAATGTTTGATGTATATACATATACATATATATATATATATATATATATATATATATATATAAATATATATATATATATGTATTTATCTTCATGTTCGCGAACTACTTTTTGTAAAAAGTTTTCAATGGTAGACGGATATGACATTAATCAGAACTCTATTTGGAACTATTTTATCGGCGATGACTACTTTAAAAAAATAATTGTCTTTCTTTGAACTATTTATTTTATAAACGTATATTGAGAGAATAAACATTATATAACCGACAAAATATTTACTTCCTTAAGTTATCATCTGCTCTCACATGTTCTTATATGCCTTAACACATTATAAGTTCTTTTAATCAATAATCTAGCCTTCTAATGATGTAATAATATTTTTGTCGTATGTGACAATGTAAATATACATCTATTTGCATTCCACTTCAAACCTTAATATATTTGATCATCTCTTCCTTTTATCTCTCTCCAAAATGCATATTTGTACCAAGTTGTTAGATAGTGGAGGCGTATATAGTAGGAGGACTCCCTGGTAGGGGGTAAGAGTAGTAGCAGGAGTCAGAGGTGACGTCATGACGGTTGGAGTCTTTTTGATCGTTTTTTTCTTTTTACATACAAACAGAGCAGAAGGAAGAAAGCGCCCGTTCGCTCTATGTCAGTGGGTGGGTGAGGTCGGCGCACGGTGTGCCACAAACGGCGTGACGAACTTTTTTTCATATTCCTTCATTCTTTCTCTCCCGTGCAAAATTACTAAATCTGTTACTTTTATTTCATGTCAAATAAAACTGTGTAAACTAGACAGCGCCACCTCGTTATTTTCCGGAAGACAAGATACACCATCCTGCAGAGACCAGGTACCTACGAGAAGGCAATCAGAGAATACAAGAAAGTGGGCAATATTGTAATATTTATTTTGAAAGGTTTCTTTCATTTAAAATCACAAAATATCAGTCATGCCCAAAATATTTTCATTTTATTTTTCAGGTCACTTTCACTGAATAACCTTTATTCGGCAAAATAACATCTATGAGATGCATTTTTAATTTTGAGAACACATTCATTATTTGCCAATATATGAAGTGTTTACTTCCCTTTCCAAAAATGTTCAAATGTGCTGAAACATTATGTATATTCGTTTGACTATATGCATATATATATATATATATATATATATATATATATATATATATATATATATATATATATATATATATTCATCAATTAAGTCTCCATGCTGATACAAAACATACGCAGAAACTCATAGTGTTAATTCTTTTTAGCCTGTCAGATCATTATGAAAATAAACGGTGCAACCCTTTGTAAATTTTTCTACGTAGATAATAAATAACTTTGTTACTTTTGCTATTTTTTTGTTATTTGGTTCGATATTGTTTGCTTGTATATCCAGAGGCCCGATTGGATTATATCATACGTTTGCTCTTCAAATATATATTATCAATAAGTTGTTATCAACAGTTTCGCAGGAAGTTTATCAAAACGAGTCGAATTAAAACATGACCGGTTTTAAAGTGGACTCGTCTTTGCACAATTTCGGTGGCAGCGGAATTGATTCTATCTAGAAAGAAATGAAAAACTACATCAAAATGTGTGTATATAAGATTAGTTTAAACTTATGTATATATATATATATATATATATATATATATATATATATATATATTGAATTTTGTCTAAAAAGAACCGATTTGAACTATATAAGATAACTGTTTCTATAGTTATACGAGGAAATATATGCTCCAACTGGTCAAATGTTTTTGCTAGGCTAGGAGGATGTAATGTTGAACTAACAACATACACTGCCCCTCAAAGGACAAGGTAATGTTTTGTAGGATGGTATTATTGCAACATATAATACAATACCCCTTCCAAAAGAGAGGAGGTAAAACCTGGGAGAATCGTCCCCCCAAAAAGAGAAGACACAAGAAAAATACTACGCTACATTCTCTCCAGAAAAGAAGAGATAGTAGTACCTGTGAATTTGTCTGATAAGAACAGATCAGATACTATAGTATCCCTCTTTCAAAAGAGGGTGTGGTACTTTGGCAAATTAGGTCCACACCTTTAAAAAAGAAGAGGTAAATCCTGGGAAGAAAGTCTTATAACGACAGAACCAATACTACTATGAGTATCTGTACTCAATATACCAGCGACATTACGGAAACGTCACGGCGCTGATAACCATTGAGATTATTTCTTATAAGACATATTTACTATATTCTGAGAGATTGACAATACCTGACTTGTTGATAAGTAAATTTTGTATTATTTTATCTCGAGGAAATATTTGGTATATTTACAGTTTTCACTTAGCGTAAACAGTTCGTAATCAATATATAAGTATAGAGTTATCTCGTAAACAAAAATGTAAATAATCAAAAAAATATCATATATTCACTTACATTTATAGTTTGCATAGAGCGAAGTGGTAAGAACGATAAAAACTGTCGCAGCGGTCGAGTTTTGAATCTCAGCTTGAAACAAACATCGTGGCTAGCCATGATACGTGTCTCTATATACAATACATCCACGTATATTTATAAGAAATACTACGTCTTTTTTATATCAACATCAGAATAATATACAATAATAATTTTATATGATAATGATTAGCATTAATAATAATAATCATGTTAACAATACTTATAATATAAGAAGTTAAGATAATTATAATATTTAGTTATGTAAAGATAATGCTCTTTAAAAATATTTCACACTTTATGTAGTTTCGTATGTAATCAAAGTAAAAAAAACATAATGCTAGTCGTGGTTATCTAATACGTTGTTTTGTATACACCTGAGACAATTATGTAAATTAGATAGCAAATGGTGTATCTCTTTTATATTCAAATAAATATCAAACATAATATTAACTCCATTTAATACTGATTATGATTATAATAATAACAATAACACCGTTATATAGATAGTATAGTAGTAAAAATACTGATTATATTTAGCTAGGCAAGACTATTATCTCAATTCATATGTTACAATATATGAATTTTCGATGTAACAAAAATTAAACGAATATTCTAAGTAGTTATTATCGAACGGTTCACGGATACGTTTAGTAGATATATGCTTTATTATCATTGTTTATTGTAAGTAAGCTCTGTTTGGTACATATATGCTTTTGTATCATTATTTATTGTAAGTAAGCTCTGTTTTGTACATATATGTTTTTGTATCATTATTTATTGTAAGTACGATCTGTTTGGTACATACATGCTTTTGTAACATTATTTATTGTAAGTACGATCTGTTTGGTACATATATACTTTTGTATCATTATTTATTGTAACTTACCATCTGTTTAGTACATATAGGGTTTTGTGTCATTATTTATTGTAAGTAAGCTATGTTTAGTACATATATGCTTTTGTATCATTATTTATTGTGAGTACGCTCTGTTTGGTACATATATACTTTTGTATCATAATTCTTTGTAAGTAAACTCTGTTTGGTACATATATGCTTTTGTATCATTATTTATTGTAAGTAAGCTCCGTTTAGTTCATACATGCTTTTGTATCATTATTTATTGTAAGTAAGCTCTGTTTGGTACATATATGCTTTTGTATCATCATTTATTGTAAGTAAGCTCCGTTTAGTTCATACATGCTTTTGTATCATTATTTATTGTAAGTAAGCTCTGTTTGGTACATATATGCTTTTGTATTATTATTTATTGTAAGCTTTGTTTAGTACATATATGCCTTTCTACCCTAATTTATTCATGCAATGTTCAAATTGGAGTATAACTTAAATAATTTATACATAAACGCTGTGGAATTTTATTTGTTTTATTCTTTTACACAAGTAGCCACTACGAATCTCTTTCGATTATCAACGCTGTCACTATTGCCGTCTGTTTTATTTTTTGAGACGAGCGCCATTGTTTGACAGATTCGGTATCATTTACACTTCAAGCTTTTTAGTTCATGTTCTTTTTCATCCGTTCGTTTTATATTTATTTCTTAGTTCAGTTATTTTTGGTGAAGCCGCGGTTTTATTTTGAATGTACTGCGGA
>OY744519.1:190828820-191061320 GCA_963556195.1 Sepiola atlantica | reverse complement strand
CCTTTACCCACGCGGCCACTGTGAACAACTAGATAAGTCGGTGAGAGTTTTGAACTGATTATACTGATCCGGCTCAATAGGTAGCCGACGTCCACAGTTATCAACTTATGAACATTTGAAAGGTTATCAAGTAGCGGTTATGGAACAATTAACCGCTAATATCTGAACCTATTTCTTGCGTGCAGTTGGACAGGAAATCGTTTTTTATTAAGTAAATAAATGTTATATTTAATTATGGATAATTGTTATAAAAACAGTAATGTTCAAGTGTTTATAGGCATATATCATTTTATGTATACGACGTCAAAGGGTGTATGTAATGATGTTATCCGTTAAATTATGTATACAAAATTAAAGTCAAATATTTAGGCTTTTAGAGCATTCAAAAGGCAAAGATGAAGCTCACCTTATAGTTAGATCGGAAAGATGTGGAGTCAAAAATCGCCAATTAGATACTCAGAAATGCTGCAAAACTTAATATCAGTTCTTTAATTAGGAATTCCATATTATAATATAATTTAGAAGCAAACAAATCTATAAAACATTATTCTTTCGAAGTTTTAAGTATTACTGTAATCTTAGAATTACGATTAAATGAAAATAACTCTAGTTAGACTGGAAATCGACTTTAATAATGACATTAAATCGAAATTGAAACTGACAGAACCATGGATAGAAATATGGGTATATATTGCATAGAAATAACTAAAATGTTTATGTATTCAATTAAAGGATGGGGAAATAATTATATAATAACATCAAAATAATATTGATGGGTATGAGTTATATATAATAGTTTAATAAGAAAACAAGATATACTTTAAAGGTTCCTATAATGCTTACAATGACACTACAATACTACGTTTAATTAATGAAAAACAAATTCACACACAGTCACACACACACACACACACACACACACACATATATATATATATATATATATATATATATATATATATATATTTCAAATAACATGGAAATTGAAGAAAAATTAATATGGGAATGTCTAAGCATAATTTACATTCTCTCTATATAGTCTCATATAAGTAGTTATAATGAGTGATCGAAATGATAATAAAATAAGGTTAGAAGCTAAATATGTGTCGCGGGTTATTAAAAAGAGGGAGCTAAAGGGTGTCAGTGCACGTATGTAAGTAATTATATTTGTTTCTATACGTCCCATATAAAGAGCTTTGTCTAGAAGTGTGGGGGAACTTGAAGGGTAATATGAGTCGATGTCAAACATGATGAACTTCCTGTTGATCCCTTGGGGTAGTTTCCCAAACCAATTGATATTCATCCGACGATGACTAAAAAGTATGAATTATCTTGGATTCGATAGTGGGTATGATTCTCATAGAGGTTTGAAACGTTAATGAGTAGCGGTTATGGGGCCTTTAATCGGTTATATTTGACTCTATTTTATGCATTCAGTTAGAAATAACTTCATAATTGAAATAGACCATTTAAAACAGTAAGTAATATCATCACAACTATGAATACTATTTCACCCATATCTGGTTGATGGTGAATTGTCTTGTTTCATTTAAACCAATCGATTGTTTGTTTCCATCGGCTGCAACATTTTAAATACACCTCAAAGGAATAAAGACTTTCTCAAAACTGGCACGTAGTATTTCTCTCTCAAGTCACCATGTATATTATGGACTTGCCGCTCGTCCTAGGAACCTAAAGAACGGAACATCTTCAGCGAATACGTAATCTTACAAAAACAGATATCCTTTAAAAACAAGTAACGTTTACGAAATTACCCATAATTTCAAACAAACAGCTTTCTGTCCACCAACAGATAACCTCAATATAACGAGGATAGTTTACCCGACTTGTAACCATTATCAGCACGTAACCGTAAGCAATCAGGCACCCACCAGGGACACTTAAGACGAACGTAGATCGTTAAGTGAACACGTACAATTTACTCTAAAAAGAAGGTGCAACCTTCAACGATATAGTTACCTTCATTGAACAGTTAGCCTTAATCGACATGCCTTACCTTCATCGAACATGCAAATATTCTCTGTGGCATTAGACTTTTCTTGATCACAGCGGTAAAACTAATTGGTTTCCTATTCGATTTTGCAGCCGAGACAGTCTGAATTACTTTTCTAAATGGCGTATAGCATCAGAACTGACACGGAACGTTTTTTCTGTTGCCGCGGGCACTCGGGTAACAGTAATATAATCAGAAGTACTTGTTTTTCTCAGATTCTGGACAGAATTTGCGGTGTATATCTATGTTACTGATTATAAAACGTGCTATGAAAGTTTAAACTTCAAGAAATTTAGAGTACAAGAATATGATAACCATGAATATTTAACATTTTAAAATATGTTTAATTTCAAGATTTGTATACGATAATCACTATTTCAAATGTGAAAATGCTAAAATAGACAAATGCTATCGCACATTATTATTTTCGCTCGAAACGAACGTTTAGGTGTCTCAGATTACAAGGTTATATTTTTTTTGTTTGGATGACAACCAAGGAAAAGCATAGGCTTTGATTATAAATGAGTAAGTTAGATTGTCACATTGTTCTTTAAAAAAGTAATTTTTCTCAAGTTAGAATGGCAAACATAAAAAGGAACCTGGTTATCCTCTAAATTTATATAAATTACCAAAGTCATTTTTTTAAACAGGGCCTTGCATCATGGCAAAAAGTCGACGTGGCAATGAAGCCAGATAGATTTCATTTTAGGGTGGATGGCGATAGTTTTGTGAGGCGTTTCTATCATTACAAAAAAACGTAATGAATTGGTAAAATATCGAACATGATACTGAAGTTACCTTTTGTATCTTCGTTTATCTTAATGTGTTTTATCTGAATTCCTCTGTGTGGCCTGTATCGCAATCGTCGATTCCATATTCCATATTATCTGCATTCAGAAAAATAGATGACGTGGTATTTTTAGAATATTAATGTATTAACACATTTAAACCAACACGGTCAAGTCCCTACTCGTTTTTACAATCCAATAACCTTTTTATATAACTCAACAGCTGAATTCTTTTTAACCGCCTGTTATTACTGATCTGATTCAAAATGTAAAAAGTGTATTCTCCGCACACAAACCATTACCGGGATGTTATCTATTTTTCTAATAGGGTACCCTACATATTACTACTCATGAAATTGGTGATAAAATTCACATTTCCTTCAGTAATCTAACCACATTTTCGTATGAATTAACTTCAGTCAATGCCTGACTCGTCTACCAAGTTTCAAAGATGGATGTTTAACATTGTTTTTCTATTATTGCTTTTCAATGAAATCCTGAGACAGTTTACTGATAATCTCGTCTGTGGTGTGGTGTAATTCTAAATGGGCTTAAACATCATTGGATCTTTATGACTTAGATGTTTTATATGTGGGGGTATATCCAAGATAATATATATTCCAACAACCCTAAGTTGATTCCAGAAAGAATAGAGCAATCACAGTCTAAATAAGAGTATTGCCAAGAAAGTAGTAATAGATAGTAATATATTAACACGTCGCGTCCAGGTTTGTATTTATTTAACGGCGATAGGAGAAAGATTTTGAACAGTTACGAATGAAATTTGATGGATTAGTCAGGTAAAGACTGATATATATTTGTACCAAATATCGGTCAATTGCAGAATGTGATGTGGATATTATCAACGAGTACATAGATTCGGTTTCCTCGAAAAGGGCGTCAAATTATAATTCTTTACCTGAGGAAGCATTTAATATTTTTCATTTTTCATTTCAATGTTGTATTAAATTGACACACGACCGTCACATCAAATTCTTTTAAGCGATTACTCATGTGCATTTCAGCTGTGGAAACTTTTGATTTTCATTGCAATGACTCTAATTCTTTGTTCTTTTCCCTGCGATTCTTTACCACTTTTCTCTTTTCTGTCAAAATTTATGAAGAATAGCGCTTAAATTTGTGAATCAAAAATACATCTTTCTCGATTTTTGTTGTCCTCATGTGGAATTGGAAATATTGATGTCGCAGCAAATCAATCCATCAATTAGCAGCTCTCAATTATTACGTTCTCAACTTGTAAAAATAAACACTAAGAAACTAATATAGGAACGAAGTAAAATTGTGTCCATTGTTAATATTTCGAGAATCAGATTTCAAATTTCTGCGCTGATTCTTTTATAAGAATTATGCTTTTCGACTTGGAAACATCATGTTATTTGTTGTAAAACATAAACTTTTAAATTGAACGAATCTTGAAAACATGGTGAATAGAACAACGTTTTTTCAAGTATCGCAATTATTAGTCTCAGTTATATAACACCAAGTGCATAATTTGATGTATTCTTTGTAAAACATAAACTTATACATTGAACTAATCTTGAAATTATATAGTGAATAGAACAACGTTTTTCAAGTATCACAATCATTACTCTCATTTTTATTACACCAAGTGTAACATTTGATGTATTTCTTGTAAAACATACAATTTGACATTGAACTAATTTTGAAATCATATAGTGAATAGAAAAACGTTTTTCAAGTATCACAATCATTACTCTAATTTTTATTACACCAAGTGTAACATTAAATGTATTTCTTGTAAAACATACAATTTGACATTGAACTAATCTTGAAATCATATAGTGAATGGAACAACCTTTTTCAAGTATCACAATTATTAGTCTCAGTTTTATAACACACAGTGTATAAGCTTGTGTAACTTGGATCAATACTTTTTACTCATTGGTCGTTATTGACTTTACAAGTGCTTGTAGTAGTAGCATATTTGTTCAGAATTAGAATGAAATAAAGTCTATATTTCAAGTTATTTTTTAATTAATATTTACAAATATAATGTTTATTATGAACCACATGAAAGAAAATGACGATTTATTGAATGAGATAATCATTCGGCGAAAGATAAATATACTATAGTATAAATTAATAAGTTTGTAGGTTAAATACTTGCTTAAACTGACAAGACCAACTCTGTATGTGTATTTGAGTTTATCTCAGTGTAACTTCGCGTATCTCGACTATTGTAGTACATTATATGCCTTCGCCATTTTATAAATTACCCGAAGCTGCAGATGAAGATATACTTATAGCTTGGGAGAATATATATATATGAGAATATATTTGCAATTGGACTGTATTCAGTCATCAATATAAGTAAGTAAGCATTTATTTCATATATTGCACTCTCCTAGTGTTTAGCCAAGCCAGACGAATATATAGTATTCCTACAGGTCTCATGCAATTATAATGATTTTGAAAATCAACATATAGATATCAGAACATTTACAGTGGACCTTTGTGTGCGACTAATTTTTTAATAATATGCTGTGATATAGGAAGTAACACTAACCGGACCTTTGTTCGTGGGAAGCCAAACGATTGTCTGAGAGAACAACAAAGAATCTGCTTGGTTAACTAGCTAGTCGTGTATATAAAAAAACTGACAAAAATAATTCTATGTATTTTAGCGTGAACATTGCCCTCGGGGATGAAACGCGGGAGCCTCTGCGTAACTTAATTGCGATAAATATATTTTCATAGCTTACTACCTTGTTCTCTCTACGTATCGATCACTGTTGAAGTAAATACTGAAAATTGAAACATAAAAAATATACGTCCTTATAAAATTTTATGTGAAAACATGAAATATAAGAATTGTATACATATATATATATATATATATATATATATATATATATATATATATATATATATGTATATATATATATAGAGAGAGAGAGAAAGAGAGAATCGTATATATATATATATATATATATATATATATATATATAATTAACTTGTTACAAATATCCAGGGGGTATGAATCCGAAGGAAGTTGAAACCGGGTTTATGAGAGTGCTCAATGAAAATTCAGAGCAAAATATATATTTTTGATTTTATTCCATTAGTTGCGACAAAACAAGTTTTGTTTCATTGGTGCAAATAGCGACCAACTCATCGGGCCGGCGGAGGAATTCAAATGGCATAAATTTTAACCTCACTTTAACGGGAGATTGAAAATTGAAAATACATTGGAGGGGGGGACAGAGTTGGGACTTTGTCTATAACGGTGACATGGGACATGAGAGGGGAGAGGGGAGGGGGGAGGGAGGAGGACCCCAACAAGTCGTGTTTCAAATTATTACGTGGGAGGTTTTTCACGTGTCTGTGCTGTGATGATCTCAATCTCGGCCGTGGTGGGGGGAAGGGAGATGGAGCGACGGCCAGAGTGAGTTAAATTTAAAATGAGAATAAAATTATGATTACAACCGCCATTCCTATTTTATTTTTATTCTAATAAGTAATTATCATGTGGATAAAAATGTTTGATAATTTTAATTTAGGGTATTAATTGCTACTTTTGCATTTTATTTATTTTATTTTAATGTTTTGTTTATTATTTGTAGTGAATTTTGTTGTGATTATATTTTTTAAATTGTGATTATATTATACCGAGATCAATACTAGTGGAATCATTTTATAAGAGAAGTTTTCTGGTGTTACCAGTTTTATCATTAACAAAACCGATTATGACAATGATAACGCCTGCCAATCATACCTACGGTAGTCGCAGTGATAACAGCCTTGATAAAAGCCTTAATAAAAATAAAAACAGTAATATTCATAAAGTGTTCAACTATTTTCAGACGATACCAGAGCAGCATTATAATTAGGTTTTGAAAATAGAAACATTAGAGTCCAAGTAATTTTAAACGTACTGGTTATTTGGAAGTTTAGAAACATACAGCATTTACCTGGGGATTTGTTGTATTGCAATGTCTTTTTACGATTAATAAAGGCTTTTATATAGAGATGCATAGACTCATCTTAAAAGTAACACGTCCGTTTAGCGACTAGAATGCAACTTCAGACTTCGACATGACTTACCAAATGAAAAGCATTACTTTTTATAGAGATTTCTCATTTCAAAACGGAAACGCAACAGACTGATTGTCTTGGGAAGATAAGTAACATTATTATGAGCCTTATTTATAAATACATTAATTCAATATTTAACACATACATGTTTTACAAATAATTTTCATTGAAATATGATTGTATGATTGAATGTAAATGATTTGCTGAATACCAATAATTCTTACTTCATATATATATATATATATATATATATATATATTATGATATAAAATTAAATAATAAAATTAGTTGCGAATCAAATTTTTTATAATTCAAAATTCAGGCAAAGTAACTCAAAGTCCTTAACTCATGAGTTTTCAAAGATAATTCTTCTCCCCAGAGGACAATTACCGCAGTAACGTTACTGCAGGTGATAAATTACACTTTGAAAATATATAAAAATATATACAAAAATACATAAAAGTACATAACACATCAAATATATCAAGCCAAACACATACTTATTTGTTAAAGTTATTAAATCCATTCACGTCATACAATTAAAACATAGTCAATGAAAGATGTCCAAGAGGGTGACTGAATATAGATCCAGGCATTGAGTGATAGTCCAAAGGCGAAAAAATTGAAAGAACTGAAAACCGAAAAATTCATCCAGTCGGGAACTGCGTCCGCAATCAATGCAGTAAATTACAGTGAAAAATACCTCCAATGCTTACGTTAATTAATACAATGATAAATGAACCAAATGAAATAAGAAGTTCAATAAACTCACTTTGTGTTGAAATCATAAAGTTCACAATTCAGGGTTAAAATGATTTGATCAGAGCAGCACGATCAAAATTAATAACGTTTAATTTGAAAGTAATCACTCTCCCGCAAGCCAAGTAAAGAGAACCTCTTCTCGTCGATAAGAGGGTAACAATAGAGTCTCACACGCCTTCTTGTTACAAACGACGTTATCCGACCGGATGTTATCTGTCTAAGTTAATATATATATATATATATATATATATATATATATATATATATATATTTAAATCTTGAATCAAATTAAAGATAATTGAATTATCGTTTAATAATAATCGGTAGTGATAATATAAAGCTTAATATATTGAATAGAGCAATCAATTCTAGAGATGAAAGATGAGCATTAAATATGGTAAACATACAATATTTATCAGAACATCAACATTTCAGAGCAAGGAGCTTCATATCCTTAATCCATAAACTATTTTCATCATAATAATAAAACTATTTTCATCAGCAGATATGGAAAAACCGACAATGTAATTGTAAATATTATTGGCAACAATTAACTTTTTAAATTTTACATAAAATAAAACAAAAATAAAGACCAAAAGGTAAATAGTCTTATGTTAAGATGAGAGCGTAGAGTACGGGGGGATGCTGTCCAGATAAATGTCAAAATAAAAACAGCTGTTATATTGGAAATGAATGTTTGAAAAACTGACAAATTTTATTCTGAACCCCGCAGAACGGATAATTCCAGCACCAAACTACTACGCAGACATGATAAACTGACGTTACCAATTGCTGTCTGAATACCAGCCTCTTAATAAAACCATTTGGATTCCTAAACAATTTGACAATTATTCTTATTCAAACATTAATTTTACAGCTGTTTTTATTTACGTTAGTTTTACGGGGGAACATGGAGAAGGGAGGAAGTACCAAAGGCTGAGCATGTATCACGACACTATGATACTGCTTGCAAAATGCTTCAGTATTATCCAGATGCCAAATGATCTGCTAGCAGCCGCTTTATTACAATCAAGACTTTTCTAAGGCAGAGTAAAAAGTTATACAACGAATTATGAAGCATTATTACGTGAATGTTTATCTCTATGAATCTGCATTATTCTGCGAATCTTCAATTAGGTTAATGAACAATGTCTTGCTATGTGTGATTTTATAAATTAATGAGGAATTACTTCTGTTGTTTAATTAGCTAGTATAGTATTGCTTGAGTGTTAATTAATCTGTTATTTGTATGATTTATTTACGTTTAAAAGAAAATAGATGCGTGTAGTTCGTTTTATTGTTAATCGCGAATGGGTCGAATATTTGTAGAAGCTGATAGAACGCTGAAGATGTACAGAGGCACGGATGCGTAAGAATTCTCGCAATTATTTTATATGTTGAGTTCATGAAAACTGTGTTTTAATTAATATCAATATAACAAATGTGAATAATCATTACTTTCTTTAAGGCAAGAGCTTATCTAGTAAATTTCATTATTCAAATATATTAATGTAAATAAATGTGATTATAACGGAAAGGTTCAGTTGTATTATTTTCATCCTGTCAACGTGGAAATAATTAACACACATACAATAAAGTAAATAGAACATGCTTGCAATGAAGAAAGCGTATATCCCCTAACTCTTTCTACTATACTAGTAATAAAGACTAACATTATGGAGAGAATTAAATATAAACATCTAAAAAAAGGATTGGGAATAAATATTTCTTTTCAGAACACGAAACAATATATGTTGCAAATAATTGAGCAAGTGGATTTTTATATAGCTTATTTTAGACACCTATTCCGGTGAATTTAATTGAGGACATCTTACTTTACTTTATAAGATGAACAGGGCAACACATATCTAAAGATTTTAATATATGTTTAAATGGACAACAAGTGTTAGCATGTAAATACAATACCTTCTTAAAATGTTAATACATTTGCTGAAATATTATAAGTAGTCTAAATTTAAAATTAATCACTAATTTATATTCTATGACTCCTGTTTGATGTATATATAAACTTAGATTCATAGTGTTGTCCATCTGATACACATATTTGCTTTTCTACACATACAATGATATTGCTGTTGCTGAGTTGAAACTTCAGCTGAACCATTATATTCACTTGCATCCTAATAACTAAAGGGAATGTATGAGTATTTACTCCTCTCCAGGAGTTAAGCACAAGGCCAGTTTTATCTTACTCCCACAAGTAAGACGTTACTCAAGGTCGGGTCGGGAAAGTGGGGTTTGAAAAGCCAACGCCCGAGAGGTGAGCACTCTGGAAATTAAACATTGCCTGGGCAGCCCCGTCGGCATTCCCCGGTAGGGGCGCTTCAGGCAGTAAGCAATAAACTTACTGCTCCCCTAAGAGGGGAGGCGAAGCCTGGGAGGGTGGATCTCATAGAACTGCAGAGGACAGACCCATAGACCGGCGTAAATCAAGCCCCGAAGGCCAAGACAATACCAGTCTATGGGGTGCAGTATCCATCGGAACAGATACTACACTTTGATCCTAGCCAAAAGGCCAAGAAAGGGAATATATGAGTATCTGCGTTTCAATCCGACTCTCGGTTAATAAGTCGTCTGAACTAATTTTACTTGCTAAATTCCAATTGAGATCTAAGTAATTAAAATAAAAAAAATATAAAACACTAATAGCCAAGACACCCTACCTTAAAAGGAACATTTCTCGAAAGAATAATACATTAAATTCTGACTTTGAAATCGTTTATTGGTGCACTTATTTCGATAATTGAATAACACCGAATTAGCAATTCCTTCAAAATGCCGATACTTTACTATTTCATTGTAGCGCTTGGTAATTCTCTGCTTTATAGGCATTCAAATGGTGGCAATTAACCTATTTTACATTTAAACCGATCGTAATGCCAAAGGCGCTTTTGCGCTCATAATCCTTTTATCTTCATTTTCAAGATGGCGGTCCTGTTTAGTATATCGTTAAATACAGTTAAGAATAACGTTGGTCTTAATATCATGAAAGAGGCATTCTTTATTTTTTGTCATCTCAAGTTTCAGTAATGCGAATACGTTTTCTATCATTCTATTCCCACTTCTAACAACAGCGCCGACTTTACGACTGCCCCTTTAAGATTTTGTTGGTCTGTCTATGATCTTTAATTCTAAATCTAACCTATGACTATTCTACTACCCACTTACAATTTAAGCTTTGCTGTTAATACGCTCACCACCTACCTTCACCCAGCACCACATTCTTCCTCAACATTTATTCCGTGTATTTGCTTACTTCCCACCCCGCATCGTCGTAATTTTCGTCATAAAATTTTTGATTGTTCTCTTCTATCACCCATATATGTATGCGTATTTATTACATGTCTTTTCTCCTGACGAAGCTTTAATATATTTTCATAAGAAATATCAATATTTACAGTCATGTATTGTTTATATATTATATTGTTTAGTAATAATGTCCTTATTAAACTCTCTGTTTCCTTTTTAATGGTGTCTATACATAAAATAATACGATGAAACAATTTTATGAGTGTACGTACTTTATACCCTCACCTCATTTTTAAAAGATAGGGATCGTCCGATCGCGTGAAATACAATGCAAAAAATGAATTTTTAAATTCTCATCTGCTGTCGCTATTATGTCAAACGAAATGCACTTTTTTGTCTTTTAGGTTAATGTCAAAGTTTAAAATGTGTTCTCTCAGATAAATGGTATGAACTCTCGTGGAGTCTGCATACGTGTCGGACATTTATAACATTGAATTATATCACAAACGCCTATCAAAATTTTAGAGATATACCGCCATGCACAGATATATTCTGAAACTACATCATACATAGTACTTAGATAAGTATGCCTAAATTCTAACAAAGATGTCAAAATAATATTGTGGCATTTGTTCACACCGGACGTCCATAGAATGCACGGAATCAATATACAATATATGAATAATTAAACTGTGTAATTCTTACTGGTCCCGCAAATACATCTATTGTGTGTATATAGTGTTAACTCTTTAAAGGAAGAATACCAATTCTACCTTCAGTATTGTCTCAGAAGGTAGGCCTTTCAATATGCAAGTAATTATTACCACGCCACATTTTGTATAATTACAGAAGTACTCTATATAAGGGATACCCACCATCTAATTTATAAAATTTGCATGATTACAAAACTGCATGAAACTTTCCCGGTCAATTGAGGGCCGCATTCGTAAAGAAAATGAAAGTTGGCGAAGGCGCTCTGTTAATGGTAGCCCTATTCTACTTCCTGGGGAATAGTAAAGACAGCATAGGACAAATTTAGAGAACTTCTGCCTATCTTAACATCTAGAGCCATCCCTATTATAACCAGGGGAATGTTTATGCTAGCTGCGTCAGAAGTGTCATGTTGTATGATAGTAAATGTTGCGCACTCATCTAGTCCTCACTAGTCCCTGAACGATAGGGCCATACTCAGAGCAGATCCAGTGTGTTAGGTCAGATACGTTGCTCAAGGCATTGGCTATCCAACTGCTGGACGTTATTCTTTGAGCGAACACGACTACGTTTGTTTGGAAATGTTGAAATAAGCAGTGGATCAATTACCACATGTAGAGATCTGAAAGTGGTCGGTTAGAAAAAACCCCGGACGCCCAAAGAAGACATGAAAAGAAACCATGATGCATGACCGTATACAGTGGCAGATGGTGAAGATTAACACCCACGACCGTGTCCACTTGAGACGATGCATAAAGACCGGCAGACAACATCGAACACCTGACGAAGGGAACACATGCGCTAAACTAGGATAGTGAATGAGTAAGTGTTTATTAGGAGATCAACGAGGGCGATTTATGACATAATATATTGTTATTTAAGTGTGTCTAGAATTTTAATCGCACTCAAGATAATTTTCATACAGTACCCATGGTTTATTCTGCATTTCCTGACTAATTAGTATCAAATTGCAGCCAACGATATTGTTTCTCCTTGTTATTACATACAGGAGTGACGGTTTGATAATGATCCCGATTACAATTTTAATGCACATAACACAGATATGCATTGATGTAAACAAGTAAAATGTGTTTATATTATTTGGGTTGTTCGAACTACTGTTCTCATCTTGAATGTTATTCTGACAACGTTTCGGTCAATGTAACCTGCGACCTTCTTCATGTGTATCTTATCGAACTGGAAAATCTTCATGTCGAACTCTGGAATTTGTCCGGAATTTCGAACGGAACCCTTTATTTAACCCACCGGTGTTGCTTGTATTTGTTTTCACATGTGTCGTATTACTACTGACTACTATAGATTACTACTTATTACTATATATATATATATGTAAACGAATGTATATATGGATTGCGAATTACCATGGCTAAGTGGTTAACAACACGGACTGAACACGTGTGTGTGCCAAGTACGAATCCAGTTCGTTCCACCGACACACTTTCATAAAATCCACCCCTGGCCTTGCGTTAACCTCCTGGAGAGGCGGTATATATATATATATATATATATATATATATATATATATATATATATATATATATAACTATTATTTTTGTTTTAATACTAATCTAATTCATTATTTATTATTCGTGGTTCTCATATTGTATTAAATTGTATACTAGGTCTACTTAGGAGGTAATTGTCGCCCAACATAAACTCTGGCTCTTTTAGTCGTCTTACCCTTTACAATTCTTTCATGTGTATTATTTTTACTTCATCCCATAAAAGACGATTGTTACCGTGTTTCCTCCATATGTGATCAGCCATACCTCATGTTTCAATACATCGATGTAACAGTTGTCCGGTGTTTAAATCTTACGCTTACTTGTCGATATGTATCACCTTAGTATCTTGAACATATTCAAGAGTTACACTATTAGATTCACAAGATACACCTGAAGAATGTATGAGTCTACACTAGCTGAAACGTTGTGAATATAACACCGAAAACGAGAACAGTAGGTCGAATAATCCAAGTAGTACAAATTATCAATCCGCATCTAGAAATTTCCGAAACATAAGTAAAATCTATCCTTTATTTGCATATGAAATAAAATGTCACGTTTCTAACAAGTTATATTTTCATTTAAGTAATTATAATTAAACACTGTTTTTTATTATGAATTGCTCGTTATTATTTAGGTATCGATACACAAAAAATTTTTTTATCATTAATTGCTCGTGATTATAAAGGTATTGATAATAACACACAGGTTTACACTATTAATTGCTCGTGATGATTTAGATAATAATAATAAAACACAGGTTTTCATTATTAATTGCTCGTGATTATTTAGGTAATGATAATAAAACACAGGGTTTCATGATCAATTGCTCGTGATTATTAAGGTAATGATAATATAACACTGGTTTTCACCATTAATTGCTTGTGATTATTTAGGTAATGATAATAAAACACATGTTTTCATTATTAATCGCCTGTAATTATGGATTAAATACTTCATTGTGTTATGTTCTAAACTATATGCAATACTATTGTTTATACATTTCATATGAAATCTATTGAACAACGTAACGAGTATCAACTAATATAAATTGTCAAATGTAAAAAACCCTGAGATATTGCTGTATTATTCTTAATATTTCGGTATAAAATAATCGAAAATATGATGTAAGGATCCAATCAATTGCACTTGATAATTTCCAGTTTAACACTAAGCATCAAAACGTAGGAGTTAAACGTGAATAGATAAATCAAATAAAAAAGGGTTTAATTACATTTCGGTGTTTTAGTCAATGAAAACGAAACGTCTGTCGCCTCCGACAATAGTCGATCAGTTGATTAATATTAAATACGGAATTTGATGTACATTTAGTTACAGTTATGATTAAACTTATTCGCTATTCGGTACTTCTTCAGATTAGGACCCTACCTAAATTTGACCTTACTTCTGCCCCTAACTCTAACGCTTACCATAACCTTCACTCTGACCATAACCCTGACCCTGACTCTAACCCTTAACCTAACGACGGAGTCAAAGTTAGCTCGAGTCCTAATCTGGAGAAGCACCAAATCATCCTTTTCTCTTTTTCCAGTTAGTTATCACTTTAACCTTCTTTTCCATATTCTCATCGGTTTCGAATTCTTTACTCAGTCTTCGTTTCCTCATCCTTCTTCCTTTTTCTTCTTCGTCACCTTATTCTTCTACTCATTCTTCTTCTTCTTCTGTTTCTTCTTCTAGTTCTTGTTCTTGTTTTGTTCTTCTTTTTCTTCTTCTTCTGTTTCTTCTTCTTCTTCTTCTAATTCTTCTCTCTATTACTTCTTTTTATTCTCCTTCTTTTTCTTTTTCTTTTTCTTCTTCTTCTTCTTCTTCTTCTTCTTCTTCTTCTCCTTCTTCTTCTTCTTCTGTTACTATTTTTCTTCTTGTTCTTTTTCTTCTTCTAATTCTTCTTCTATTTCTTCTTTTTCTTCTTTTTCTTCTTTTTCTTCTATTTCTTCTTCTATTACTTATTTTTCGTGTTCTTGTTCTTGTTCTTGTTCTTGTTCTTGTTCTTGTTCTTGTTTTTGTTCTTGTTCTTGTATTTCTTCTTCTTCTTCTTCTTCTTCTTCTCTCTACTTAATCACGTACTTGTTCATTTGCTACTTTATCTACTGGGAACGAACAATACAATGACGTCATTCTGTAAGATGACACGTGAAACTATCGACTAATAAAACTGTATATCTTGTTATCTTTGTTGCTTGCTTGTTTGTAACTGTGCATGGTGGATGATATCTAAAATGGCACTGTGCACACTGAATGGCGTCACAAAGGCGTCGTGCACAATGCATGACGTCACAAATGCCGACTGATCTAAACAAATGACGATTGATAGGAGACGTAGTTAATAGACGCTGATGAAGAAAGAGACACGGGAAAGTAGATACAGAAAAGAGACAAAAAGAGAAAACAAGGTGGAAAAGATAACATAATAGAACACATACTGATCCAACGGGTCATAGGGCTTCTAGTACTTATTAATCGCGATATAAAATCTTCAACCAGTATTTCTATATTGTTATTACGGAAATATATATGTTTGAAATAGTGTTGATACACATTTTTTACTTATCTAAATCATATTTTCAACGAATGAGATATAAAATAAAGTGCAATTTTGACGATAAAAATACAATTTTAAATTGAAGAAAAGAGGAGTGTTCTCGTTATCATTGTTAGTTATTTTTCCAGATTATTCCGAATCTGATATTAAAATCGCAAAAAAAAAACCCTCCGATCTAGATTAGCCTGTTTTCATGCTTGGAATCAAGAATAGAGATATTTCAAGGAAACGTCGTCAACAAACTGAACTAATATTCTATTGTGTGGAATATTAGGTTCTTAAAATTATGGAAGAGGACGAATGTTTTTTTTTTGTAAGATTAAATTGTTTTATCTCTAGTGTCTATGACATCACGGACTATCCTTCGGCTAAACAAATTAGTCACTGGCGGTGAAAAGGTAAATTTAAAAATTCAATGCGTAATAAGAAGCGTGAGAGAGAGAGAGAAAGAGAGAGAGAGAGAGAGAGAGAGAGAGAGAGAGAGAAACGGACGAATAAGAATCTACAATACTACAATACTACAATAGTGTAAATTATTTGTTGACCAGTCAATATAGATTTATATATTCCGATTTTGGGTGACAAAACATTTAGATAGATCCACGCTTAATATATAAGAGCACGTATATCTTTACTAATGTTAATGACGGATCGTGAACTCTCGTGATAAAAAATATATGAACGTTGTATATAATATTATTTCATAGAAAGTTGTGAGTCGCTTACTAGACAAGGTTGCGTTTAAAATTTTTTTTTATGCAGCCATATTTTATTTTAATTTAAAATCCTCAGTGACAAAAATAGTTAGTACGATTCGATTTGAACGCATTTAATGTTGAAATGAGCTTAAAATATACTAAGCAGACAATTCTTGTTATCCAGTTTCAAATGGTTGCTTCGGGTCATCATTTTATTGGGTAATTTTAGTCATGTGATAGTTTCAGAATTTAAACATCTTCGTAGACGATAATTTGTTCTTAAAAAGAAATCGAAGGTTAAAAGGTCAACAAATGTATTTTTTTGTCTCTGTGGATACAGTTTAAATTGTCTCAGAAAATTGTGTCTACGAAAAATACACTTGCCCCTTTTCTTGTAAGTTTAATTTCATGATGCTGAAAATAATTTTAAATATAATTTTAAATATAGTGTAATAGATTTGACAGGTCGATGTTTTAATTATCTTCAATTTGAATCTGTTGAACAGTTGAGTCAATTTAGGTTGGAGACATGATCCTGGGAATTTGATGACAGTTCAAGTTTATTTTCTTGGAAAAGTTCCGCAAATGAAAAGACATATGATTGAAAGTTACTTATTTCAGTTATATTTAGAAATCACAAATATTGACTATTGTTTTGAGAAGAAAATATATAAAAAATTTCATTTTTATTTTAAATAATGTTTGGAGAATTGAACTAGATATTACCCAACATTTTTAAAAGAAAATATTGGAGAATAATCTAGATTATTTTCTGTTTTGTAAAACGGCTAATTATTTTAAAGATTTATTGAATTTAATGTTTGTTTATTCGAAAAGTATTTTTATTTATAAAGAAGAACTGTAGTCATGGTAATATTCAAAGGAAAAGGAATAATAAATATACATTTAAAATATTAATATTAAAGAATTTAGGAGGTTTTCATAGTCACAAAGGATTATTCTTTTTCTTATACGTAAAACTAGAATGACAAAATAATATTTAAACAAATATTGGCTCAACACTCCAAGAAACGTTTTTAACAACAACATTTTTGGAATTGCCATGCATTATTTTGAACGTATAAAAATTACAACAGATCCAAGTATCGTTGTTAATTTTGTTTTAAATTAATTTTTTATTTTTACGCAAAACTATTTTGAGCGAACTTTTCAAAATATATATTAAGCATAGTTTCACATCAGACGAAAAACCTATTGTGAAGGTGAGCACTCTGAGTATTTAGTGTTTATATTTTTGGTACATTACATATGACAAATATTCATATAAATTCTATTTCTACATTCGTATAAATTAATACTCAAGACAAATTGTTCTTTCATTTACTTATTTCATTGTCAATCAAGAAAAAGAGCGTACAGATGAAAACGTTTTGCGTTTCTCAATTTTTTTTGATGAGGATTAAATAAAGAGTTCCGTTTGAAATTCCGTCCAGATTCCCGAGTTCGATATAAATATTTCCAGGTTCGAAAAGATACACTTCAATAAAACCAGAGGTTGCAGTGTCCGAAACGTTGTGATTATAACCCTCAAAATGAGAACAGTAGTCCAAATAATGCAAATTATACAAAACATTTTGTGTTTAACAGTTTACTAAACGACGTTATGTCGAGAGATAATTCATTCAGCCATATTGTTATAATTGAATTTAATGATACGTTTAGAGAAATTAATCCACTAAAGACGCAACAATACATATAATATCAACTAGTGATAACATAATCGTATATATTCAATTGTGTTATATATACACTATTGACATTACATTAATAAACAATAAAGTTTGTTAATTTTGTGACACTTTACATAATCACCTGCAACATATTAAGGGATATGCCATTATTTATTATTTTTATCGCTAACATATTTTTGCGTACATCGTAAATATTGCAATATTTGTCACGTATTACTTTGTAAATACAAAATCAATGAGGATTATATGAGAAAGTATGCAAGTTTTATTGTATTATGATGTTCAATGCATATTGGTCCTTATTATAGACTGCAGTTATATGTTCTCTTAGTAAACTCAATTTGAGAAACCGAAATCCAAACTGGTAATACCTAATGTTGTATTAGCTTTGGTCAGGCAATGCCGGCTTTCGCGAAACGGGAAGTAAGCTTACAGTGAATATCAAATTCACAAGCGATCCCCAGAAGCATGAATAACCCTGGATAGCATACATCGCCTATCATTCCCAATTTTTCACCTATATTTTAATTGCCAGGCTCCACGTAAATTAACTTAGGTAATCTAACGATCACCGTTTTGTCAACGCTATTATGTCAGATGTAAGTAAACATATACGGAATACCCTTTTAAAAGAGTGTGCATGCAAATTAATAGGGATTGAACGAAAAGGGGCGCAGTTATTAATCGGTCATATCGCTGTCTTTATGATTATAAAACAACCATCCATCACAACGTGCATATAGGTGTATACGAGATGAATCGTCGCCATCTAACAAAAGAGACAAATTATTGAATGATAACTGTGAGCGATTTTCTAAGCCGATAAAACTGAACAAATTATTTGTTTTACCAACGGTTGAATTCTTCTTTTTTATAGAACGATGTCTTTTTTAGAACAGTATGTAAGATTATGTTGCTCTTTTAATTTCATCCGATTCAAAGAAATTTAGAAATTTTAAATAATATACGCAGCAGTAATAAAATCGAGAATCAAAGCAGTGTTTAAAGTAAGGAGTGAAAAAGACTATGTATATACCATAGCCACTTCTAGTTTAGTATATATTCTAAAGATACTTAACCCCAAGCAACTGTATACGTAAGGGACTACTGAGAATTGGGGAGTAGGTTTAGAGTGTTATCCTAAGTTAGAAGCTGTGTAGCGAGATATCTGTATACATTAGTTTTAACTCTCTGCATGTCAGTAACGTCAGGGAGACATGAAGCAGGAAGCGAGTTCCAACGGCCGGCAGCAAGAGGAAAGAAGCTGCTGGAGGAAAAGGCTCTCCGGCATCTGGAGACCTCCACAGTGAATCGATGGAACCTAGCTGATTGACGGGTTGTTTTTGTGTATTTGCGTCGAGGGGGCACTAGAGTAACTAGTTCATCGGAGCACAACCATTGAAGTATTTGTAAAACAAGCAAAATGGTGCAACATTGCGGGGATGGGACAGGAGCTGGAGCTTCGTTGACAGTGAGGGATCTATTAAGTTGGCGACTCTTTTTGGGATCTTGTCTGAGATGGAGAGACTAGTAGATGATGCACCAGCCCAGATGTGACAACAATACTACATACATGGGCAGATGGTGGCTTTGTAGAGATGCAGGATAATGTCAGGTGTGAAAAGTTTAGTTGCACGGTTGAGAGAGCCCACATTCTTTGCAGCAGCCTTGGCAATGTCGTCATTGTATTTGTTCTAATTTATGTTACCTGTGAATGTTAGGCCAAGTAGTTCGAATGTTGAACTCTCAGGTAGGATGTTATTTGCAATGACAATCGGTGGTTGAAGAGTTTTTTTGTGTTGTTATTGAAGGAAAGGAGCATTGTCTTTGCGGCATTAAAAGTTACCAACCATTTTTTTACCCCAATACACTACAGCCTAGAGGTCACTTTCTAATGGATTCCGCCATTGCCTCGGATATGTACGCGACCGTTCAGCCCATATAACGAAAGTACAGCGTGGTGTTGTCAGCAAATATACCTATCTCAGACTCGATTTCATAAGGGAGGTCGTTTATGAAAATCAGGAACAACAAATGTCCGAGGATGGATCCCTGGGGTACACCTGCATTTATGTCATGTTGCTTAGATGAACGGCCATCAAAGACAACCTGTATCTTTCTTTTTGTTAGGAAGGGTCTAATTATATTAAATATTCGTCCAGTAATACCATATGAGTGATTTTTTAGGAGGAGCCCCTTTATGCCATACCTTTTCAAAGGTCTTGGATATATCAAGCGCTACTGTCCTTGCTTCAGCTGCCTTGTCCAGTGTATGATATATGCGTTCAGAGATGACCGTTAAGATGTCCGCAATAGATCGTGCTTGTCTAAATCGATACTAGCGGTCATAAAAAAGTTTAGCATTAACTAGGTGCCGGACTATCGCTAGATCGATTAGGGATTGAACGATTTTAGAAAAAATCGGAAGTAAGCTGATTGGGCAGTAGTTGTGATGATCTGTTCTATCCCCAGAATTCTTACAGACTGGTACCACAGAGGTACTTTCCCAGCTTTCAGGAAGCAATATTTATCAAGGCATTTGTTGTAGAGTTTGGACAGGACAGAGGACAGTTCTGCAAATCATTTTTTTTATTACTATTACCGGTATAAGATCAGACCCAGATGCTTTGGAGGTGTCAAGGTTTTTATGATGGCTCTGACCTGAGATGTAATGATGACCAGGTTTTCAAGTGTAGCTTAAGTCCGCAATGGGAATTTAGGGAGATGGTGGTTGGCCGAGTCAAAAGTAGAGTTTATGACAAAACGCTGCGCAAGTAGTTCAACCTTATCAGATGCCGTGCAAACGACATCATTGTGGTTTGATAGCGGGGGAATCGTTGATTTCCATTGTTATATCGATCCAGTGTTCAGGAGAGTATGATAAATATATAAGATTAAAGTTTATTAATGTTCCTGTAATTAACAGAAAATTTGAATTTCATGAACAAATACTTATATAGAACGATTATGTTTTTGATGATTATGATGATAATGATGATGGTTTCAAGAATAATAAAATACATCTAATCTGACTCGTTTTATCGGTTGATCAGTTAGAGTTGTAATTAATTTCCTACTTGACACAATCACTGACCAAGAATAAAGAGGTTCATTCATTATTGAATATTTAATGAAGAGGAATCTACTTATAACAACAATAAAATGATAAACAACTACAGCGTGATCTACTGAAATGTAACATATTACATAAAACTGGACTAGATTATTGAATGGTCTTGAACTGTGTAATGATTGTCTGCCCTTCTATGTTCTTCGACGTTTTGCTGATCAAATGAATTTCTTTGAGGAATGGTAGGGATCCGTGTTCTTAGTTTTCTATTCATTAACAGCTCTGCAGGACTCTTGCCTTGTTGCAGAGGAGTGCTGGGATAATTTAGCAGTGCTGTGTATGGGTCATTTGCTTTCTTCAACAAGTTTTTTATTGTCTGGACTGCACGTTCAGCTTCTTCGTTTCGTTGCGGATGATGGGGGCTACTTGTGAGGTGCAGGAAGTCAAACATATTTTAAAAGTTATTGAATTCACTAGAACTGAATTGGGGACCGTTGTCAGATATGATTGTCTCTGGAATCCCATGCCTAGCGAATATTGATTTGCAATGCTCTATTACGCTGGCTGAGGTGGTTGTCCGTAAAATAATCGACAATCAGAAGATATCGGTGTCCCATGAATTCGAACAGATCCATTCCTATTTTCTGCCATGGATATGCAGGTAATTTGGTGGGTTGTAGTGGTTCTGGTGAATATTTTCGTTCTTTTTCACAGATACCACATTTCCCAACTTTGTCTGTAATTTGTTTAGAGAGGCCAGGCCACCACACACTTTCGCGAACTAGTGCTCGGCATTTGACAATACCTTGGTGTCCCTCATGTAGACGCTCTAGTATGTCTTTTTGAAGTACATTAGGAATGACAAGTCGGCTCTGGTATATTAGAAGTCCCTGGTAAACTGTTAGGTCCTGGTTGACAAACCAGTACTGTTTTAGTTCAGGGTCCCGCCTTGCTCTTTCGGGCCAGTGGCCAATCTCATAATATTTGATTACTTGACTGCAGACCTGGTCAGTATTTTATTTCAGTCGGATATCCTCCAATCGTTTATCACTCGCCGAGATATTTCCTATGACTGAGCGGATAAGTGAGTCGGTCTCTGTCTCCTGCTGGATATCCTGTATAACGGGACTCCTCCCCGGTGCTCGGGACAAAGCGTCTGCTGTTGTGAGGTCTTTTCCCGCTGTGTATATGATCTCATAGGAGAATCTCATTAACCTCACGCGGAAACGTTGAATTCTTAGAGTCAATTCGTCGAGAAGCTTCGACTTCAACAGTGCTAACAGTGGTTTGTGGTCTGTTTCGACTGTGAATTTTGGCATTCCGACCAAGTAGTCCGCACATTTTTCACAAAACCAAGTGACTGCTAATGCCTCCTTCTCAACCTGTGCATATCTCTGCTCTGTTTCTGTAAGCGATCGTGAAGCATGAAATACCGGTCTCCAGTCATTTTCTTGCTTCTGCAGTAGTACACCACCTAGGCCATAGCTAGATGTATCTGCTGATACCCTTGTCGGCTTGTTGGAATTGTAATGAGTCAGTATTGGTTCAGAACTAAGTTGGTTTTTCAGGGTCTGGAATGCTACTTTCTGAGGCTCATCCCAGATCCATTCTGACTCTTTCCTAAGAAGCTCTCGGAGTGGTTTGGTGGTTTCGGCTAGATTCCTAGCAACTTTACCGACCTGGTTTGCCATGCCCAGTAAGCGTCGTAATTCGGACACATTCTCAGGTCTGGGCAAGTCCATAATTGCTGCTACTTTTTCGGGATCTATTTGAATTCCTTCTTTTGATATAATGTGACCCAGAAACTTTATATTTCTGACGGATAATACACATTTATCGTTGAGTGTAGCTCCTGCAGCCTTCATTTTCTGCAGTACTGCTTTTAGTCGCTGGTCGTGCTCCTGCTGGTGTCTTGCACTTATTAGGACGTCATCTATATTACAGATGACTCCTGGTATTCCGGAAAAAATGTGTGTCATCTCCCTATGAAAGATTTCTGGCCCAGAACTTATCCCAAATGGAAGTCGTTTGAAACAGTACCTTCCATAAGGTGTTATAAATATGGTAAGGACCTGCGATTTTTCGTGTAGGACGATTTGGTAGAAACCGTTGTTGCAGTCAAGCTTGCTAAACACTGTGGCTCCATCGAGCACGGCCAATAATTGGTCTGTGGTGGGTAAAGGAAATTTGTCCCGTTTCACACTCTCGTTTAGCTTGGCAAAGTCGACGCATAACCTAACTTTACCGTTAGCTTTTTGGACGGCGACTATTGGGGCACACCAATCAGTTGGTGATTTGACTGGACGGATTATGTCCTCGTTCTCCAGACGTTTCAGTTCTTCCTGAATCTTCTGTTTCATAGGCCACGGCAATATGCTATGGGTAGCAATGGAAAAGGTCTGAGCTCCTGCATCCAAACGTATCTAGTACACATGTTTCAGTTTCCCTAGGCCTGTGAACAGTTCTGGGAACTCTTTCTTATACTGGTGCCCTTCGCTTGTCACTCTATTAACTGCTTTCAGCAGGTTGAGGGCTTTGATGGCTGGTCCTCCCAGTAGAGGTTCTTGCAGACTCTCTATAACATAAAGGTCTTGTTGCGAGCTTAATTCCTCCGTGGCCAGTTTGGCCTTCACACATCCTATGAGGTTTATCTCATGATGACCCGGTCCGTACAGTCTTTTGTTTGTAGATTGGATGAGTGGGGAATTTTTCCTGAAGAACCGGTCCGGGATTACGATCACATCTGCACCTGTATCGAGCCTAAAATTTATACTTTTGGTACAAGTCTTAGTGGTGACCTTATTTTAGCCTGCCAATTTGTATTATCCTCAGTAGTAATTGTACCTATATTTTCGGGAGTAACAGAACCTAAAAAATTTCTCTAACCTTCGCCTTATCGGTTTTGCAAAATTTTGCATAATGCCCTTTCTGCGAACAAATTCTGCAGCGTGCATCTTTTGCTGAGCAGTCGTTTCTATTGTGGAATGGAAATTTCCCGCAGCGTGTGCATTTGCTAGTCATTGTCGATTTCGGATGTGGTTGTTTGGTGAAGTTTGTCTTGTAGGTTCGCTTTGTAACCCGGTTGATTTGAGCACACGCTGCATCGGCACCGGAGGAAATGGTCTGCGTCTGTTGTTTCGAAGTTTCGTAGGCTCTACCTATTTGTAGGCACTTGTCTAGAGTAAGCTGTTTATCAGACAGTAACTTTTCTCTGACGGTATCGCTTTGAACTCCGATAACGACTTGGTCTCGAATAAACCTATCCTGTAGCTGTCCGAAATTACAGTCCTTTGCAAGTTGTCGAAGAGCAGCTATATAGGTCTCGATACCTTCCGATACTTCTTGCTTGCGAAGATGGAATGTATAGGATTCGTAAGCTTCGTGTGTTTCGCCCACGAAAAAATCCTCAAACTTCTTCATCACCTTCTCTAGGTCCGTCTTTTCTTCCTCAGAGTTAAACTTCAACCCTTAATATATATCGTAACTATCCTCCCCGATAGTTGCCAAAAATACCGATGTCTGATATGAAGTATCTGCTTCTGTAGAAAATCTACTAGCGATCGAATAATTGAGAAAATTTCGTTTAAATTTTCGCCAGTTATTAGCAACATTTCCAACGAGAGTCATTCGTTCGGAGGGTGGTATATTAGCAGAATATTGCTTTATGTCCGTGTGAGGCATTTTTCAAAAGTGTACGAGATATATGAGAAATACAGATTTCTGTACTTACTGTTCTCTCTTTTCTTACTTTTTTTGTTGTTTGTTTGTGGGACCGTTTCCCGTATGTCGTTTGTTTATCGATAGTAGAATTTTCTTTATCTTAGAAATCCTTTGTTTTTCTTACTACGATGTCCAATCTCTTACTTTGTTTTCTTTTTTTTGTCTCCACAAATTGTATCCCACTTCTGACACCATGTAATGTTATCGGCTGGGTTAAGTAAGTAGTAAGACGGAGAGATGTATAGGATAAATAACAAGGTTTATTGGCGGTCCAAATACATTCTAACTGAGTCATCGCCAGGGGCCGTAACTCGTGGCCTTACCGGTGAATCGTCGGTGCAGTAACACTACAATGACGAACGATTTAAAGAAACTAACAGTGAAACGAACATGGCGTGTAAATGTCGCGACATGGACCTATAAGAGTAAACAACTCTATTTGTATATGAAACAATATGAGTACATACTGTAATCAGGGATTTACTTGCATGTAAATTGCCGTATTTACTTCATTTATAGACGAGCACAAGAAATGGCCACCCCAAAAATAAATGCATAGGATACACGAGCATTTTATAAATATATTGGTAGTAATATGAAACAATTCTATGCTAGTAATAACAAACATATTTTTTTAAAAATTGTATAAATCTGTTCTTCCTTACAATCAAAGGTGGTTTATATTAAATAAAATATTGTATACCATAGCTCTAGCCCTATATTATTAAGCTATTCCAATGACTTTATATCATGAAATTTAATATATATATATATATATATATATATATATATATATATATATATATATATATAATTAATATAAATATATTTTAACATTTCAAAGTCATGTGGACTTATCAGCTTGCGTTTTGTCTTCGTTAGTTTTTTTCTGTGCAGAATCGATTACGTCATACTGATTGCGACATCTATTTAAACAGATGTAGATAAACATTCAAAGTGGAGGACATCGCAAAATGATGACGCCATGTGTCTAATCAGACGTAAAGGTTGGAACAAAAACGTTTATTTCGTGTTATCCAAACGACCGGTAACCGCAGGTGTCACCGGTCGTTCACTAATATTAGTTACTACCGAAATATAATACTTATAGTACATGCTTAATTGATTGGATTAGTTTGCATATTTACGTTCAAGTTATGCAATACAAACAACTAATATATTTCGTGATTATTTATTGATTAATTTCCATCGGTCGAATTTTCTCAGATGTCTTTACTAGCGATTGAACCTGCAATCTCTTGGTAGAATTCACGTTCAAGTATCTCTTATAGTCAGCCACAAATAACAACCGATTCTTCATATCTATGAAAATATGATCATGACTGACATAGAACAGACACAGAACAGACAAAGGTAATCTCGGCAAGTTTGGCGTTTCTTCCATTAGATTAGTCGAGTCAAAACATCGGCTCCCAATGACAGATTTGATAAGTCTTGCTTTTGTTCATGTAGTTCGTCTCCAAATGGCGGGTGATTATTAAGGTTGTCTCTTAAGCAACAGCGGGTTCATATGTTCGCTCTCTCTATAATCTATGTGACACTATCACTGAACGACAATTATATCGGCTTCATTATTTTGCTTGCTCAACCTCGGCACAGGAGACACTATCTCTCCTCAACAGACGCGGCATTTGTTTAAGGCAATGTATCCTAAATAAATAATCAGATTACGTTGCTTCCCAAGAATATTTGTCCTACGCTCAAATAAGTTCCTGCTTCATTTATGCTTAGAGATATTAATTTACATTGTTGTTTAAAAGTAATGAATCAATAATTTTTGATTTTTGGTTACAACCATACCGAAACAGAATAAATAAAACACAAATAAATATAATAAGTATTTATTTTTAATGAAATACATTCTCTATTAAACGGGCAACGTAGCCAAATGTTCATCTGAGGAGTAGAATGGTTTAAATAATTTTTGTCTAGGTTTTTCGTGCTTTATCTCTCTTTCCTGCTCTTTGAAGAACGTATCTGTATATAAAGTAAAATATAAACTATGCTGTGTTCGTCAGTAAGCATCTTAATCTATCAAATCTAATTGGTATTTGTGCTTTCAAACTTAAATTTGAAAGAGAATATACGATGATTTATAAATAATATGTGTGGTTAACGTTCATGCATCAGACTTGTCAATACTCTATTCTGAAATAAATCAGCTACTAATCAGACGCTTTTATGAACGACTTGCCAAAGTTATAAAAAAAATACCATTTCCATAAGTCTATCACAATATTTTAAGAAATGTGATAATATAGGACGAAGACACATATATAAAGCATACATGGATATACCTGTGTACATATGTATATTTTTATTAATAAAAACAACTAATAAAGATAAAAAAATAAAAATAGCATCTGAAAAATGAAGCAATTGTCATTCTGCATCTCTATGTACATCTTAGAATCATAGCTGAATTCATGAATTATACGTTAATCAGAAACCTTCATTCTTATTGTTATTGTTATTTTATTTTAGCAACATATATACATTCACAACAAGTGTTCACGAAACAAAAACATTAATCACAAATTTCATCGTTTGTCTGGGGCATGAACCCGACTCGTTCTTTGTAAACAATGTCCGAATTAAGTTTTTTTTTTCATCAGAATCTACAATCATATGTTGATAAAACTCAGTTTTTTTAATGTCTAGTCTATCTAAACTATCATGAAACGATCATATTTTCTAAGATAAAGAACAGTTTTATTTCGTGATTATTTATTGATTAATTTCCATCGGTCGAATTTTCTCAGGTGTCTTTACTAGCGATTGAACCTGCAATCCCTTGGTAGAATTCAGTTTTATTTTAATGATATTTTTCTGTTTTTTTTTATCGGAAAATATCTCAATTTATAACTGCTCTAGTATTTAAAAAATATTACCATTGAGGTCTACGTTTAAGTTTGAATATATGATCAGAATATATGAACTTAGACAATACTGCTGTCGGGTTTATAAATAAAGAGCTGATTCCTTTATATTAACTTCCAAAATACGTTCTCGTTACTGTGCAATAAGCATTACTAAAAATATTATCAATCTAAATAACCTTACTTTAGAAGTATAGTTGTGTTTTGTATTATTTGCTTATCCTGAAACTAACACTAGGATCAAAACTGGTATACCATTAAGAAAGTAATCTGGATTTGCAGGCTAACCGTAATAGACACTATTGTTAACTATAGAATCAGCTATTCGAAGTTAAAATCCAATCAGATCTATTTGGGCCAATTTCAAATTAATAATATTTCGAAAGTTCGTATTCGTTATTTCGAATAGTTATTAGTGTTACTTATGCAGTTTACATATCGTGCTGAAATAATAACGTAATTATTTAAAAAAGCAATTCTTTACATAGGAAGATTCTGCTCATTCACTTAACAATTTAATAAACAAAAAATACCGTAAAAAATTGAATTTAAATTAAAAAGCATATCTTAAAATTCCTGGTTCGTTAACTTCAAAAGCACCGTATTTCTAAAATAGCAACTTGTTTTAAACTAATCGTATGCAATAAATTGTTTGCAGATAGTATTATTTTTCTGTATGAAATAAACTCAAAATGAAATGGAGATCACCTTTTTAAAAATCAACGATGATGATTACAAATCGAATCAGATCTACAGTTGTCAGTCACTCACATACATTTTTCGGAAAGTTTCGGAAAAAAAGTTAGCACTGTCTGGAGTTCCTAGGGGTCGAGTTCATTTCAATTACACTCGTATGGACTTTTATCTTCACATGGGTGAATCTCTGCCTCTATACTTGTGAGGTGAATCACTTAGGGTAAATGTTTGTCGAAAAGATTTAACTTCGTACTTTATAACATTAAGAATTTTTGCATGTGTTTTTTGTGAAACACATGAGTTTCTTTTCCAAATCTGAGTCTTCTTTTATCAAACGCTTAAAAAAAAGAACAGGAATACACATTTTTATTTTATTTTACTTGTTAGAGTATAATTTTCAGGCCCCTTGCCCTTTGAAGCTAACAACTCTTGTAGCCTGTATTCTTTTTTCGGAGATTATTTGAAAACAGATTTTAAAGTAAACTTTTTAGAATAGACTTCTGGAATTGGCTATGAACTTCAGTCTTTGTTTAAGAAACAGGTATTTTCTATACTAATTGGTGAGAGCATACTAAGACCAACAAGCAACTCGAAGAAAGAGTGAGTGTGATTTTCAGTTTGATGATGGAAGAGTACTATAATAGGATTCATGAGCTATGAGAAATTCACAAGAAAAGTCGACGGATAATTGTGGATATTAGACTTGAGAACGACCACGTTGTAGTCTGTACGGAAAATTCTATGAAAGTTGTGAAATATCGTTCCAGAATATCGTACTAATCGACGTTGATATAAATATATATATATATATACAGGGTGGGCAAAAATAAGAGTCCTATTTTTAAAAATTCATAACTTTTTTATTTATTGATTTGTTTTATTTTTTTATTTTTAGAATAAGTAAAAGACCCCTTCCGAAGCAAGCATGAGCCGTATTAGCCCTAAGGAACGCACCCTCATTTAGAAAACATTATTTTTGCTTAAAAAACTCAAAACAGTATAAAAAACAATACTTTAGTTTTTGTAAGTTTTAAGAAGTGTTTTTCGGCTAAAATTTGTTTTGTTTATTTCAAAAAATCTCGGAAGGGTCAGTCTACACACACATAAAGTTTGGTGAGTTTAACTTTTATTTTGTGGAAGTTATTCAAATTCAAGTTATTCAAATTTAAAGATAGGACCCTTATTTTGGCCCATATATATATATATATATATATATATATATATATATATATATATATATATATATATATATATATATATACCTTTTTATGTATTCATGTAATTGTTTACATTGATGTCAGCTGATAGCCAGAAACACGTACCCATGGAGTTGTTTTATGTACGTATAAAAATTATATAAATATATATATATATATATACATATATATATATATATACATGTTTCTCTCTTTCTTTCTCTCTAGATATATAAATATATATTATATATATATATATCACTCTCAATCTCTCTCTCCCTCTCTCTCTCTCTCTCTTATATATATATATATATATATATATATATATATATATATATATATATATATAAGGTATTTTCTTTAATTCATATTAAGGCTCTGCTTTCTCTGAAAAAGGATGATTGATTATCCGAAATAATTAAGAAAACAAGTTTATAAATGTGAAATGATTTTTAACAAAATATTGTATCTTAAAACGTAGTCTCAAAAAGAAATGTGTTTGTCCGTGTTAACATTTTCTAGATGTCTTAACAATGCTTTTAAGAACATTTATAAAATGTTATCATCACATAAGTGACCACCCGCGGGCGAAAGAGTCACATCTAAAAAAGGTTTCTCATTTCTATCACACTGCAACGAAATCTTCAACGACTTCAACAACATCGAAATGAAGACTACCATTAAGGAAGAATAGCAGTATTGCCTTTTATTGAATTCAGACTCTCCTTTCTCTGACAAAAGGTTTCTTATCATCTGAAATAAATAAGAAAAATGTAAAGGAAGTATTCTTAAAAAATAAATAAGAAAATTCAACAAAATGCTTTTTAATAACAATATTGCATCTTTACACGTAGGTTCCAAACGCATTTGTTTATATATATATATATATATATATATATATATATATATATATATATATATATATATAAATGTAAGTTCGTAATCCGAGGCAGGAGCAATGTGATATACGTACCGGAAGGTGGAACAGATGAACAAAAATAAATGAAAGGTAAAATATGAATGGAATCTCAAATAAATTTATTACTATTTCAGAAGAGAAAATATGAATGTATGAAAATATGAATATGTATGAAAATATGAAAATATGAATACATATATATATATATATATATATATATATATATATATATATATATAAAGTGGCTTCTTGGAGTTTAACTTTGAAACTTCTCTCATTACTTCTCGTGCCTCTAACGACCTACCTATCTACATCGTATCCTCTCCGCTGGACTCTTCGACACCGGACTTTTTGGCAATCGGACATTTGCTTGCACCCTGGCACAGTTTTGCCCTACGTTTCCTTCCCTACAATTTTTATTTTATTTAATTTTTTCAAATTTTAAATCTTGGCCATTGCCAACTTATCTATCCCAGCGACTTCCTCTGATGATAAGATTTTGATCTTTGAAAAGCCTGGCTTAAGGAAAATTTAACTTGAATAAATTGCCTTTTTGCGTATTATACCTTGCTTTGAACTTTTGAATTGAATTTTGATTTGGCTTTTGCTTTCTCTAATTCCTTTCCACTCTCCTTCATATATATATATATATATATATATATATATATATATATATATATATATATATATATATATATATCGTTTACGCTGGTGTATTTTCGTCACCATTATGATTTCATGTTATCTTACGGTGATATTTGCCATATATATAACTATATTTTATACCATTGAAAATGTATTTGAATTAACTAAGTAAAACGACAGAGTTACGTATGACGATAAATAATAGTAATGATTTAAAATCCCCCAACTCAAAAAGAGATATTACATAATAGCATGTTTAAAGAGAACCTTCAGATATATACACGCATCGAGAGACATAACCACACACACACGCGCACACGCACACACACACACGCACACACACACACGCACACACACACACACATATATATATATATATATTTTTTTTTTAACATAGTTTACCCCAAACAAAGCAGGCCGCCACTGTAGACGTAAGGGGCTTCTGAGAAAAAAGAAAAGGGGAGAAGATAGGGGGCGGTCAACCTAGACTGGGATCTGCGCAGCGAGATGTCTGTTTACATTAGTTTTAAACTTCTGCATGTCCGTACTGTCGGGGAAACAGGGGGCAGGAAGGGAGTTCCAGAGGCCAGCAGTACGAGGAAAGAAGATATATGTATATATATGTTTGTTAGAATTCTTTGTTAAGTTTATCCTTTTAAACCGTAACTTGTCTTTGGTCAACAAAAAATAAGTTGTAAACTGTCAAAGTCTGTCTTCAATTAAGCAAGAAAAGACTAGAATTCCTGTCTATCGATTTCGCTGGTGTTTCTGGTATTCAATGTTGAACGACCAGACGAGAAAAAAACATCCATTGAAAGACATCAGCGTCTGTCGTCAATTGAAGAAGAGTCTCTATTTCCTTTTCATTTGGAAGAATAAATATAACTTTTATGTCCATTCATATATACTAAGACTCGCTATTTCACATTTACAGTCAGCATTTTAGATACCATTTTTCATTCAAATATTGGACACTTTTGATTATTATTTATTTTTAGTTTTCAATTTGATCAACCATACATTTGCCAAAAACAACAAAATAGGCAAACTCTATTTCTTTAACTCAACAAAATGTGTATAAATTATAAAAGGTCTGCGACATAAGTTGTTAGTTTTGCTCGAAAATGTTTTACACAACTCGTGCTTTTCTATGAGTAGATTTACACTGGTAAATATATGTCGCGTGATTTCTAGATTAACGCGATAATAATGAACATAAAAGCTGAAATCTACGAACTTCTATTAAAAACGATTACATTTCAATAGTAATAAATACATATAATATGTGCTCTGTGATGAGAGTTATAGTTATCCTCTTCGGACTAACACCTACTGCCATTCACAAACTCTTATGCATCATTATCTACAAAATCAACGTCACTTTCCAGCAACACACATTTAAACAAATCACCGTCCTCCCTATAGGTTCTAACCTTTCCGGTCTCCTAGCAATCACCTACATAAACCGGCTTGCGCAACGAGCTCTAAGAACCTGCTACTCTTATATATTCTTCTCCAGATACATAGATGACATACTTATCCTCACATCCTCTCGTGATGAAGCCACTCAAATATTTAACATCTTTAAAAACACCGACCCCACATACAATTCACCATAGAACACCCCTACGAATCCGGCTCACTTTCTTTTCTTGACAACCTTAACATAATTGAATATGGCTCCATACATAAAAAAAACTTGTATAGGAAACCCGCCTGTAAAAACCTCTTTATACATTTTAAGTCTGCCCTACGAATTAAAGACAAAATAGGTTATGCCCACAATGAGATCACCCGCATACAAAACAAATGCTGACAAAATAACACAAACTAACAACTTCCATCGAACTCTCTGAACTAATTGCTACCCTGCTTTCACACTAGCTCACCTTAATAAGTCCAAAATACAAAAACACTGCACCCTCCTTAACACCTGCTTCTTTAAACTCACTTTTTTCAGTGATAAAATTACTACCATCATCTGCAAGGCCTACATAAATTAAACCTTGACATCTCACTAACCAACACTGGCACCTTCCTATGCATGCATCTATACGGAATACATACTAATGACACACCTGACCCGGCTCCCTGGCCAATTGCCTTATCCCCAACACTGATCTATGCCACCGCACAAACTGTAATTACAAATTACAGTGTACCAAATGCAAGGAATTCTACATAGGAAGCACAATAAAATCACTACACCTACGCATCAAAGAACATATAGACGCCCGTATATCCTCTTTCCACAAACACGCAACCCTATGCAACAGTACCCAACCCGACATCCGCATATCTATCCTTGCGTCTATCAGAAACATTGGGGGCCTAAGAATATACGGAATGGATCCTCATCTCTAGATTTAACCGCTCACTCAATCAACGCCACGAGCTCTACTCACCGTTCATTCTATAATAATCTACCCTCTCACCCACTGTCGAAAACCCATTGTATTCAAATTTTAGCATTTCACTCCCCCTCAATTACATTATTAGTTAACTCCTATATAAAGCCATCCACTATTACCACCATTACTACACACCCAGTAATCAAGAAGGCCCCTCCCCCTACATACATGTAACTCAACAAACCCTCAGTCACAAGAACAATAACAACCCCTAACAACCAAAAACCATAATTGACCTACTCTTACTATCCCACCAAAATAATTCACCATTACTACACACCCAGTAATCAAGAAGGCCCCTCCCCCTACATACATGTATCTCAACAAACCCTCAGTCACAAGAACAATAACAACCCCTAACAACCATAAACCATAATTGACCTACTATTACTATCCCACCAAAATAATTCACCTCATACCATGCAAAACTTCTCTCGAGTTAATCTATAGATAAATTATCATTTAAGACCTTATTTAGTTACACCCACAGTTATCCCCATTTACACCGGCTCTGTCGTACTGTTAACGTCCATATTTAACTATGTTCAATTAAGCCTTAAGTAAATATATAAACGCCTATAATACGTAACAAATTACATTAATTCGATAAACTAATTTAATGAAACGCACAATTAATAATATTTCTTGAATATATGATAACCAATGAAATTTAATAAAATTTAATAAAAACGGGATGAATTTATTACTTTATATTAAAAACAAAACAAAAAATACGAAAGTAAAACAACACACATAAACAAATAAACGTATATTATCAAAACAAACAGTTAATTAATAACCATACATTACCCAATTTATTCATCAAATATTACACACCTATTTTTGGCAACATATTTATATACCAAACATAATTTTAAGAAATTTAACATTGATTAATTTCTATTCTCTGCGAGACTGGTTCGTTCTAACACTACTCTCTGGAATCAATTTTAGTGAATTATCTACACAGACGGATTTTTCCTTTGGTGTCTATTTTTGACAAAGGGAATATTTCCCGGAATTATAAATGTTTTTTTCAATCACAATCCGGACAACACACACATCCGACACCACACTTGCTGTTATGTAAGAGTTTAAAAAAAAATAAATAGTAAGTCCCCCCACTTCAATTTATTATTTTTGTTCTTTCCACCTTACAACCTATCCGGCACTCTGCATTGCCCACAGCCTTCTTACCATGTTACTATATATATATATATAAATTTATTTATTTATTTATTTATACAGATATGTACATAATTCCCAACAGGCATATGCATGTTATCGAGCAACAGCTGTTAGAATCTGAGATTTAATCGGGCGGAAAGAAAATTTGATCCTTCTCTCAGATAACATTGAGAAAGAATGAAGTTGAAAAAGAAACGAAATTCAAAATTCAATCTTAAATCTTTAATTTCGTCTCATTTTCCACTTAATTCTTTCAAAATATTATCTGAGAGAAGGATCATTTTTTTGCGCCTGATGATATTTCAGGTTCTAACAGTTGTTGCTCAATAACATCGACATTCCAGTGTCGCGGATTATGTACATGTCTGTATAAACATGAAAATAATTATATAAAAGCTGTATTCAACATCGAGCACTCTTTATAAGTGAAGCTGAAATTTATTGGAGTGTTACGCTGTTTTCTTTACATGGATTACTATATATATATATATATATATATATATATATATATATATATATGTATATATATATATATATATATGTATATATATATATATATATGTATATATATATATATGTATATATATATATATATATATATATATGTATATATATATATGTATATATATATATATATATATATATATGTATATATATATATATATATATATATATATATATATGTATATATGTATATATATATATATATATATATATATATATATATATATATATAGTGAAATAATGTCAGATGCACTGCCATTATTATATATACTGAGGATATTTTTAAATAATTTATATTATAAAAGAGGAATAAAGAAACACGAGAAGGGGAACAAAGATGAATCACTCCGTAACTTTTTTCTTTCTTTATGAGGTTTTTTTTCTTCATCAATACTCGTGAATAAAGGTAAAACAATTAAATACAATTACATAGTCTGCAAGAGTGTAAATCGTTTGAGTATATGGCTGCAACAGCAGCGATATATTTTGTTTCTTTCCCTAGTTTTACGAAGTTGTCAATTTTCTATGCTGCATAATCCATGAGTTCGTTATATCATGCCTTCCTCAATTCATCACGATCAATTGCTGTGTTCTCAAAGGAAACATGGTAAATATTCTTGGCTATGCGGTTACTCTTTAGCTTGTCTTTGTATCTAAGCAATGGTCAACCAACGTTTCGATGGCCACCGTCTAGTTTACCATACAAGAGCATTTTTGTAATTCTGTGATCTTCCATACGTATTACGTGACCGACCCAACGTAATTGTGTTCTCATGAGAAAAGACTCAATACCATCAATACTTTACATGGTGAAAAGGTCAGCATTGGTCATTCCCTCACTAAGCGTTATTTGAAAAACCTCTTGAATACATCCTTGATGCAAAAACATCCAACCGTTTAATTTACGTCCTATACAATTTCCAAGACTCTGAGCCATACAAAAGAGTTGAAAGAACTACCGCCCGGTAGACTTGTATCTGTATTTCAAGCCTTATCCCTCGGTATTTCCAGAGCCGATGACGAAGCTTCCCACATGCTATATATATATACATATATATATATATGAACCATTAACAAATTATATATATTTAAAGTTTGTAAAGATTTATTTGATTCTTAAGTTTAAAAATTAGAATTGTTCGTATTCTGGAACGTAATATATGCTGCAAATATCGGTTTAAATCTCATAGTAAAAATTACACGTATAAATTATCGTTTAAGGAAACGTCTATTTTATATATCTTGAATTAAGGTTTGTATTACATGCATATATTTTAAATTATGATATGAGTCTACTTTTAAAGTGAATTATATTAACACTCTAATTCAACAACTTAAGTTACATGTATTAGATTCAGTTTGAGGTTGCGTTTGCTTGCTCAAATGCTACAACTTTTTCTGCTAGCCTGATTCAATGATATTCTTTTAAAAGGAATTCTCTTCCAACGCTACATTTTTCCAAGCAGAGTGAATTAATGGCATTATGAGAGAACAAATTAATTTGTACCGAGTAACTAATAATTAAATTAGTCTGAATTGAATTGAAATGCTGAGAATATTTTATCGTTAAGAGCCCATTAGTGAGCATTTAAATGGTAATAATTGATTCAAATGCATTGTAATTATTGCGTTAATCTGATTATAATATGAGGTAAAAAAATAAAACTTAATCGGATGTTACGATCAATTTCAGTGATTTATTTAAATGTGCTAGTTGAAGTACCTTTTTACGGCAGTTTTCTAAAAATATGACGCATATGTAAATGTACAAGAAATTTCACCAAAACGTTTTATGGGTTTTGAAAATCGCAAAGACAAATACATTTTGTGAATCTACCATAGAGAGTCTATGTATTATTCATTATGTTGACTCATGTTTCATTAGCAACTTGAACTAATAATAAATGTATAAATGTTAATATTAATAATTGATAAAAATGTAACTGTTGTTATCAATATAAACACAATTTAAAAAAATATTTATTGTTCTAAATCGCGATTGTTCCTAAAGTTAGAATCCAGTGTTTAAATTGAAAATCAATGAGTACAACAACTGTGGTCGTATTAGTTCAATTGTTATTTTGCTCTATACAGATTATTGAGATGTATGTGTATTGTGTTGAGTCGTAATTCTATAGTGGAAAAAGGAAACGCGTACATATTGCCTATTTTCGTCGTGTTTATCTGGATCTATAAGAATAATACTTGTTGAACAAGAAAAGTTTTGCACCACTTTTATCTATTTTTAAGAAAATAAAAATCAAGATGAATGCAACTAAAAACTATGTTTAGAATCTGTATTTAAATGTTGATCAAAATCAAATACATACTTTTAATTCTAAAACAAACATAACGCGTCATGAGAAGAATTGATATGCAGCGTATTGTCTAATGTTATTAATCAGATTTTATGCAAATCTAAATATTTGTAATTTCCAAATGGGAGACAGTGACACTATTATGCTCCCTAAAACCCTTTAAAATCTCAAAAAAACTAAAATCTAAATTAAAGAAAATGATCGTGTAATTTGTGTAAGAGTTAATCCTATACATAAATATCGATACACATATACATATACCAAACTTTATGTAACTAAATATATCAGGAATGATTTATTAGCATTTTTTAACCTTGCTCCCCCCCCCCGAATTAAAGTATTTAAACTTCAGATTTTGTATAAAAAATCATTTCCGCTTTCGTTTGAGATGCATTTCGGCGAATCAGTAGATTAACCAGCTCTTTATTGAAATAAGCTATTTGACCAATGTGTGATCAACCCTTGAGATCAAAACATCGATTTATACAGCGCGGGAAAAAGAGTGGACATTTCTGTTAAGCATTGAACATCCCAATATCTCACAAATCGAACCACAATTATATTCTGTTTGACATTTCGATTAAATATAAATGTGCATAGTATTATCCACTTAATATCCCATTTTATGTCCTTGAGAATACAGAGAAATATGTAAAACGAAACAAATCCAATCCACTTATTTAAAAAAATACTTTAAAATAACTATTCCCAAACTATTTCCAAATGTAATCATATGAGTATAATTCACATAAATTACATTACTCATGTTTTTCTGTTTATATATTTTGAAACATTCACTAGATTGTATAGCGTCAAGGTCCTAAGTCAATAAATGTTTTTATTTATTGTAATACCAGCTTCAGACGTTAGAGATACAAGTAGCGAACAGAAATGCGTACAGATATGGAATCGATATTGAAAGAATAGAAAACAACGTAGCAGCATAAGCCCGCTAACATTTTTTTAATTTGTTAATAATACCACAAAACGATGAAAGCATGCACTTATGTTTTTTTACCAAACAGTCACCACTTATCAAGGCACAAAGGCGTATCGAGAACAAGGTTTGTGAAAACAACCACGATCTAAATATATTTAGAACCTTCACGAAAATAGATATAGAATCACGTTACACGCGTCGTACAAATATGTCTGCGATGTCAATCAAAACAAAAACAATTTTACCCGCTGTTTCTTCTGAGAAAATGTCCATCATGTTATATAAATATTTGACAGACACTTTCAAACGAGCATTCTAAGCTTCGTCAATATCGTCAACACCCATAACTCTACGCTGTTTTTTTTCTTTATCTTTGATTATTGAAATTAAAACCAACATTTCAACTCCTCATACATCGAATTAAATTCTTCAATCATCACCAGACATATCCCCTAATTTCTAGTTCTTCTTTTGGGTCCACAATATTTACATTATACGGAGGTCTTCATTCTGATCGTTTCTATATCGAAGGCGACCCCCACTGTTTGTGTTCGTTAAAAATCTCTAATATTGAAGACAGAAGTATTTCCTCGAAAATATATAAAGCGTTTTATATCTTCTTTCTTTGCATCCGTTACATTCTGTTAAAAAATCCAACGACGAAAATGGTGTGAGTGTCCATAGAGAGATTTTGTAAGTCCGTTATATAGAGGTGATATTTTATTTAGTGGAGTAAAGTTCTGTGGAATGGAGAATGTTCTGTGTCTAAACTGAAACTATAAAACTCATTTCGTTATATGTCTTAATATTGTTAAGCTAGTGTTGGTGCGTTAAACCGCTGCATTTTATTTGCCTTCTATTAATTACATTTATATTCATACTAAACAATGCTTCGAAAAATACATTGACCCCTTTATATATATATATATATATATATATATATATATATATTCATATATATATATATATATATATATATATATATATATATATATATATATATATATAATAAAAACAATTGTTACTTGAATATAAAATTAAACTGACTTTATATATATATGTATATATATATATATATAGTGATTAGTGAGGCATAACAACGATGTTGTTTTTGTAAATATTATATTTTATTCTGATATTTCGAGCAGTCATCCGCTCTTCGTCAAAGTGATACGAAATGAAGAAAATAAAGAAAAATGAAACTGTTGAGAAAACTTGGTGTTTCAAAAGCGTACGATGTACATCCATTTTTTCAACCTTCAAGTCAGTTCACGCGAAATGTCTCTGCCGTTAGGATATGTAATCCGTTGTCTTAAAAAACGCGCAAAACTACAATTCAAGTTTATTGTATATTCTTTATTGCATGTTTTTTTAATTTAAAAAAAAAATTCTTATCATTCTTTGTCTTCGAAAAACAAGATCATCAGAAAAATCCACAAAAAGGAAATGTTTTCAAATTAAAATGCCTTGAGAAAAACTACACCACACACTGATTCATTTTTGGTGAAAACAAAGAAAACAAGAAACTCACACAATGGAAAAAATCTCGTTAGGACGCCATCTCTTCATACATATATATATATATATATATATATATATATATATATATATATATATATATATATATATCAATGCAGGTCTGAATAAAGATAACGGTATTTTCTCATTTTCATGAATTTCTTAATCATTTTCTCGATTCTGCGAAAGAGCACACTGGGACGCATACAAGAATGAACAGTTACCAAAGCATGAATGCCATTTGTGAACTTTTATTAGTTTTTGTAATAATTGCACTAACGTAGTTTTTGTGGCATGCATTATACTTACTTTATTTGTCTTATATTGTAACATTAATCTCTAACTGTACGTAAACAAGTTATTCTAAGCAGAATAACAATTTTCTCAAACGTTCTTGTTTACATTTTCCCGTCCCACTCTTATATGTGTGAATCACGTGCTATCTCCAGTCCATTTGTGTCTGACTCATTAAATACGTATGAACTATGTGAGTTTGGCATGTTATAATTACAAGAGAAATAATATTGGTAGAACATTCTTCAACGGGGCCACTTTTCTCAGTGTAAATGATCTTCTAACATGTACGCTGGAAATTACATGACTTATATCGAATTCACAGATGCCAGTTATAATCAGTGTTGCTTTATTGGTGTCGTTTCAATGGCGATTGATCTGCAGATGAATATCTCAACTTTAATTTGTTGTTAAGTTTTCCTGGAATACGGTTGTGTCATTCTACTGCCCCAGAAAGTATGTGAGTCTTAACGAAAGCCATTTCCATATATAAAAGTGAGATAGTCTAAATATGGATTATTACTGCCACATATTTGGAGATGTTGCTCTTAAAAATGTATCCTGACTTCACGGAGTAGAAAATCAGCTTCGCAATCTAGTGGGGATGATCTATTCTCTTCTGTACATCCTCTTACTAATCCAGCAATCTAGTGGGGATGATCTATTCTCTTCTGTACATCCTCTTACTAATCTAGCAATCTAGTGGGGATGATCTATTCTCTTCTGTACATCCTCTTACTAATCTAGCAATCTAGTGGGGATGATCTATTCTCTTCTGTACATCCTCTTACTAATCTAGCAATCTAGTGGGGATGATCTATTCTCTTCTGTACATCCTCTTACTAATCTAGCAATCTAGTGGGGATGATCTATTCTCTTCTGTACATCCTCTTACTAATCTAGCAATCTAGTGGGGATGATCTATTCTCTTCTGTACATCCTCTTACTAATCTAGCAATCTAGTGGGGATGATCTATTCTCTTCTGTACATCCTCTTACTAATCTAGCAATCTAGTGGGGATGATCTATTCTCTTCTGTACATCCTCTTACTAATCTAGCAATCTAGTGGGGATGATCTATTCTCTTCTGTACATCCTCTTACTAATCTAGCAATCTAGTGGGGATGATCTATTCTCTTCTGTACATCCTCTTACTAATCTAGCAATCTAGTGGGGATGATCTATTCTCTTCTGTACATCCTCTTACTAATCTAGCAATCTAGTGGGGATGATCTATTCTCTTCTGTACATCCTCTTACTAATCTAGCAATCTAGTGGGGATGATCTATTCTCTTCTGTACATCCTCTTACTTATCTAGCAATCTAGTGGGGATGATCTATTCTCTTCTGTACATCCTCTTACTTATCTAGCAATCTAGTGGGGATGATCTATTCTCTTCTGTACATCCTCTTACTAATCTAGCATAGAACGTTCCCAACTGAGCTCCAGTCTTTGTCTCTTTTTCTAACATATTCACTGTAATTATAAGGACAAAAAGCTTTTCCTTCTTCTCACGAGTTTTTAACATTAGAAGAAATTTTCATGATGAGGCTTTTTTTCCAAGAAACTTCCTATATGTAAAACACACTACTACTATATTGACTGCTGTCAACAGAAGTAAAATTCTGTTCATTTCATTCATCATTCTTAATCTTCTTGTAATATTCTCCCTTATTCAACTCGCAAAATATTCATTGCAACTGCGGGTTCAGAGAAAAAATGATACTATTAGAAATAAAGGAAAGGAAAAAAGCATATATATATATATATATATATATATATATATATATATATATATATATATATATACATATGTATGTATATATATATATATTTCGCTGTATAGAATTTAAAGCTTAACTATACATTTACACCCTATGTATATGTAACGATATATATATCTTTATATATGTAAATACTATATATATATAATATATATATACTATATACACTATATATATATATATATATATATATATGTATATATATATATATATATATATAAACGCTGTGAGTTAAAAAAGAAGAAGAATAAAGACATAAAGAATAGACGGTTAACTTATGAACGTCACTTGGAAACGCTGTGAGTTAAAAAAGAAGAATAAAGAGAAAGAAATCGGCTGTTAAGTTTATATACGATGTGAGTGAGCAAGGAATCTTAGTATTTATAAAAAAAGGACTAAGAGTATATATATGTATATATATATATAATTTAAATTTTTATTTTTTTAATAATATTTTTATATGTTGATATTTTTTATATTTTTAATATAAAACTAAAACTAAAAATACATTAATCACCTAAAAAGTAGTGTAATGGATTCATCTAAACACTAACATGCAGCAACATTTTTGTAAGTAACGGATAAATTTTATTAGAAAAACGAACAACACAGGTAAGGAGGAATTTTTATATTTTATTTATTTATTTATTTTTTTATATATATATTTTTCATTTTTTTAATTTAATTTATTTATTTTTTATTTATTTTTTATTTTTTTTAATAACTAGTATAAGTTAGCAAAATATTTATACGGAACAAAACTTAGATTTAGTATAAGGAACGTTTAAGGGAAGTGGGGTCTGATCAACTCTGCTTGGAAGCCATAAAATTTAATACTGTCTTGTTTTTAAATTCCTGAAACAGTTTTTCAGGGTAAACAACTGATTATCCCTTAAATAATGTTAGAAGCAAACTAATATAATAACTGTAAAAACTAAATTGACTTACATGAGTGAATTTCCACTGAACGACCTGGGACTTAAGGTTTTTTTGTTTTTATTTAATGGTTGAGAAACTTCCGAGACTATATATCACTCATCGCTATCATTTTCCAAATATTTCAAATATTTCACACCCTATCACAACAAATCCTCCCTCTCCCCCTCTCAACTATTTTCTCCCATACCCCTTCTTAAATTCCCTCATTTTCTCAAAACGCTCTCTAAGACCATAACTTTCGCCCATCCACCAAAATCACAGGCCCCTACCCCCTCCCTCTCTACCCATCCTCCTTTCCCTGCATACACCCCCCATACACAAACATTCCAACTTACTTTTCCCCTTCAATCTTGACCGCAGCCATCTGGTCAAACACCTCCCTCCCCCTCTTCCTCCACTCCCTCTCTGCCATCCACTTTACCCCTGCTCATCCCCCACCTCTTTCTCTTACCACCAGCCACAGTAGTCCTTGCTCACCCCATCCTTCCACTTTTTCCCCACTCATTTTCTTCAACATTCATTTCTATTTCTCCAACAAGTACGGACGTCCACCCAGTAGTGGCCATTATTTCATTTTATTTTTCCTCCCAATATGTCTACCCTACATGTATCTGTACTTGCATGACATTTTTCTCTATTTTATCATCCTGATGAAGTCTTATAAATAAAGACGAAACGTTGATGTACACATAAAAACATCCATTTTTTGGTTTTCCTTTTTCATTTTCCCATATATATATATATATATATATATATATATATATATATATATATATAAGCAAAGTTTAATTACGTTCATAAAGCCAAGATATATTAAATTTTTCTTACCTTGCATTTTAAAAACAAACATATTTCAGTGTAAATTATTTTACCAATAGGTTTGTATTTTATCAATATTGAATTTGTTCACCTCAAGTTCGTCAGAAAAAGCCCATGAAAAGTTATCAATTACACTTACACTGTGCGATAGAGAAGTGCGTCAGATATTCTGTTGCACTTTGTTTTTAATTTAATTGAGACAACTGACTGATCGGAAGATCCCAGCGGAGACAGAACGGTGGATGAGCACAGTTCAATGCAAGTTTTCAGAGAAATATCAACAGGACTTGCAAATTGACCGTCAGCATGGAGTGCGCAAGTGGGGTTTTCAACACTGTCTGTTAGATCAAATGTAAGGGAGACATCGTGACACACCCTTCTTAAGTTTGAGTGAACTATCCATTCAACATTGTGAACATTCAAATCTCAAGAGACGTGAATGTTGGCAGATGCATGAGCAGACAGGATGAGGTCATTTTTCTCAGATATACACTCAAAGGTAGTAACTCCATCATTGTGGGGACGATAAAAGGCAACTATTTATCCTGTGCTGTAAGTGATCTTCAGAAGCACATATAGGGTAATTTAGGTTTTTTTTTTGGAGATGTCCCAACCACGTGGTAAATTATGGTTAATGTAGGCACATATTCCGATATAATACCAGGCGAGAGTTTCAGTTTCTCAAACTCATTAAGTTATATATTAAATTGTTAGATGAAAGTACAGGCTAGTTAAAAATACCCTTTTCTGTGTTTCAAATGGCTTTCTAAATGATAACGTAATTATATCAGCACGGTTAGTCAACTAGAGAATGTAATTTGAAAAGCCATTCTGAACATGGGGAGGGCAGATTTTATTAACTATTCTGTACTTTCACGTAACAATTTAACAAATAAATGTATAAACAAAAATTAGCACAAACCTTCGAAAACAGAATAGTTAGCGACCGAAAACAGGAAGTTTTTACTATCAGGAACTAAATCTCACCGAACACCGTTTGTTGTGGTCTTTGAGTCGGATACTTCTCTACTTTGCCGACTTGGCTTACTACATGACGACACAGAGTATATTGCTAAGCCGTTATTCTCATGGTTTGATTAACATAAATACATGTATGTAGGAATTATTATTTAACGGTGTCAGTTTTAGGATGAGTTGGAGAAATGATGACATGTTATTTAGACATATAGCAGTATAGAAATATTTTAGACATAAAAATTAAAATTCTACCGCATTTAAGCTAATTATTATCAGACTAGGTTAATATTCATAAGAAATAGGATAACATTTTGGCGGCTGTAGCGATAACATACTATCTAAAATGTTATAATTAGCTCAATCGGTTGTTAAAGAACTTAAAGTCTATCAAGTGTTTGTTCTTCAACGTATTTCTCTACATCTACACCATAAAACACACTTATATTCGACATTACATTTCACACAGACATGCGTAATTCTATACATACATATGTCACAACATCATATTGTATTCTGGAGTTTTGCCGTGACTTTATCAGCTGTTATCGTCAAAACCTGTCGCATCTGGTTGTCTATGTGGATTGTGTCGGCCTCGAATTCATCGCAACAAAATGGTGAGTTGAATACAAATTGCGGCCAGAATCAACATTGTCTGATGATATATTTGATTAGGAGAAAACCTTAGCACTTTTCCGATTCCAAAAAATACGAAGGAATCTGTTAGAACAGAAGCGACCGACAGATACATAAGAAATGCAACTGTATTGTTTAATTTTGTTTTTTGGCTTTCAAACTAAAAAAAAAGAGAATATTTTATTCAAGGCAGAAAACGTCAACAAACACGAATTGTCCAAGGTACGAAAAAATTTCAATTTTTGTATTATTTATTTTAAAAGGAGAGCTGATCGCTATGTGATCATCGACAGAAACCAAGAAACTAAATAGAAAAAGATCCGGCGGAAAAATACATATGTTCGTTGATTAAAACGTACAGACACGCACACTGTAAATATATATATATATATATATATATATATATATATATATATATATATATATATATATATATATATATATATATATATATATATATATATATATATACATACACATATATATATATATATATATATATATACATATATATGTATATATATTATATATATAAATATATATATTATATGAATATATATATATGTATATATATATATATTTAGACACATACAAGAACACGTGTAAATGCATAAGCAAATCAATAAACGCATATAGAAACGTACACATGTATGTATATACATCTCTCTCTCTCTTTCTCTCTCTCTCTCTCTCTCTCTCTCTATATATATATATATATATATATATAGATAAGTGTAGGTTAGTAATCCGAGGCAGGAGCAATGTGATATAGGTACCGGAAGGTGGAACAGATGAACAAAAATAAATGAGAAGAGAAAACAAGAATGGAATCTGAAATCAATTTATTAATATTTCACGTAAAACAGATTAAATACCAGTACAGTAAATAAAAAGAGGTTACTGCCAGGCAAATAAAAGTTCCGAGATTAGGTAAACTTGAATTTTCGAAAGAGATACCTTTCATTATCAAAAGACCAAAAATATGGCCGAGTGGTCGACGAAAACAAGATGGGCTGATGGGAGTAACTGTTGAAGAAATATCGCAGAAAATTGAAAGTAGATACACAGAGAAAAATCAATATTAATTAATTCTATCGTAATTTATCTTATTAATATTGTTTTATTTACTATTTTAATATAATTATATTATTATTTATTTTAATTGATTTGTTTTCTTTTTTCTTTTTTTAATTCAATTTTAAATTTTAAATTTAAATTTAATAAATGTAAGCCGTTACAGGGGAATGAACGGTCAAGTGGAGACAACTTTGAGATCTAGAATCTGGTTAGAGTTAACACATAATTAAAAAAATCAATTGTGGAATAAGAGGTAACTTTATAGTAATGAGAATAAGAAGACACAATTGAAAAGTGATGGAGGGGGACATTAAGAGATTAACAATATATATATATATATATATATATATATATATATATATATATATATATATATATATATATATATATAAAGTGTAAATTTCCTAATTAATGTTTAAATTATAGGTATAATATTCCGAAAATTACAATTATTTAAATGTTATTTATTTGTTTTCTTAAAAAAAAGTTTTTATTAATTTTTTGTTTAGGGATTATAAATAAATATATATATATATATATATATATATATATATATATATATAACAGTGTATATATATAAAGTGATAATAACTCTATTATTGTTTATTATTTATGTTTTTCTTTGTTTTTATATATATATTTTTTATGTTTAACTTATTAATATGTAATTATGTAAATGTAAGCACAGGATTAAAAGGCATTGAGGTGTGGGTGGATGGTTCTGGGCAAATAGATGGAATAACCGTAGGCAAAGAGGTGGGAGTGCAAGAATCAGAGGATGAATGGAGAAGAAAGTTCAAATCTGTTATTCAGAGTTGGATGACATTTCTAGATTAGAATATCCTCCGGAATACGAAGTTGACCGACATTGCGGACCGAGTTGAGGATGCGGACACTAATAGAGCGATGTGTGTCGCCACATGATATCAAGTGTTTGTGAAAGGAATGAATGTGGGTGTTCAGATGTTCTTTAATGCGTTGGTGAGGAGGCCTGACGGTGTTAGTGATATAGAACTTCTGACACTTAGCGCATTGTAGGTTGCACACCATATAGGTACGGAAGCAAAGGCCAGAGTTGGGGATGGGGCAATTAGCTAGAGAGCAGGGATCCGGGGTGTAGTGACTTTTTTAGACAGATGTTGTCAGAGAGAAGTGCCTGTGTGGGAGAGCTGTATGTCGAGGTTCTCACTACGAATGACATTGCGGGTAGCGGAAGTGATACGGTCGCTAAAGAAGGGGAGCTTAAGGAAGCAGGTGTTGGTGGCTGTGTCGTGTCTATGTCTTCTGGTGTTGTTGAGGCTAGATATAGTAGTGAAAGGGAAACCGTTGGTTAAGCGGGTCTGCTGGAAGGTTTTGGTGTGTGTTCTTTTGTCGGTAGTTGATGAGCATATGTCTTTTATGCGGGTGATTTCTGTGTGCGCGTAACCAATTTTTGATTTGAGAGGTAGGGCGTATTTTTAGGGGATAAAAAGGTTCCTGCAGGCGGGTTTTCTATAGAATTCATATTTATTTCATAGGTATAATTTTCCTAAAATTACATTTATTTAAATTTTATTTATTTATTTTTTATTTTTTATTTTTTATTTTTTATTTTTTATTTTTTATTATTTAGGGATTATATATATATATATATATATATATATATATATATATATATATATATATATATATATATATATATATATACAGTCTATATACATATCTATAAAGTGTAAATAACTCAATTCTTGTTTATTATTTGTTTTTATATTTTTTTTTTTCTTTTTAACTTATTAATATGTAATTATGTTAATTTTAGCACAGGATACCAGGCCTTGAGGTGTGGGGTGGATGGTTCCTGGCAAATAGATGGAATAGGCGTAGGCAAGGAGGCGGGAGTGCAAGACTCAGAGGATGAATGGAGAAGAAAGTTCAAATCTTTTATTCAGAGTTGGTTGAAATTTCGAGATTAAAATAGCCTCCGAAATACGAAGTTGACCGACATTGCGGACCGAGTGGAGGATGCGGACACTAATAGAGCGATGTGTGTTGCCACATGATATTAAGTGTTTGTGAAAGGAAGAAATGTGGGTGTTCAGATGTTCTTTAATGCGTTGGTGCAGAGGCCTGACGGTACAACCGATAAAGAATCGATATATATATATATATATATATATGTATATATTTATATATTAATAATTATTTATATATATATAATTATATATATATTCATATATAGATATATAAATAATTATATATATATATATATATATTGAATTCATATATATAAATATTTGTATATATATATATTAATATATATGTATATATAGACATACTTATATAAATATATATGTCTATAAAGTCATATATATATAAATAATTATATATATATGAATTTATACATATTTATATATATTTATATATGTATATATATGGAGTTATGTATGTTGAGATTTCTATATCCTTGTATTTATAAGAGTCCCATCTAAAGTAATTATTAATTTTGGTACAGAGCTGCTTAAAGCTAGGGTTATAATGTGGACTATATTTTATTTAATTTAATGAACGGTGATAGCTGGTGTTAAATCTCATCGTACAATTTTAGATTTCGTCGATTTTTATGAAATATAAACAATATGGATTCAACATTAAAAATACATTTTCTTCAAATTTCAGTTTCTTTGGAGTATGTCATAAAGTTTAGTAGTTTAACACGAGCACATCTATCTAATGCAAAGTATAACTATTTTAAAGTTGCATTAAAGTCGACTGATAGTCATTAGCCAGCAAGTAAGCAAGATTCACTGAATTTCAGTTGTTTCTTCAGACGCTGTAAACATATAGAGACAAGCAAGAAGAGACAAAGAAGAAAGAGGAAGAGAAAGAGAAAGAAGCAGAAATGAAGAGACATAGAGAAGTGAAGAAAGACATCGACAGGGGAAGAGAAAAGGTGAGAGAAATATATAGAGAGAGATTAAGAGAGAGAGAGAGAGAGAGAGAGAGCAAATCACAATGTGCAAATCTTGATTTTCTCAAACGTAAGAATTGCTTTGTTTTATTTCCTGAGGAGATAGGCATGGGGTGATCAGATTTGTACTAGTTTACTGTCCTTTCTCTTAAGATATTTTTGTCTAATAGTATATCTATTTTAGGGCGTAATTCACTGATCATTTCGTGGTACAATAGGTTTATGTCGAGGATAGACAACTCAGTTTCTATCTTTCTATCTCCAGCATTTTACCGTGGTTACTTTTTCATATCTACATGTTTTATACTAGACAATTTATTTTTTTTGAAAATAATTTCAGCACGTTGCGCTATTATGTAGTCAACAGGTGCTCATGCGTATTTGTAACGTCCATTGCTATGAATAAGTATAATGTACGATATTTTACTATACAATGTGATCCGTTTTCAGAGACGCAAGTGTTCGATAATTCACATAGGAATTAAAATATTGAACATCTCATAATTACCAAGACAAACAGACTCAACAAATGTCAATGTACGTATATATAGAAAACTTTTAAAACACCTTTTTCATATAAGAATTGGTTAAAAATAACGTGTTTTACCCGTTGCATACATATTTACAATGACCATACAACTTACACGTCATCGTGTCTATATGTGAGGAGAACAAAATAATGTCACGCAATTTCTTCCATTTTTTTATGGCAATAGCTCCAGACAAAGCATGAAGCCACTTGATGTAAGGAGCTAAAAATAAATACTACTTCAAGGTCAAACACTTTATATTTTAAATATATATTCCTAGCAAATACTGAAGGTTACAAATGTGAACTGATCTTTTCATATATTAGGCTGCAAATAAGTGTTAACTTTTAATTGATGTTTGATTGTTCGAAATCAATCCATTTAACATTTATAGTTGGATAGTTTTTTACCTTGAAGTTATATTTGTTTTTAGCTTCTTACATCAAGTGGTTTCATGCTTTGTCTGTAGCTATTACCATACACAATTGGAAGAAATTGGGTGACCTAATATTTTGGGTTAAACAATGTGAGTTTCGTTTCTTTGCGATAACATGTTTGTTCCTGACGCGTTTGTATTTATTTACTCTCTTTGTCTGGTTGGATCGTGTATTTCTAAAAAAAAGGTCTTAGCCGTCGATGGCACTTTCAAGGTTTAGTTTGAATAGCGTCTTCCTTAACTATCTCCCTTAAGTTTGATCTGTAAATTTAGTAGGCTTGTTACGCTAACGTCTGAACAAGCTTAACGCAGCTTTTCCGTATACGTTCTACTCAATTCCTGTTCCCCCGTTACAAAGTGTGACTCTACATAAGCTTTTGCATAGGATTTTTTAAAAATTTTATCTATCTCTATAACGAAATCTAGTCTCACACTATCTTCTTTATTTTGCTATCTGCTCGATGTTCTGTTCTTGTTTTATTAGCTTCTCGGTGACACAGGGGCTAACCTTTTGACTTAGTGAATACCGTGGTTTACTATCAAATCGATCAGGTCTAGTTACATTTGTATTATTAATATTGTCGGAAAACGTATGCCTTCAATCAATTTGCATCTCTATCAGCGATAAAACACACAGGTATTTGAGTTCAATTAATTATAGAAATATTATCATGTAAAATAGACCCTGGGTGTCTTTATGAAAAACAAAATAGAAAACGCCGATTTCGTGCAGAGTTTCTACTCGAATTAGATACATCGTTGTGGGCGTTGAGGTGGAATCCGTGCACAAAATTACTCCGCCATTAAAATTTGATGAGTAAAAACATTCTATACAAAATAAAACAAAAGTCAAATACACTTAGTATATATATATATATATATATATATATATATATATATATATATATATATATATATATATATATGTATGTATTTTAGTAATTAAAGAATTACCAAGATAAATAAATAAATAAATGTATTGATAGATACTCAGATGTTGTACCTAAATAACTAACATTTAAATAGACAAGAAATATCCACTGGAATATATTCATACACATGCCTACTAATATATCTCAATAATAATGTTGTATTCCCCGTCTGTCTGCCTCACATCTCTGTCTGTCTATTACTGTCTTACCACATACACAAACAAACAAACACACACACACATATATCGAATTCATTCTTTAAACACTTACAAATGATGAAACAACAACATTTAAAATGCACATGCATTCAGGTATTATCATTTAATACTCATAGTTTTGTTAGGTACTACCATCTTCGAAAATTCATAGAAATTAAAATGCACAAATATATATATATCTTATAAAATGTCCGCTTACTGACATAAATAAGTTTATTAAGCATGTCTTTCGTATTACTATTTACGCCGACCTCATCGGTTAAAGCGTCGGTTTTGGAGTTATAATCAAACAACTCTCGTTCCGGGGTTCGAACCGTGCGACCGGCTTTAATTGTTATCTCTACACTGATGATTCCGCCAAGATGAAACGTATACGTATGTAGATAATAATCAAATATTTATTATTAAATAATTATCTGTAGACACCGTTTGGCTGGGCCTTTTAATGCAAGATAAGACAATCGTCAACTTTGGCTATAATGCAACGTTCCTTTATGTTGAACACTCTCTAACTGCTGCTTATGTCCGTTTACTGACATAAATAAGTTTACTTTGCATGATTTTGTATGACTATTCATGTCAGTAAAAGCGTCTGATTTGCTGTTATAATCAAACATCTCCCCTTCCGGCGTTTGAATCGTGCGACTGGCTTAAATGGTAACATCTACACTGATGATTAAGTATAACTGAAAACTAGTTCGCATTTTACGGTCAAATTTATAAGATATGTGTTCTAGAGGAAAAAAATGACTTTTTTTACAGTTCCAACAAAAAACCTACTGAAAATTATTACATACTTAGATAACATATATTAAACAGTATACTATTTAATAAATACTAAAATATTACTTGCACATAATCTCTAGACGTACTTATATATATATATATGTATATATATATATATATATATATATATATATATATATATATATATATATTACTTATATAAGATTCGTAATGCTATAAACTCATGTAATGAGTACAAGGGGGATGTTACCCTCTCCGTTTGAGGCAATAATGATCAATAAGTTTATATGTGTATAAATATATGTATATGTACATATATATATATATATATATATATATATATATATATATATATATAACTTAACTATCTATATTATATTCATAAATTATTTATATATAAATAAAACTTAGTGAGTAAGAATATTTCTTCAAGAAAAATTAATTATAATTCGTTTCTCATCTGAAAACATTTGTCATTTTAAATCTTGAATAGCAGCTGACATCGCAAATAACAAGTTTTTTTTTTAATTTCGAAATGTTTGCATTCCTTCATCAATAGAGATTCTAAGCAATTCTCCTCGGATTGTGGAGTTGGAAATTTTGTAATTTTTTTCTGCGGAGTTGTCGTCTCTTTTATTTAATTCATTTATTCAATTTGGTTTTTAAAATTCCTCTCGAAGCAATGTGTCGGGGGATTCGTCTTTATAACATTTCAGTAATGGCAGATGTTTTAAAAAAAAAATTATTTAACGTTATACAATGCGTCTTAGTATCTCGATACAATTATTCTCTAGTCGATGAGTTGGTCAGTATGTTTTCATTGCTAAAACGTCCGAACAAATTGAGTTATTTTAATTTAGATGCATTCAAACATTAATATAAGAGTCTCTGTCTAGCTATCCATATGGCATGCTTAGGTTTATAAGCACATTATTAATTGACCTGTCATGGTCAACTTTCAAATCAGATTTAGTTTGTATGTAAGGAGTTATTATGCCTGTTTGCGCATCCTTTGTTTTAATCATTATATCATGCCAACTTGAACTTTTGATTGCACAAAATATATATTATAAAAAAGGAAATAAAATTTCCCTGATTATATAACATACAACTAAAGATAACTCTGTATATCCCTATTCTTTATATTATTCTGCATTCATCAAGTTCATTATGAAAGTCATATTCACATTGAAGCTTTAATTAAATAAATTGATTAATTTTATTTATTTACCTCCACAGGAGGTTAGGCACAAGGCCAGTTTTATCTTACTCCCACAAGTAAGATGTGACCCAAGGTCGGGTCGGGAAAGTGGGACTTGAAAAGCCAGCGCCCGAGAGGTGAGCACTCTGGCCATTTAAAAATTGCCTGGGCAGCCCCGTCGGCATTCCCCGGTAGGGGCGCCTCAGGTAGTAAGCAACAAACTTACTCCTCCCCAAAGAGGGGAGGCAAAGCCTGGGAGGGTGGACCTCCTAGAACTGCACAGGACAGACCCATAGACCGGCGTAAATCAAGCCACGAAGGCCAAGACGATACTAGTTTATGGCGTGTATCAATCAATGATACGACATTCATTTTATTTACCTCCCCAAGAGGTTAGGCACAAGGCCAGTGTTATCTTACTCCCACAAGTAAGATGTGACCCAAGGTCGGGTCGGGAAAGTGGGGTTTGAAAAGCCAGCGCCCGAGAAAGTGAGCACTCTGGCCATTAAAAATTGCCTGAGCAGCCCCGTCGGCATTCCCCGGTAGGGGCGCCTCAGGCAGTAAGCAATAAACTTACTCCTCCCCAAAGAGGGGAGGCAAAGCCTGGGAGGGTGGACCTCCTAGAACTGCACAGGACAAACCCATAGACCGGCGTAAATCAAGCCCCGAAGGCCAAGACCATCCAAGTTTATGGCGCGTATCGATGATACGACATTCATTTCCGACTCCTACCACTGTTCATTTTTAAATGGTGGATACCAGACAACATTCTGAAAGACGTAGACATATAGTGTTTGTTTTTCTGCGTGTAAATCCTTAGTTTATTATACTTCTATGGTCTAGTTTTTATACTTTTGCCACTGATTTTGACAAAGAGACACAAAGTGAATTTATTGTATTCAAAATATCAGTAATAAAAAAATACAGAATTAAAAAAAAATATCCAAATAAGTACACGCACCAAAACTTAAAATTGATCTTTCTAATCGTTTAAAAATGTATCCATATTTTAAAAATTAACAATCTTGCTAGTGTTATTTTATTTTTAAATTTTATTTCATTAAAGTCGTCTTGTCCAAAAAAAATAGCGCCTTTTATTTTTATATTTCGGCAACATTCGAAACGCTGTAACTTTATTTGTCTTTCTCCGTTCGTAATCAACACTGACTACGTCACCGCTGAAAATGTTTGGATATCTTATGCGAAACAGCGGCACAATATATTTTAAAAAATGTGTATTGATCAATTTATTTTTAAATGATGACTTTAGGAAATATGCTAAGGAGATTCGTCTTAATAACATTTTAGTATTCGCAGATTATTTGTATTCATTTAAGGCTATGAGAATCGTATTAGTTGGTCAGTGTTATAGCATTGCGAAAACGTCCGATTAAATATACGTATCTCATTTTAGTTGCATGTAAGCCTTCATATCAGAAGTTATGCCCGTCAATCGTATCGCAGCTATATGTTTATAATAACATGTTACCTTATCTGTCATGGCTAACTTTCAAATTATATTTTCATTGGTTTGTCATGTTAAAGAGTTTATATGCCAATTTGAGCATTTCGTGTTTCAATTATTATATCATGCCAACTTCAAATTAAATTTATATATAAAGTATATAATATTAATAAACAAATCAAATGTTCCTAAATATGTCTTCTGATAGACCACAATAACTCCCTGTATATCACTATGTTTAATATTATTCTATACTCATTCAGTTTATTATTGAACTCATATTCACATTAGAGGTATTTTCATAGGGATAGACATTATCTTAAAAAATATTTCATACTTGTTTCATAAGAATATTTATTAATGCTGTGAGTGTAGTTTTCGAAATCTTAAAAAACAAAATTTCCTGATTAAGAGAATGAGCATTTAAAATGACTGTTTTATATTTAATGACAGAATCCGCAACAGTGTCGGCGGGGAACAAAATGCAATTAACATATAACATATTTCTTGACAGATTTGTGTAAAAAAGATCGCCGTGAATACGAGTAAGGTGATACGCCCCTTCACCCGCAACATCCTCAACAGCCTTGTCTGTTAATAACGCGCATCACTGGGGACCAGCATGAATTAACTTGACCTATACGAGCGCTTCTCCATCTTGAGCCTGTTCTCGGCCTGCAAAGCCAGCATGGCATCAGATGGATCTTCTTGATACTTGCACAGTGGATTCGAAAAAATAACATTTTATTAATTAAATATTATTTGTTGTTACATGGCTAAAATGTTATTGACGTCGGACATGTTTAGCTTTTTCTTAATTTTTAAAAAAAATTGTAATTCATTTAAATTTTTGCCTAAAAAATAAATACGCATATTATTATATAGCGATAAAACGTTCATCCTGCGACGCTAATCCAGGTGTCCCAAAATTGTATTTGTAATATTTAAATATCCCATCAATACGTTTTAAGCTGTTAATTAAATAACACCATTGATTGTTATCCCCCTTAATGAATGGGATACAATGGCTCTGATTGACAATGGCAAATCGAGTCTAAAATTAACACTAGTACCAACTACCCGACAGTCATTTATTGTAACCACTAACAATACTACCATTACTTCTACTATTAATGATAGTTGTACTACAAAATACTTGCTACTTCTGTTATTATTTTCATCTCTATTAAAACTATTGTCTAGTTCTGCTTCAAAAACGAAATAATAAACTCAGTTCTTGAGATGCGATCATTCGATTTGTGCGTTTAGAGCTCGCAATGTTTCTGTAACATTGCGAGCTCTAAACGCACAAATCGAATGATCGCATCTCAAGAATTGAGTTTATTATTTCGTTTTTGAAAATGGCTTAATTCTTCTCCGACATGCATATATTTAGCTGTCTTTAGATATCTTCAAAAGTTGTCATTTACATTTAATTTTTAACTGCATATCGACCAAATTCATTTTAATGGAACGTCACGCATACAATTATCAGATATTATTATTTACCGAACATGATTCACATAAATATATTATATTACTTTCATCTTTATTTTGGTTTTGACATTATTTCATTTCCTTTTTGTTTAGAACTTCTTACCATAAAACTAATCGAATATATGAAACTAAGAACAGCGAATTACTAAAGACTTCTCCCAGTCATGGCTGACGGAACGAAATCATGCTATCCCCGGTGTAATAAATAACGAGTTCCGTTCGAAATTCCGTCGAGATTCCCGAGTTCGACATACATATTTGCCGAGTTTGAAAAGATACACCTGAAGAAGGCCGGACGTTACAGCGACCGAAACGTTTTAATTATAACACTCAAGATGAGAATAGTAGTCCGAATAATCAAAACTATACATCAAACTAAATGTTTAATTCATTTATAATTGAATCAGATAACTTCCTAGTTGATTTGTTTTTCTTGTAAAAATATTTTCTTCTTTTATAAAAATCCGTTACATGTCTGTTCATATCAGATTTACATGATTATAAAATGATCACGGCTGAAGTATATTTGAAAGGGCTAGAACTAAGGAATAATAGGCAATCACTTATGAGGGCCAAAAGCCATTCAATACTAATGTTATAGTCTTTACTGCCTATAACGAATTATTGATGAAGTTATATTTTCTTATATAAAACACGATTGAGAACCATTTCCAAAGAATTTTATTACATTAAAACATAACATTTTATATGAAAGATTTGCGTCAAATGTAAAAAAAAATGTTTGGAAAATTTGTTACAAGATTTAGCTCGCTATTAGTTTGGTAACTTAAGATGGCGTTAAGCTTCGGACTCTTCACTTTTCGAATTGAATAATCTCTTTATGAATTCTATAAAAAAATATCGGTGTGAGATAATTAATGATGTAAATCCGATTTGTTAAATCCTTTTATAAATTTTTAAATATTAATCGCAAAGAGAAAAAAAATAAAAAACACAACACATTTAAACAAACCATTTAGACTCGTTTACTTAATCTGCTGTTTTTGAACATTTATAACAAACAAAATAATCGATGCACGACTGAGTATTATATAAAATTTGATCAAATGAACATACAGAATTCAAGTGATTTTACTAATTAAAATCATGTGTAATAGGGGTCGTAAAACGGAGTTGAAGGTTCAACGTGAACAATTATGTTAACTATTAAGCTAATATCCCGACAAAAGGTATCAACCCTGAAGGCTAAACCTAACCATAACCCTAACGTCAAGACTATTGCTATCTTCGTTCTGCTCACATAGTCGGAGAAGGGTGTTTTTCATAATCTACGTATTTGCATGGGCTAAAACTGAAGGTTATTAAATTAATCACATATATAATTGTCAGTATTATAGAGAGATACAAAGAGAGAGTAAGCGATTATGACAGTAAATATTTTCACATACAAAGTGCCCTTTTAATAGTAGTTCAGTAAATATGTAATTTTATTTAATATATATCCAGTAACGTATTAGTAGTCATATCTTAGCGTTGTCTTCTTTTCTCTGTCAATATATATAATCTGGCTTATAATGACTTGATGAATACGAATAAGTTTGGATATTACTACTGTTAATGTATATAATTCCACACATCTGAACAGGATAGGTATAGGCATTCCTAGGATCCTTCCATTACCATTTCCTTTTTTTCAGATTTTTAATCGAATATATCCACTGTCTTTCATTAAATAAATACTGTAGACTATTACACATGTATCCTGTTTCCTTTCGATTCTAATTTGCTAGAGGTTATTAATGAAAAACGTTGTCGACCAAAAGGATTGTTCAATTTTCTGAGCGTTTAGGCAATTGATGTTGATAACTTTTATACACTAGTAAAATTCAATCCATTTTTGAAAGTTTCTCAGAATAAAAGCCACTTGTCATGTACGTTAATTTGAAGAATAATTCTTTGCTATACACAAACCATTACACCCACTAAGGAATTGAATATCCTACAATGTAGCAACCTCCTGTGGTTTCTGTGTTTCCTAGGGGGTATTACTTATATTCACTCCAAACAAAACACATCGTCACTGGGACGTAACGGTCTACTGCCAATTAGAGACCGGATTAATGGTAGCATAATAGGTAGGGAGTTGTGCAGCAATATGCTTGTTTACATTACATTTAATTATTTGCATGTTGGTATAGTCAATAAAAAAGGGAGCAAAAGGGGAAATCCAAAGGCAAGCAGTCTGTGGAACAAACGCTATTAGAGTAGAAAGTTTGTAGCAACTTGGGCGATCTACAATGAAGGAGTTAGATTTGGATGCGTTTGTCAAGGGTAATTACATTGAGGTATGTGTGCTGGCTTGCTTATCAATTCCCCTTAATAGTTATATGGGTTTGTTTTACAGATTTATACACGCTGACTTTTGTGTTACGAGACGGATATATATATATATATATATATATATATATATATATATATATATATATATCAAATGCTATGGTGCCTATTGTGTGTATAGGGTCCTGTTTTTGATTTAACTTACTACCGATTTGAATAAATTGGTTATTATGTAATATATGTATAAAGGGTATTGTGTATGACTGTTCATATATATATATATATATATATATATATATATATATATATATATATATATATATAAATTAATACACGCTACTCTTTATTATGGGGTGTGTGATATACATATATAAAATAACAATTAATTTATTCAAATCGGTAGTGAGTCGAATCAAGACAGAAGACCCTATAAACAAAGTAGGCACGATATTACTTGAAACAAAATGTTATAACACTAATAGTCATTAAATGCTTTATCTTTACATTTTACTGCTGTTTCACTGTAGATGCGGCTATTCGAAGTAGATAGATATTATACTATAATATAATATGAAGATGTAAAGTATGATTCTAACTATACGATTCTTGTAGTTTAACCGTAAGAAATATACAAAATGGTTAAAAAGACAATCCAATTTCCCAACAGATTTCAAATACCAACATTTTCTCTCTGCCTTTCTCACCACTACCTGAAAATCAACACACTTGTTTTAATCAGTCATTGTATTTATCTAATTTGTTCTTGACATTCTCTAATTAGTTCTTCACAGATGTAGATCAGTTACAACAATACAAGTCTACAATTGTGAACAGAATACCATTTTTACCCAGAGAGATCGACAGCCACGACATGCGAAGCATTGTTTTATCCTTTCAGCTTGTAAGTGTTCTTCTTAACTGTCACACTCCACTCCCTGATCGTATGATTAAACAAGTGACAGTTGGTGGCTGATCGTTCTATTCCATTACTAATGTGTAGTGGGATAGTTATTTATTCCTCTCTGAATTTGTGATGGAATAAGGCAGCTCAACTAAAGTAAGCCCGGTCTTTCCCTCACGTTCAGAGGTGAAAGCACTACCATTTGCATCGGAATCTGGTTCTTTCCATTTTTTGGCTAAGATCAAAGTGTAGTATCTGTTCCGATGGATACTGCACCCCATAGACTGGTATTGTCTTGGCCGTCGGGGCTTGATTTACGCCGGTCTATGGGTCTGTCCTGTGCAGTTCTAGGAGGTCCACCCTCCCAGGCGTCGCCTCCTCTCTTTGGGGAAGAGTAAATATATTGCTTACGGTCTGAGGCGCCTCGACCGGGGAATGCCGACGGGGCTGCCCAGGCAATTTTTAAACTCCACTTTCCCGACCCGACCTTGGGTCACATCTTACTTGTGGGAGTAAGATAAAAACTGGCCTTGTGCCTAACTCCTGGAGAGGAGTAAATCAATACTCTGATAATAAGTTATCTATATTCTTCACTACCGGTGCTTATCTAAGACGTTGAGGCACGTATTCCACGTGACGAAGCGTGCTATTGACGGCCCCGGTCTCAGCTTATCACCCGGTGATACGACCTGGTCTGAATTTCGACCTGCAACGTCCCTTTGGATTCTTCACACAAACTGTGCCTCTCTCTATATATACCGTGTATATATCTTTTGCTTATTCGGATAGGGGTGAAAAACATTGCCCCTTTTTTACTCTGATCTGGTATGAGAGCAGCAAATTGGTGGGTGCTTACAAGGCGTACACCTCATATGTGGCATTAATGTTACACCAATACACATCCTCTATAAGAGGAGAGCTCTTTCGTGCAGCAATCAGTTTTACTGTCCTACAATACCATTTCCTGAGTGTATGTATGTGTAGCCTGTTCGTAAATGGACACACCATTCATACACCAACTGCCTCTATTATATACTACATCGATCAGTGTCATTATCAGCAAGGATCTCGGCTGGGGATTCATGTAAAAAACACTGATTGCAGAATCACGTGTTCAGTGTGTTGCCGTTGTAGCGGCTGTCAGATTACAAACCGCGTAGAGCTACACTCAATCAGTGTCAAAAAATGACAGCCGTTTTAATGCGTGATTTTCATGCCTAATCTGTTCCATACGTCATGCACACTGAACCCTCTCTTTTGCCATGGGGCTGGGTTTATTGTCTTACATTCCTTACAACTTCTCCTATTGTCGCTTTCGAAACAAACAAACTGATTCTATGCACAACATGTAATGTGCGCCTGACTCCAGGAGACACACTATATCTATGAACTTCGTTCAGCCATCCTGGGTTCAGGTTCTCTGTTGCAAGATCATACACTGGCTACGTTGGTACAATCTCTCTTTTCACATCATTGACCAACCGCTGTGAAACTCTTGCACGAAAGGTTCTAATCAGATCTTACTAGTGCTACATCAACCGAAATGGTGTACTCTTTCACAAGTTTAATCATCATGTCAAGTCTTCGCATGATGAGCATCTCGTGTGCTCAACCCAGACTTTCTTGCTAGGACCTTGGGCACACTTTGTTATATACAGTAAGTCCGTTTTTATGTGTAACACTTCTATTTAAGCACGTTAATATGGTAAGTTTTTTATAGTTGGTCTCAACCAGCAGGCATCCTCAACGATGGCGCAATCGGCGCCAAGAACCACGCCTACAGTCAGCGAGATGTCGTCCACCAACAAATTCAGTCTCTTCGTTTACGCGCACCAGTTTTCATTAGACTAACTCTTATTGCTGTACCTTGGCAAGTGTGTCTGCTATCATACACTTCAGAGGAGCATCCTTAACTTTGTCAACCGAGTCCTGTGTGACAGTTGTAGCATGACGTTTAATAAAGCCTGTAACCACTCGAAGCGATTCACACACAGTAAAGTGCCTCGCAAGTTTGCCACACATGGAGAATATATATATATTCGTCTCATGTTAAGAAAACCGTCCACAGCACTGCTTTTTCGCAACCATCGCCGTCGCGCATGCTTCTCCAAAACTTCTAATCCTTGCACGCTTGCACCGTTCTGCAGCTTTTCCGAATCTTCATTCGTGAGTTCGTACAGGTCCAGATGCTTCCTCCCCGTTTCTGCCGAAGCTACATCCTCATTGATACGTATGCCATCGATATACGCCAACGTAGCTCTCCTTTTCTCCTCAAACTGGGCTAACACAACTTAGATTACAACCCGCATAACCAGGGGCGCCACATTTACTCCGATCCATAACCTGGTCAGACAATATCTTTGTCAATTAAACATCACTGTTTAGTAGGACATGAGGGATCTTTCAACATAGATCGACAGGTATTTTCTCTGAGGTCTAGAATGGATACATTTGTTCATTCTCGCCTTTTCTCTGCACATACATGTGCATCGTCAGTGAATGCATCAACATAGGTTTTTAATTTACTATATTCCATTACAGGGCGCACCTTATTTTTATTAGCCTGTAGTACGGCTATCAGTTGTATTAGTCAAGTGGGTTGGATAAATACCCTTTCATTATATAGCAGCAACTACCCGTTGCTTATCCACGTCTGCAACCCCCGTTTTTAATCCTCCCTTACTTCATTAGATCTCGGATATTCGGTAATCTGAATATTCTCTGCTGCACTATCAGCTGCACCAGTTACATACTGCAACACACACTCCTTTCCGTTCACCACATTTTGCAACACGATCAGTTCTATTAATACACAGCGCTGCACAGATGGGTTGCGTCTGCCCAAACTCAAAACTTCCAGACTATGTGATGTAAACGCTGCTAATCCATTTAATGGCATCGAGTAAAAGTAGTATATAAACATTTAAAGGTTTACTTTGCACATTGACGGCGACAACGTTGCCAGTTACCGTACGAATTTTAATGGTATATTTCTTGAGCGGGCCTGCATATCGCCGGTTTGCTGTGATCAAAGCTGACATAAAAAATAAAGGTCGCATAGCCTGGACGCGCACGAGTGTCGTTGCCGACATCGCACACTGCCCATAGCGGCGATGATTTGTTAAGAATCACCGTGTCTAGGGCAGAGCATATGGAAGGCGGAGCCCATCCGTCTCCTTCCGCTGCATTGAAGTTTTAGTCAGCATTGAGTTTCCCTGAGTTTTAGTCAGGTACCCATTTACTGCTGTGTGGACAGAGGGAGTTTTCAGACCCGAAAATTCGCATGCCGTAAGTGGGATCGAACCCGGGTCGTCCAGCCCAAAGCCAAGTGCTATAACCACTCGTCCACAGGCCCTCTTGGCATAGGTTTGCGCTAAAAATAGAATGTGACCATATAGTGTTAAGGAGGCAGTCATCGTACATCATCAACATTCTGACTGAAGAATAGACTGGCGCTGATGTTTCGCCGCTAACCTCATTTCTCGGACCATCTTTGCCTTAGTGACCAATCTTGTTGAACCGATAACAGCGTTGACGGGTGCTTTTCTGTACACCGTCTATCGTGAAATAATTAGGGAGATTGCATTTTTAACATTCATAATTAGATCAGTCCATGCCCATAGGTGGTTAGGCGATTCTGTCAGGTTGTGCCTCAGCCGCGACTGGTCCCCCCCTATGAACATTATCTTTCATCGACGCTAAGGCTCGAGCCAACAGTCTTTCCACAGGATCAGGATGTCCACGTAAATAGGACTGCTAAATCGGTCAAATACACATCGACGGTCTTACCCGGGCGCGTGACTTCAACTTCACATATGCCGTAAAACTGTCATCTGTCATCGGCAAAGGCAGTAAATAGTGCTTATTTTATTCCCACTGCATCGGATCTCTCTTCTTTAATCAGGTGTTGGTAAACTGTAAACGCTCCCCCTGTAAACCAAAGTGGATGGCATGATCAACCTGCTTCACTGTACGTATATCACACGATACTTTTACTTTGTTAATTAATTCAACTACTGCTCTAGTTCCAGTAAAGCCATGAAATATCTTTAAGTTAAAACGTCTCTTCATTTACGGCCGAAATAGCTTCATGTATCTTAACCGATAGAAAAAAAGGTTACAAAGACCATCCAACTTTCAAACAGATATCTAGAACCACTATTTTTCTTCGCTCGTCTCTCTGCTCTCTGAAAATCAGCTCACTACTTTCCATCAATCCTTTCATTTATCTCACTTGTACTCGAGGTTTGGTTTGGTTTGGTTGTTTTGGTTTACGGCATATTAACCCTTTTCATGTTATTTAATGCCGAATCAGGTCATTTTGGTTTATGGCATAACAACTCTTTTCGGGTTATTTAATGCTCAATTCGGTCATTTTGGTGTGGTTTTTATGCTTCAAGTTCTTTATATGTAATGGTATTTATTGATTGTGTTTGGTTGAGTGAAAGAGGAAAGGGAAAAGGGGGTCAGGGGAGAGGGATAGAGGAGAGGATGGGAGGGGAATTGTTGTTTTCTCTTTTGGATTTTGCAGAACATGATTGAGTTTAAAACAAAAAAAAAATTAATGTTTGTGTATCTTGAGTCAGGAAGTCAATAACTTCAGACAGCCTGATTTAGTAGCGCCAGTAGATATGGGCCCTTACAGGTACTACCACCAAGGGCCAGAGTGGACCTGGAAGCAATGGCAACTAAGGGGCAACTCTACATTCCCTACAGCTCCCAAATGGAGTCCTCACCACTGGATGTCTTTTAAGGTCATACTCAGGAACACTTTTACCTGGCATATGCTAATAAGTTCTTCACATTTTATCATTACCAACTATAAACGCCTGCAATTTTGAGGGAAATACTTTTTTTAATTTATAAGATGGAAAGTCACGAAATGTTCTTCTAAATTGTCACACTTCTATCTAACCCGATCATACAAGTGACAGTGGGTGGCTGGTCCTTTTAGTTTATTACTCCTCCGAAGTGTGACACCTATTTCTTCCTGATTGAGTAAAGCGTCAGAAGTATACGGATCTAAATTAGAAATAGAATAAAGCAGGTAACACACGAAGAAGATTCGGCCTATCCCACACTCTCAGACGCAGAACAACTACCACTTGCATCGTCATCTGTTTTTTTTATATTTAGAACTCTCTTATAATGAGTCATCTTTATTATCAATATATTTATTTATTTTTAATATATATATATATATATATATATATATATATATATATATATATATATATATTAGCAGATCTACCCGATGTTGCCCAGGTGTTGGATAGAATCATATGAAGCATACTGGTAGGGAGAGTTTACTTTAACACCAACCTTGATGCTGTGAGCTAGATATCTTACCCACCGACCTATAAAGCTTTATGTTAATATACTTAAACCAGCTCTAATCAATAGATTAATTTCATCGTATAACATGTATTAAAATTGCCATTAGCTTCTTTAAGGGATAGAGACGCAAAATATTTCCATTATGTTCACATGCAAACCCTGCATGTGAATACAATTATATTGAAAGTATAATTCCTTGTATGTCTTCGTTTTAGGGGCATACATGCACAGACAGAGAGGTGTTCTCCTTGATATATATATATATATATATATATATATATATATATATATATATATATATATATATATATATATATATATATGAACTTTAAATCAAAGGGACCACTGTTTCCAGTGGGGGGTTTGGTTAACCCGTATACCTCGAACGTTTAAGTGATATATTTCTGATAAAGTTTATGACTTTACTGAGAGGTCAATAGTCCACATGGCAAATATTCATTTGGATGAACATAATACACAAAAATCAGACGGAAACACACACAGGCAGAGTTACGTCCATGAAGAAAGAGAAGAAGAGAGATATAAAGAGAAAGAGAGGGAAGTATTCAGTTTGTAATTTTGTGGTATAAACAGCATATTTAAATTGAGTTGCAAACTTAAAATCTGATACCCTACATGTATATGTTTTACTTATAGCGTTATATTATTATTTTCTCTTCCAAAAACGCACATCAAGAGAGGCGCAAAAGCAACCAGGGTTTTTTACCCCGCCTAATAAACCGGTATCATCCGGGCCTTCGGGTCTGGATTTACGCCGGTCTATTGGTTGTCGGTCCTGTACAGTTCTAGGAGGTGCACATTCCCAGGCTCTGCCTCTCCTCTTTTGGGAGGAGTAAGTTTATTGCTTACTGCCTGAGGTGCCTCTACCGGGGAATGCCGACGGGGCTGCCCAGGCAATTTTTAAACAACCAAAGTGCTCGAATTCTCGAACGCTGGTTTTTCCCCACTTTCCCGATCTTGTGTCACATCTTACCTTGTGGGAGGAAGATAAATAGAATCAAGAGAATATAATGAAATATTCGACTGATTCTTACTAATCGAAACAAATATACTTTAAATGTGATAAAACAAATGTTATATAGTGAAGATGTATTAATGTCATCCGAATATCTATTATTCAAAAAGTATCTAAACAAAAAAAAGTACATTTTGTGGTCACCATGACCCGCCGTGTTGTTCAGGCGACTGAGAAACCTTTAGGTACAATTTTTGAACGTTTCGCAATTTTTTTATGGATGGTAATCAACTGCCGTGATGCCTTTGATCGAAAGCCATTCTTCACTGCTCTCCGCATGATAACTCATGCAGTGATCTTTTCTAATGGACCCATTAAAAATGCCTGACATGATTGATCCACTAATCACAAATAAAAATAAAATATTTCAATGGTGAATGCGGTGAATCGATAATTGCAAGTGTTATTTACTTTGGGATTGATTCTCACTCTATCGGAACTACATTCTAAAGAATTACTAAAAATGTAAAACTTAAATATGATATACTCACATATGTCATACTTACAATTTAAGTGTGACAGACTGACTAATTACTATTATATAATATTTAAGTGTGACAAACAAACACAATCTTTTTTTTTAATCCTTACAATCTAACGAAAATACTATTGCAAACTTAAGCGTGACAGATCAATAACTGATCTAACTTTTTAGAGATTATTGGAGCATCTAAAATACAAACGATCTATTCAGTGAACAAAATGATATTCTACAACGAAACGTGACTTACGGATCTTCTGATCTACTGACGGTAACATATAATAATTCCAGTACACATGTGAAATAAGACATATTAATTAACTACCTGCCTAAAGATTACCATAAGCGTCTTTATCTCATTAGAATATTGACATATTCATGTAATGTAATTGATTGCAATATCATTGCAATATATTGTCATGCCATGTACTCTTCACGTAATTCTTATGTATTTTATATTATAATGTCATATAATTTTCAGGTTATTGACATAGTATATCATATCATCGTTATTTTAATGAAATTGTTATGTTAGTGTAATACTATTGTCATATCATTGTCATCTTCATCTCATGTAATTCACATATAATTGTCATGCTATTGTCATTTCTGTAATAGTCTTGGTAATGTTATTATCATTATCATGTCTTCTTATTGTCACCTCATTACCATACTATGTGTTTGTCATGCAATTGTCCTGTCATTGTCGTGTAATTTTTATCATTATTACGTCATATAATGCCATTGCAATGTAATTGTAATGTAATCATAATGTCATATTCATATTTTTTTATTATCATCATGTAATCTAAGTGCACTGTTATTTTTATATGATATAATGTCATTGCCATTACCATGTTATGTAATCGTTATATCATTGTAATGCAACTACCATGTCGTTGTTCATAGCTAATTAACACATGTAACGGATATTCGTTATTTTCATAATACCATATGACTGTTAATAAGGCAATTTTAGAAAAAATATTTATATTCTAATTTCCAATATTGTATGTGTGAAAACACATTGCATTTGGAGAAACATTTTTTCGGTATCAACGGAAAATAAATATTATCATTTCAAAGAATACAAGAAAATATTGATGTTTACGTAATGTCACTAATTTCAATTTATTCCAGGAATATATTAACTTGTCTGCGTTTAGCATGCTGTTAATAAAAAATATAAATCATTTTAGATATGTCCTTGTATTTATATGAGATGCTTAGTCCATTGTCTAGTTAACCTTGTTTAAGATAACACGTTCGTGTGTCTGCACCGTGGTAGTATTAAATAACACTGCACTATTGCTATTTAAGATGCGTATTTCCCTGAGAGCACGTGTCATCCAATCAATCTGTTTCGTAAGAGGTAATTGTGAAATAGCATGTTATAAATATATCTGCATTCATAGCGGATGCATTATCAGATATTTAAAAAATATATTGAAGAATGCATATTGGGAGTGAGGAGAACACAGAATGTCGGAGAAATATTCAAATTCAAAATTGGCTCCTTATAGTTTCCAGAAATATATGGAATCATCAGCAGAAACGAGAATACATCATTTTATTAAGCAATACAGAATTTACCGTTTCCATAGAGAATCAAATCAAATGTGAAATAGAATGCATTGTGGATCGATGTTGAAAAGAAAGAATTGGGCAAATATTGCATTTTTAGAATTTCGATTTTCTTTTTTTCCTTTCATTCATTCGCTCTTGGATCGCGTTGGCAGTCCTACAATTATCGAAGAAATAGTCTTGATTTTTATCTTAACATTTCGGTGTATTTCTTCTTTCTCTTGATTTCATAATAGTTCTTGACATACGTCAATATAAACGGGTATTCAACACAATTTTGGGGGCGATTACATCTCAATTCCAAACTAAAACCTGACAGATTAACGGCAATACTATTTAGATTTAAGCGTGAATAACTCTTGAAAATGTCATTTGAAACTAATTAAGAGCGAGAGAAATGCTATTTATACCTAATGTTCATGGGAGGAGAAACATGTATTTTTTAGTATAACGTTAGCGAGCAATGATTATGCTATTTCTACATTTAAGCGTCAATGACTTTTGAAAATGTCATTTGAAACTTATTAAGAGCGAGAGAAATGCTATTTATACCTAAGTTTCATAGGGAGAGAAACATGTATTTTTTTAGTATAACGTTAGCGAGCAATTATTATGCTATTTCAACATTTAAGCGTCAATGACTCTTGAAAATGTCATTTGAAACTTATTAAGAGCGAGAGAAATGCTATTTTAACCAAAGTTTCATAGGGAGAGAAACATGTATTTTTTTAGTATAACGTTTGCGAGCAATGCTTTTACTATTTCAACATTTAAGCGTCAATGACTCTTGTAAATGTTATTTGAAACTTATTAAGAGCGAGAGAAATGCTATTTTAACCTAATTTTCATAGGGAGAGAAACATGTATTTTTTAGTATAACGTTAGCGAGCAATGCTTATGCTATTTCAACATTTAAGCGTCAATGACTCTTGAAAATGTTATTTGAAACTTATTAAGAGCGAGAGAAATGCTATTTATACCTTATTTTCATAGGGAGAGAAACATGTATTTTTTAGTATAACGTTAGCGAGCAATGTTTATACTATTTCAACATTTAAGCGTCAATTACTCTTGTAAATGTTATTGTAAACTTACTAGAGCGAGAGAAATGCTATTTAAACCTTATTTTTATAGGGAGATAAACATTTTTTTTAGTATAACGTTAGCGAGCAATGCTTATATTATTTCAACATTTAAGCGTCAATGACTCTTGAAAATGTTATTTGAAACTTATTAAGAGCGAGAGAAATGCTATTTAAACCTAAGTTTCATAGGGAGAGAAACATGCAGTTTTTTAGTATAACGTTAGCGAGCAATGCTTATGCTATTTCAACATTTAAGCGTCAATGACTTTTGAAAATGTTATTTGAAACTTATTAAGAGCGAGAGAAATGCTATTTAAACCTAAGTTTCATAGAGAGAGAAACATGTATTTTTTTAGTATAACGTTAGCGAGCAATGCTTATACTATTTCAACATTTAAGCGTCAATGACTCTTGAAAATGTTATTTGAAACTTATTAAGAGCGAGAGAAATGCTATTTTAACCTAAGTTTCATAGAGAGAGAAACATGTATTTTTTTAGTATAACGTTAGCGAGCAATGCTTATACTATTTCAACATTTAAGCGTCAATGACTTTTGAAAATGTTATTTGAAACTTATTAAGAGCGAGAGAAATGCTATTTTAACCTAAGTTTCATAGAGAGAGAAACATGTATTTTTTTAGTATAACGTTAGCGAGCAATGCTTATACTATTTCAACATTTAAGCGTCAATGACTCTTGAAAATGTTATTTGAAACTTATTAAGAGCGAGAGAAATGCTATTTTAACCTAAGTTTCATAGGGAGAAAAACATGTATTTTTTTAGTATAACGTTAGCGAACAATGCTTATACTATTTCAACATTTAAGCGTCAATGACTCTTGAAAATGTTATTTGAAACTTATTAAGAGCGAGAGAAATGCTATTTTAACCTAAGTTTCATAGGGAGAGAAACATGTATTTTTTTAGTATAACGTTAGCGAGCAATGCTTATACTATTTCAACATTTAAGCGTCAATGACTCTTGAAAATGTTATTTGAAACTTATTAAGAGCGAGAGAAATGCTATTTTAACCTAAGTTTCATAGAGAGAGAAACATGTATTTTTTTAGTATAACGTTAGCGAGCAATGCTTATACTATTTCAACATTTAAGCGTCAATGACTTTTGAAAATGTTATTTGAAACTTATTAAGAGCGAGAGAAATGCTATTTTAACCTAAGTTTCATAGAGAGAGAAACATGTATTTTTTTAGTATAACGTTAGCGAGCAATGCTTATACTATTTCAACATTTAAGCGTCAATGACTTTTGAAAATGTTATTTGAAACTTATTAAGAGCGAGAGAAATGCTATTTTAACCTAAGTTTCATAGAGAGAGAAACATGTATTTTTTTAGTATAACGTAAGCGAGCAATGCTTATACTATTTCAACATTTAAGCGTCAATGACTCTTGTAAATGTTATTTGAAACTTATTAAGAGCGGGAGAAATGCTATTTTAACCTAAGTTTCATAGAGAGAGAAACATGTATTTTTTTAGTATAACGTTAGCGAGCAATGCTTATACTATTTCAACATTTAAGCGTCAATGACTCTTGTAAATGTTATTTGAAACTTATTAAGAGCGAGAGAAATGCTATTTTAACCTAAGTTTCATAGAGAGAGAAACATGTATTTTTTAGTATAACGTTAGCGAGCAATGCTTATACTATTTCAACATTTAAGCGTCAATGACTTTTGAAAATGTTATTTGAAACTTATTAAGAGCGAGAGAAATGCTATTTTAACCTAAGTTTCATAGAGAGAGAAACATGTATTTTTTTAGTATAACGTTAGCGAGCAATGCTTATACTATTTCAACATTTAAGCGTCAATGACTCTTGAAAATGTTATTTGAAACTTATTAAGAGCGAGAGAAATGCTATTTTAACCTAAGTTTCATAGAGAGAGAAACATGTATTTTTTTAGTATAACATTAGCGAGCAATGCTTATACTATTTCAACATTTAAGCGTCAATGACTCTTGTAAATGTTATTTGAAACTTATTAAGAGCGAGAGAAATGCTATTTTAACCTAAGTTTCATAGAGAGAGAAACATGTATTTTTTTAGTATAACGTTAGCGAGCAATGCTTATACTATTTCAACATTTAAGCGTCAATGACTCTTGAAAATGTTATTTGAAACTTATTAAGAGCGAGAGAAATGCTATTTTAACCTAAGTTTCATAGAGAGAGAAACATGTATTTTTTTAGTATAACGTTAGCGAGCAATGCTTATACTATTTCAACATTTAAGCGTCAATGACTTTTGAAAATGTTATTTGAAACTTATTAAGAGCGAGAGAAATGCTATTTTAACCTAAGTTTCATAGAGAGAGAAACATGTATTTTTTTAGTATAACGTAAGCGAGCAATGCTTATACTATTTCAACATTTAAGCGTCAATGACTCTTGTAAATGTTATTTGAAACTTATTAAGAGCGAGAGAAATGCTATTTTAACCTAAGTTTCATAGAGAGAGAAACATGTATTTTTTTAGTATAACGTTAGCGAGCAATGCTTATACTATTTCAACATTTAAGCGTCAATGACTCTTGTAAATGTTATTTGAAACTTATTAAGAGCGAGAGAAATGCTATTTTAACCTAAGTTTCATAGAGAGAGAAACATGTATTTTTTAGTATAACGTTAGCGAGCAATGCTTATACTATTTCAACATTTAAGCGTCAATGACTTTTGAAAATGTTATTTGAAACTTATTAAGAGCGAGAGAAATGCTATTTTAACCTAAGTTTCATAGAGAGAGAAACATGTATTTTTTTAGTATAACGTTAGCGAGCAATGCTTATACTATTTCAACATTTAAGCGTCAATGACTCTTGAAAATGTTATTTGAAACTTATTAAGAGCGAGAGAAATGCTATTTTAACCTAAGTTTCATAGAGAGAGAAACATGTATTTTTTTAGTATAACATTAGCGAGCAATGCTTATACTATTTCAACATTTAAGCGTCAATGACTCTTGTAAATGTTATTTGAAACTTATTAAGAGCGAGAGAAATGCTATTTTAACCTAAGTTTCATAGAGAGAGAAACATGTATTTTTTTAGTATAACGTTAGCGAGCAATGCTTATACTATTTCAACATTTAAGCGTCAATGACTCTTGAAAATGTTATTTGAAACTTATTAAGAGCGAGAGAAATGCTATTTTAACCTAAGTTTCATAGAGAGAGAAACATGTATTTTTTTAGTATAACGTTAGCGAGCAATGCTTATACTATTTCAACATTTAAGCGTCAATGACTTTTGAAAATGTTATTTGAAACTTATTAAGAGCGAGAGAAATGCTATTTTAACCTAAGTTTCATAGAGAGAGAAACATGTATTTTTTTTAGTATAACGTTAGCGAGCAATGCTTATACTATTTCAACATTTAAGCGTCAATGACTCTTGAAAATGTTATTTGAAACTTATTAAGAGCGAGAGAAATGCTATTTTAACCTAAGTTTCATAGAGAGAGAAACATGTATTTTTTTAGTATAACGTTAGCGAGCAATGCTTATACTGTTTCAACATTTAAGCGTCAATGACTTTTGAAAATGTTATTTGAAACTTATTAAGAGCGAGAGAAATGCTATTTTAACCTAAGTTTCATAGAGAGAGAAACATGTGTTTTTTTGGTATAACGTTAGCGAGCAATGCTTATGCTATTTCAACATTTAAGCGTCAATGACTCTTGAAAATGTTATTTGAAACTTATTAAGAGCGAGAGAAATGCTATTTTAACCTAAGTTTCATAGGGAGAGAAACATGTGTTTTTTGGTATAACGTTAGCGAGCAATGCTTATACTATTTCAACATTTAAGCGTCAATGACTCTTGTAAATGTCATTTGAAACTTATTAAGAGCGAGAGAAATGCTATTTAAACCTAATTTTCATAGGGAGAGAAACATGTGTTTTTTTTGTATAACGTTAGCGAGCAATGCTTATACTATTTCAACATTTAAGCATCAATGACTCTTGTAAATGTTATTTGAAACTTATTAAGAGCGAGAGAAATGCTATTTAAACCTAATTTTCATAGGGAGCGAAACATGTGTTTTTTTGGTATAACGTTAGCGAGCAATACTTATACTATTTCAACATTAAGCGTTTAAATATGTGACGGGATTACTTAGCCATAAACCCTATACATAGAATGAAGCATACTTTGATGAATAAATATAAAAATAATAACGCGCTGAAAATTTTAAAAGAGAATCGATACTTTTGATGAGTACAAAAACAACGTAATCAAAAACTGGTTATAATGATATTAGTCTCAAAGCATATATTCCACTGTGTAAATAAGACACAGACTTAGACATGGCGATTTAAACAAAAGAATCCCGTCAATGCCGTCTTGTGTTTCTTTTATGTAGATGGAAAATGTACAGCGCCACAACCTTGTGTAAACAAAAAGAAAAATCAGAAAGAAGAAATGTAATTCGTTAACGAAAACGTTTGGTGAAAATAAGTAAAAAAAAAAAATAATATGATAGTGTTGGAATTTGAGTAGATATTTCAAAGCTAAAACAACGATACTGGAATGTAAATCCATACATATAACTTGCTGATTACTTTCGGAAATAAAACACGCACGTTACTGTGTTACACTGTAAAATGGTTCTCCGTAAATAATCAAATGTCTGCCCTGCTATAACTATCGTGCCGATGAGCGCGATGGTGTCTCACAATCTAACAGTCAAACTCTTAAACTTCTACTATCCCCGAGTCAAAATCTTTAAACCGTATTCTTGAGTCGACTTTCGTCTTTTATAATCGGTGAGCTTTAATGTAAATTAAAAACTTACACGACAGAGGGTTATATTATAATGCTATGTATCTATCTATTTATATATATATATGAATGTATAGGAATTTGTAAATAAGAATGGTACACTCATGTAACATCGGAATTGCAAACATATATATACGCACATACATTCCTCTTAAGCATTGGCTGTGAGCTCAGTTATGACGACGTGTAACAGCTTTAAATATATTTGGGCTGCCAATGAGTTGGAATCCACCGCCTGTGTTTTAGATGTAATTACCGGAACACTTATCTATTAAAACATTATTTACAGATCTACACTCGCTGCTGACCTTCTAGTTAATGGTTTTACGACGTTAGATTACGAGATCCAGTGCTGAGAATGATGCCAGCTGTTTGAATTTTTTTAGGTGAGTCTTCAAAATTCGAAACAAGTTTATCTATTGATGAATAAATACTATTCAATTATATAATTACATGTATATTAATTAAGTATTACGTTTTTATTCGATCATTTTCTTATTTTATCTGATGAGCAAGTGTCCGAGAAAATCGAAGTTTTGGTTGAAAACCTTGGTTATCTGAACAATTGATGAAACAGCTGTTTAAATGAAACTCTTTGCTGACCAATAAAACAGCGTCGTTTGAATCTGTTTTTGTATTGTCTATTTTAAATGCTTTAGTATTACATATTACTATCTATTGAGCGTGAACACTGAGGTTTTAGCGGCAAAACATACATGATATGTATATTAAACTTCAAATATGTTCTAAATCACGTCAAGCCAAATCACGTTATATATATATATATATATATATATACATACATGCATATATATATATATATATATACAGTATCTACAATAAGTGAGTACACCCAACGAATCTTTTACTTTTTACTTCATAGAACTTTAATTTTTCGTAGGATTTAAATGAAACTCGGTGTGAACATAGCCATGTAGTGGTTTAATAGCTTTATAAACTATGAAGGAACAAATATCTTGTCAATGCAAAAGAATTGAACAAAAACATTTGGAACAAGTAACAAAAAGTGAGTACACATGAGCATTTTAAACAAATAATCTTATTTTTAATACGTTGTATGACCTCCATTGTTATCAATAACAGCAGACAACCTCCTAGGCATTGATTCGACTAGTTTATGACATGTGTCCGCCGGAATTGCGTTCCATTCACATTTGATGACCTACTTCAGTTCGTTATTATTTCTCGGATATTTCCCTTCAATTTTCCGTTTCAGATGCTCCCACAAATGCTCTATTAGGTTCAAATGAGGTGACATACTCGACAATGGTAAGGTATTAACCCGTTTACTGTCTAAGAACGCCTTAGTAGCCCGAGATGTGTGCTTAGGGTCGTTATCTTGCTGGAAAACTCCACGTCTGCCAACACTTGTTAGACTTGGTAACATTTTTTCCTCCAATATCTGGCAGTAGAGTTTGGAATCCATTTTTCCTTCGATGAAAGCAAGTCGTCCAACTCCTTTGGCACTCATACACCCCCAAACCATTAAGCTCCCACTTCCATGCTTTACAGTTGGCACGACACACTTATCTTTGTAAGCTTCCCCTTTTCGTCGCCACACACGCTTAACGCCATCTAATCCAAATAGATTTATTTTTGTCTCATCAGACCAAAGGATTTTGTGCCAAAACTGCATGTCTTTGTCTTTATGTTCATTAGCAAATTCATAGCGCTTCTTTTTGTGAGAAGTTTTAAGAAGAGGCTTCCCCCGAGGCATGCAGCCTTTAAACCCATCTTCATGGAGAATCTTGCGCACTGTCTGAGCACTCACAGTTACGTTTAAATTGTGCAAAATTTCTTCTGCGATGCTAGCAGCACTCCGACGTCTGTGTCCCTCTATTAGTTGTTTGATGCGCCTCTTAGTTCGATCAGAAAACTTATTTGGTCGACCGGGACGGCGGCCATTTTTGACGGTTCTAGCTTTTTTGTACCGTTGAACAACTATTGCTACCATATTTCGGCTGATATTTACATTGTCACTAATTTCCTTATATGAATGACCACTCTTGAATAAATTAACAATAGTTTCACGAGTTTTTTCATTTAAATCATTGTCATGAGGAGCAATTTCCAAGAATAAACGGACAATTGAAGGAAAAAATCCGAGAAATAATAACGAACTGAAGTAGGTCATCAAATGTGAATGGAACGCAATTCCGGCGGACACATGTCATAAACTAGTCGAATCAATGGCTAGGAGGTTGTCTGCTGTTATTGATAACAATGGAGGTCATACAAAGTATTAAAAATAAGATTATTTGTTTAAAATGCTCATGTGTACTCACTTTTTGTTACTTGTTCCAAATGTTTTTGTTCAATTCTTTTGCATTGACAAGATATTTGTTCCTTCATAGTTTATAAAGCTATTAAACCACTACATGGCTATGTTCACACCGAGTTTCATTTAAATCCTACGAAAAATTAAAGTTCTATGAAGTAAAAAGTAAAAGATTCGTTGGGTGTACTCACTTATTGTAGATACTGTATATATATATATATATATATACATATATATATATATATATATATATATATATATATATATATATATATATATATATAAAAAAACATGTAAGTTTGTAATCCGAGGCAGGAGCAATTTGATATAGGTACCGGAAGGTGGAACAGATGAACAAAAATAAATGAGAAGAGAATAAAAGAATGGAATTTTTAATCAATTTATTAATATATCACGTAAAACAGATTAAATACCAGAACAGTAAATAAAAAAAAAGTTCACTATCAAGCAATTAAAAAGTTCCGGACAAAAGTTAAACTTTAAACTTTAATTTTCGAGAGCGGGACCTTTAATTATCAAAAGATAAAAAATATGACCGACTGGTCGAAAAAACGAGATGGAAACAACTGTTGACGAAATACCGTATAGAATTGAAGGTAGGTACGCAGAAAATGAGTTTATTTTTTTCCCTTTTTCCTTTTTTATTTCAATTCAACTTCAATTCTAAATTTGATGAATTTGAACCGTTAATATGTAACAGAAATACGAACGGTCAAGGGGAGGAAACTGTGAAATCCAGAATCTGGTTAGAATTAATAAAAAAATAATAATAAATATTAACTAATATCCACTTTATATATATGTATATTGACTTTATATATATATATATATATATATATATATATATATATATATATATATATATTTATAATCTCTAAATTAAAATTTAAATAGATTGATTTTAAGAATAATTATACCCAATTACATTACTTATAATTTAAATATGAATTAAGAAATATACACTTTATATATATATATATATATATATATATATATATATATATATATATATATATATATATATATAGTTGTAATCTTTGAATTTTTCCCCACCAACCTTTTTTATTGAGTCTTGATCTTCTTGGGATATCATGATTCTTATTCTTGTTACTATGAACTTATTTTTTGTTTCACAATTGATTTCAGTTTTTCATTTGAATTAATTCTAACCAGATTTTGGGTTTAACAGTTGCCCCCCCCCCCTAAACTGTTCGTATTCCTGTTACATATTAACGGCTCAAATTTATCAAATTTAGAAAAAAGGAAATAGGGAAAATTAAAATCTAATAAAAAAATTAAAAAATTATAGAATTGTAATAAATAATAAAGTATATTAATTAACAAATATGAATAAGATGACAAGCTTTAAGCCGAATAATTATACAATTAAATTATGATAGGAATAATTAATATTGATGTCTAAATAGCTTATCTAAACTCATTTTCTGCGTACCTACCTTCAATTCTCTACGGTATTTCGTCAACAGTTGTTTCCATCTCGTTTTTTCGACCAGTCGATCATATTTTTGTACTTTTGATAATGAGAGGTCCCGCTCTTGAAAATTAAAGTTTTGTCCGGAACTTTTTAATTGCTTGGCAGTAAACCTTTTTCTATTTACTGTTCTGGTATTTAATCTGTTTTACGTGAAATATTAATAAATTGATTTAAAATTCCATTCTCTTTTTCCCTTCTCATTTATTTGTGTTCATCTGTTCCACCTTCTGGAACCTATATCACATTGCTCCTGCTTCGGATTACAAACTTAAATTCATATTTACCATCAATGCTTCAAGCAAACTACAATATCCTCTTATATATATATATATATATATATATATATATATATATATATATATATATATATATATATGATCAGTAAACCTATAGAACAACCTAAAAGTCACGCTTTTTATTATTCTTTCTTTGAACAAATAAACAACACGTGGCAATAAAATCCAGTTGTGCGTTCTTTTCTATGTATTTACCGTCATCACATAAATTTAAAATCTTTACTTTTTCTAAAGATGTTCGTTTATCCGACCGTAACTGGAACAATTTCTCATTTCTTTGATGATTTTTCTTATATTAAATTTTTTTGGTTAGTCTGTTTCACACGTCCTGTATTTCACGGCATTTCATTTTCATGGTATATCGTGCATGTTATCCTCATATATATATATATATATATATATATATATATATATATATATATATATATATATATATATATATATATATATATATATATATATATATATATATATATATACATATATATATATATATATATATACACTTATTTATTGTTATTGTTTTTACTGGCGATAATGGACGTGTTTCTAGCCATAGGCCGTCATAAGCATGACTACCCCGGACCCCCTCGATGCAAGTACTGATGACGGATCATAGCCAGAAACACGTGTGCATGCCTTTCATTTTATGGACGCAAAAAATAAATTTATAAATTAATTCATTTAATAAATGCACGCATAAATTAATTTATAGATTTATAAATTAAAATATTTATATATGCAACACTCGATGACACGTCCGATTAAGAGCGAATAAATATTCTTAAAAAAAAACCTTCAGGTTAGCGACTAACAATAAACGCAACGTTAAAACAACAGTGCACTATCGCCAGTAAAAGCAATATCTACAGTTTAAGCAGTGTAACAAAAAAATAAAAATTGAAAAAAATAAAAATTAAAAGTTAATAAAAAATAAAAAGTTTAGCATAAAATGTGGCAGGTGATTCTGATCTACGGTTTAAACGATAGACGACTCTCTCTCAAATAGGATGTGAGGTTAGGATCGGATTCTAACTCTGCCTGATGAGATCTAAGTTTATATTAACTGTTGAACGATAACATCGACATGCCAGTGTCGCAGATATTGTACATGTCTGTGTAAATAAAAAAAAATATCATATATAAAGCTCTATTTTTATATTGAGAACTTTTAATAAACCCGATTAAAATTCTCTGGATTACCACCCTGTGGATATTTTTTACCTGGATTATTACCATTATATATATATATATATATATATATATATATATATATATATATATATATATATATATATATGAGTTGTAATACATGTTCACGTGCTTATACACTATAACACAGAACAATTATCGCTGATAAGTCCACAACCTTAAGTATTTCAGTGAAGTTACATCTTTTTTTACTGGTAAACTCATCGTAAAAAAAATATTTCATAAATTTTTATCGCAAAGAAAACACGATTAGTGCATTTTAACTTCTGGTTCTGTGTACGCTACATTTAAAAAGATGTTTTACTAAAAGCATATATCATGAGAAATAAATACAATCATCGCCGATTCTTTCCTCTGTCAACTTTCATTGGTTTATGCATATATTGTGTAAAGTGTGAAACAGTTCTTTTCAACATCGCATTGCCGGTTCTATTATGCGTAAACGATATCAGAATCCATTGAAGCGTATGAGAAATCTTATCTTCAGAATTTTTATTCGGTACCCGTTAAAGATAAAACCATTATTTCTTATCTATTTTGTATACGTTATTAACATCTCTTATCTTATAAGGTCGAATTATGAATGAAACGCGTAAGATTGTAATGAATATTCCTCGAAATAATGCAAACGCCTCTTCGAAATAACGCGATATTGATTTTAACAATAGTACTTCAATTGAACCGAAATGTGTCCTTCATTAAACAATGTCTTCTTTGTAAGACATATTTAAGTATAAGCTGAACAAAAGAATACTCTTCATGTATGATATCTGCTAGCAGTGGAATATCCGTCCTATGACAGTTTCTATTGGAGACCAATGCCCAGTCTTCAAATATTGTAATTAAGTGATTTAGAAGATGCAGCGGATTTATTGGTATAAGTTACGAATATATATATAATTTTAAATTAGATTTTACTATTTTACTTAGATGTGAGGTCGTTTCGAGTTTTCGGCTCTCATCAGTGCAGGGAATGACAATCTCGGACGATCACGTTGCGCGAACTCTGTTCACAGAGACACCTTGAATCTGTAAGAGTTTACCATATCCCCTTGGCCATGGTTGTCACGTGATATGGAGAAATGAAGTGATATTTACGCTGAAAGCGGTGAGCGTAAACATCCTGAATGAAAACAGTTTTCAGTGGAGGGGTTTTGCAATCTTAATATTATCAAAATTTGCTGAAATTTTGGAAATATACATATTTTTTAGTCATTTACCTATGGTTTAAATTTCATTTGAATCAAAGGGAAAACGCTTTTTAGTGGGGGTGGGGGTTATGTCAAACCGTGGACCCCCAGCTTTGCAGTGATATATTTCTTGTCAAGACTATGACCTTCACTGAGAGGTCACTAGTCCACATGCTAATTTTCAAGCAGGCGAACACACAAAAACACACACTATTTTATATATATATATATATATATATATATATATATATATATATGTATATATATATACACACAATTTCAATGCAATAGCTTTTGCTTGTAAAAGGCCATTGTTTTTCCAAGGAAGACTGTATCTGATTATGACAACTAAAAGATGAGAATACAATTTGTACAAAATCCAAAATATATTAAGTCATCAAATGTTCAAAACAAGTGGTTTCAAATAAAACAAATGTATTTACCTTCTTTAAGCTATGGCTATTCAAAGAATGAAACTTTATCGTCAGAACAATACAAAAAGATAAGTTAGTAAGGGGAATTACCATGGCTTAAGGAAGGAAGAATACATTTTCTCTATCTGTAGACAACTGATTGCTTAATAAATATTCGATGTTGTACAATTTATATTATCATTTTTTACTTGTTTATATAATTGCTCTATCTCGTATATCGACGTCTTGCCTATGACGTCTTGCCTAGAAATGTTTAGGGAAACATGTACAATTATATATATATATATATATATATATATATATATATATATATATATATATATATATATATGTATATGTATATATATATATAGATATACAGATAGGTATATATATATATATATATATATATATATATGTATATGTATATATATATATACATATATATAGATATACAGATAGGTATATATATATATATATATATATATATATATATATATATATATATATATATATATATATATATATATATATATATATACCAGGTCCTGAGAGGTTGGTAGTCCATGAAAATACAGCAGGCGGCAGCAATTCATATAAGTATGTTAAATCAGGCATATTATATTCCCTTATCCAATCGACCGTGACCTTTTACATATGCCACTATGCTACTAGCCCTAGAGTTTTGAAGAATATCCTTGCGAAAAGGATTGCATTCAATTTACGAAAACGTTCATTAGTTTAATGTTATCTTCTTAAGACGCTATTCTATTAAAATGGGTCTGCTTTTATTCTTGTTTCATAATTATGTGTACGTTTTTGTATCACTATAAAATGTATTGAATTATTATATTGAGTTCAATCGAACCGTCTCAATACCTATCAATTGTACTTCTTTAATAGACTTTTCGACTCATTACTTTTCAACTTAAGCTGCACAAATAGAACCTTCTACAATTTAACGTCTATTGTCAATAATACTAAGGTCTTTTGACCATCACACATATTCTATTGACTACGAATCTTTCAACTACGTAAGCATCTACAAATCTACACTACATAGCTAAGCCATTTCTATTTCTATGTGCGTTTGATCTTACTGTATGACGACCAGGTTATGAGAAACTGATTAATAACAAAAATCGATATTCAAAAATCGATTCTTAAATTTCGCACGGGTTAATTTATCTTTCTTTATAGATGGTTAAAACAAAATTTCTCCTGTGTTCAATTTTTTATCGTTTAAGAAAATGTAAAGTAGACCCTGCTACGATAACTTACTGGACAGTGTATTGTGTGTTCCTATGTTTATTGAGAAAAGTAAAAACAACTAAGACGTAAACGAATTAGATAAGAAAGGCGTTCATTTGTTTAAATACTAACATATAATCTATAGCTAGCGTTTTATATATATATATATATAATATTTATAAATAAATATTTATTAAATATTTTAATACCTACATACATCGATGTTTCATGCTAACGCAATCTTAAGTGTAGGAACTAATTATCAACGGTCGGTGGGCACGAACCTCGATCACAAATCGCCACTGATTCGTAGTCGAGGGTCTTATCCCATCGGCCATAGACAATTATTTAGTAAATAGAGAGGAATTTAAATGTAAATAGCGAATCGGCGGCTAGATTTACCCAAGTAGTTTTAGAGTGATCTACGAACGGCGTTCGGATCGTGCATGTAGCTATTTGCACTGCTTGTTATTAAAGTCACTCAAGAGTGCCCTGCCTTGTTGGAAGGGGCTGATCAATAATAATAATATTTATAAATAAACATTTTAATACCTACAGACATCGATGTTTCATGCTACCGCAATCTTAAGTGTAGGAACTAATTCTCAACGGTCGGTGGGCGCGAACCCTGATCACAAATCGCCACTGATTCGTAGTCGAATATATTTATATATATATATATATATATATATATATATATATATATATATATATATATATATATATCCATATATAAGAAACGTATTTTGAAAAATCTTAACAACACATTTGTATTTGTTTGTTTTTAAATAAGTTATCTATCTATTCTAAACACCTGAGTACTTTCGGCGTAATACGGCATTTTTAAAAGTATCGGAATTTTCCTCTCTTCTCTTGATTTAGACATATTTGTCGCAGTCAAGTTGAAATTCGTCTTGATTTTTTAAGAATTTGTGTTAGAAAGCCGGTGTGTGTACCACGCCGTTACGTGTTCTTAGGTAAAATGAAAAAGTATATATATGATAAAAAAGGTTCTACCGTAAATATAGACTGAAGAGAAATGATGAATTTTCACTTGTTTAAAACCAACTTTTCCATCATGATTATCTTGGTTACACCAAACATTGAAATATGACGCTCTGATTGGTCTGTTTCAGAGCAGAAAATAATGAAACGGTGAAAATGTTGATGAAAGATTACGGAGACATGAACAACCAGGAAAGCGGATAATTTTATTAAAGTTGGAATCAATGGAGCCGACATTAAATTTCGCCGACATATTTTCTTTTTAAAATCGCACCAATATTTTCCACCAAATCTATCGATTATTCCCGTTGTAATGCAACTTGAAAATATTCATTGGCGTTAAAGTAATATGTCCACTAAATGAACAAGTATTGGTTCAGCTTTGATGTAAATTTTGAATAACTGAAATCTATATGCGCCTTATTGAGAAATATATACGTAAGTTTTTGAATGCATACGAAACGCGATTTATATATTTTTTAAATTTATTTTTTAACATAGTTAACCCCAAACAAGGCAGTCGCCACTGTAGACGTAAGGGGCGACTGAGAAAAAAAGGGAGAAGGTTTTGGGGGGGGGGGTCAAACTAAATTGGGATCTGTGCAGCGAGATGTCTGTTTACATCAGTTTTAAATGTCTGCATGTCAGTACTGTCGAGGAAATAGGAGACAGACAGGGAGTTCCAGCGGCCAGCAGAAAGAGGAAAGAAGCTATTTGAGTAGAAAGCTCTCCTAGACGGTTCATATGTTTGTCAGAGTCTTTACGGTAGATTGAACGGTAGTCAGTAATATCAAAATGGTGAGAAGAGATTGAGGACTGAAGGTTAGTTTCACTTAAAGCAAGAACATCCGGGGAGTTTTTCAGGAGAAAGGTTTCTACGTTGTTTATGTTCGTGGATATTTGTGAATGCGAGCCTCAAGGGCAGAGGCGAAAGTGTTTTTTGTTGGGTGTCTGGTTTAAGTTTGATTTTATTTTTTTGTAATGGCATGTTTGTTTTGATTATAGAGGGGGTTGGCCAAAGTGGGTCATTGTTTGGTGCCAATAAGCTTACACAACAAGCCCATTAGTCGCGACCATGTCCATAGGGGTTGTTGCCTCGGGAAAGCCCACCGAAGATAATTGCAGGGTCCCGTTTCATGCGCGACATGGCACATACAACTACCTACGGTAGTATGCAACTGATGATGGAGCAACAGTTTGGGCTAGTGTTCTGTCAGTTGGAAACAGCAGCCAGATAAGCTATCTACCCTGTACCCTCAACCTGTTGGAATAAGAGAGACCCAGACTGGTCATGTAAGACTTAGTGACGAAAAAAACGTTCCCGAAGTTGCCCAAATAGAGAGAAAGAGAACGGCGTTCATTGTCCTAGTAAGGAAACAAGGCTAGGGACTGAGTGTTTAAAGGCACCCAAACTCTGGTACCTATGCGCCTGGCTAATAGACAAGGAAGGAGTGCCAGGGCCGGCGATAAGCAGAACATATCTACTCCTTAAGCAATTGTAGGTTTGCAAACCGGATATTTTGTTCGAGATTCCAGCTCTAGGAAGGTTGTCGATCAGGACTAAGGAGGCCTCTCTCTCCAACGGTTTACTGTCACGGTTTAAGTAGTTGGTAGCAAGGTTTTATTGTCAGAGACTTCCTTCTTTTAGATGGATAGCCTTACAAGGTCTTACGGGCCCAACACACCGAGAGGGTAAAATAGCCTGCGCCCGTGTACTAATCGCGTATTTGATATACCCCGCAGGTTTAAAAAAAAACTACAATATATATATATATATATATATATATATATATATATATATATATATAGATAGATAGATAGATAGAATAAGTTCATTGTATAGTACAGAGAGAACAGAAAGTTGAAGATAGGTTTCCCTCTTGAAATATAGTACAAGTAAGAGAAATAAGAAAGACAGTCAAAACTTTAGGCCAGCGTGGGATTTCAAGAACTTCTTCAGTGGGGAATCAATAAACAGGCAATAAGACAGTATATATCAATAAGTAAACACATTTACGTCAAACAGAGAATTAAGTACATTCATATAGGACACATTAGAATTTAGTGATAATAGTATGTGAGTAGCCACGCAAAATAAAAAATAAAGAATTAATAAAAATAAGTGCTTATATTTCCATCGGATAACCATTCGAAAGTATCGGGTCTATCGGTCGCTTGCCCTCGAATGACTGCAGAATGAGGAAAGTCACCTTTTTTAGAAAGGGATTTGACGGGAGGGGGTATCTTTTTTCAAGCAGTTCGAAGACATGTGTTTCTTACAATAGTAAAGACGACTTTTTAATTTTATTGTTCGCATATTATTGGCCGAGTACTTAGGGATTGTTTGGGATATATGTTTTGAAATAATTAAATGAATTATTTCGGATATGTTGAATACTCCTCTCCTGCTGGATCGCGGCAGTACGGGTTTCGTATACTCGTCGTGTAGAGGGTTGGTCGTCTGGTGGATTAATTCTTTCTTCTCTGCCGTGAACCACGCCGTCTGTTCTCTGCAATAAAAGCCATGATTCACTCCGAAGACAAACTCTTCTTTCGAATTTAATTCATTCATTATAAGAGTTGTTATTTCAACTGGGAGTCATTCGCTACGTCGAGAGAGAGAGAGAGAGAGAGAGAGAGAGAGAGAGCAATCACTACTTTATCGTAGTTAGTTAACAATGTTTTCTTAACTATTAATAGAGAGGGGGAAAGGATTTCTCGCGCCTGCATTCCCATAAGGGAAATATCCTTTATCATTACATTGTGAATCGCACGTCCTCTCGGTTCGCTTTCCGAATCAGACTGACAAAAACTCGCTTCTCACGAGAACGAGTGACGTCACGGATCCTCTCTTTCCCACGCAAGGCCCGCAACGTCACAGAGCCTCTCACAGGTGCAGACTGACCCTTGATCTGGGGTCTCGTCACACGGTAACCTTGTCACGTCTGTTAGCTCTGACTGTGAGAACAAGCCCTGTACTGCACTCGACTGCACCCGCGTTAACTCGCGTAAGTCAAACACGACTTCCCTTCCAACAGATACGTCCATTCCCATAGGGCCATTATCCAACAATTTGCCTGCCTCGTCTATTAGTATTGCTACCTTAGAAACAACTATCAATAATTATACACATTTAAGTCAAACACATAATTAAGTACATTCATATAAGACACATTAGAATTTGGAGATACTAGTATGTGAGTGGCCAAGACTATGAGAACAAATAAAGAATAAAGAATAAATTATAAAAAAGTGCTTACATTTCCATCGGATTAACATTGGGAAACATCGGTCTGTCGGCCACTTGGCCTCGACTGACTGCAGAAGGAGAGAGCCACCTTTTGTAAGAAGGAATTTGACGGGAGGGGTATCGTTTTTTTTAAAGCAGTTCGAAGACATTTGTTTTTCTTACCATAGTTAGGACAACTTTTTTAATTTTATTGTCCGCATATCATATTACTCAATATCATATTATATTGTTTGCATATCATATTACTCAAATCTCGACGTGTATTCAATGTATCGTATACTTTAACAACGTTTCTTATAGATATCGTGGTTTTACATTTAATAACTCAAACATGAATGATGCGGCGTTATGTAAGCAAACCACACAAAACAATTGTTTCATAAATTTTCAAGTACACATACTTCTAGCTTTTGTTCTATTTTAAGACAGTCAGCAGAGATCGAATAAAAAGTCATTCATACCAAAGTGAAGAAAACCTTTTAAATATATTAAATATTGTCAATAATGACGTGAAGTGTAAATGTAGATGTGGTTAACTTTTGATCCGTGAAATTTTAATCTAATTTCAGCAATACGTTCATATATAAAATGTATAAGTTGTGTCGGCTATACATTAATATATGAAATATTAATGCTTATACCATCAGCTGCACTGAATGCTATTTCTGTATCTCCTACACTCTTTTTGTCTCCCTTACACTGCAATCCTATGTTTTTCCTCCCTTTGTTGTGATCGTTTTCTTGGTCGACGTGTCCGCTATCTCTTGTACCTCTAATTAACTTTTTTACTCATGAAAAAAAATGTAACTGTTGATCGAGGAAGAAGTCATATCCATCGTAATACCAAAGTAAATATATTACATAGCGTAAATAATGAAGAAAGAGTTGGACATGGTTAACCGTTGATCCGAAAACATTAAATATACTTTCAGCAAAAGGTCTATATAGAGAATTATTTAATTTCATGCTAGAAATATATATATATATATATATATATATATATATATATATACAGGGTGGGCAAAAATAAGGGTCCTATTTTTAAAAATTCATAACTTTTTTATTTATTTATTTATTTTTTTTTTTTAGAATAAGTAAAGGACCCCTTCCGAAGCAAGCATGAGCCGTATTAGCCCTAAGGAACGTACCCTCATTTAGAAAACATTATTTTTGCTTAAAAAACTCAAAACAGTGTAAAAAACAATACTTTAGTTTTTGTAAGTTTTAAGAAGTGTTTTTCGGCTAAAATTTGTTTTGTTTATTTCAAAAAATCTCGGAAGGGTCAGTCTACACACACATAAAGTTTGGTGAGTTTAACTTTTATTTTGTGGAAGTTATTCAAATTCAAGTTATTCAAATTTAAAGATAGGACCCTTATTTTGGCCCACCCTGTATATGTATATATATATATATATATATATATATATATTTATTTATTAAAAAAGTGATTTTTAATATATATATATATATATATATATATATATTCAAAAAGTGGGTTTTATATAATCAGCCTTATTTAATGTCTCCATGTATCTTCTCCTCTCTCTATGCTGTTTTGTGATACAGCAGTCCCTTATATCTTTGTTTCTTATCTATATGGATTCTAACTCTGCTTGTTAGCCAGTCATTCTTATCTCTATTCTCCTGATATGCCTGCGTTATATTTTTTATCTTTCTGTCATTTTCTGTTCATACAAAAATTGTTGATCTTTAATCAATAATCTTAATTTTTATAAAGTTATGTATGTGTATATGTTTCGTTGGAATTTTACTTCGATTGGCTCTCAGAAATCAACGGGCCGCTCCTGCGTCTAACACCCGATTTCTGTATGAAAGATATAGATATCCGAGTGTTTAACTAATATTCTACTCTACCTATAAAACGTTCAGTTAGTAAAGAAATGAATACCACTATTTCTGTCTGTCCCCAATTTATCATTTAACTATGTTATAGTTAATATTTATTGTGGCTTTTTTTGCTTGCCGGATTTAATGACAACGATCTATCTTGTCTGATACCGTATCTAGCTAAGTTTTGTTACTTTAGAGAACATCACAAGATGAAGATGCATAATTATTTGTATGAACCAGTGTATAGTAGTGTGAAGGGGATCTTATTTGGACCACGAATATTTTGTTTCTTTTAATATTTGGCCTGGGCGTGGTATCATAATGTCAGATTGGTCTGATAAATATATGTACTGAGAGACGGAAGGAACTCGAGGAAAATGTCTAGTAGACATATAAACACGATTTCATTCTGTTTATATATGTATAGTATACGTTTACTCTTTAACTAGTTCGCTTTTCATTTTGATTTTTAGAAAAACACCACTAGCCGTAACAGTTCGAAATTTTACTTACATTTCGTTTAAGTAAGTTGTATATAACAGGGACACAAGTTTGATAAAATTATTACGTGGAAATTAAGATATCTCCGATTTTGCTGAAATTATAAAATTGCATTGGACATCAGTTAATAAATATTCTCAATTTTGTTTTGTATTTTAAGGTTTACAGAGGAGCATAATATAAGCAAAACCTCCTATTTAAAAATTTAACTATTTCAGATTTGCATTAAAGTTGATCCCTAGTAGTTATGCACCAATTAATTTCTCTTTGAATCTTTTAAGGCGTTAGCCTGACACTTTAGAATCATGATTATGTAATGAATTTTGATCTACAGTGCAATGATAATCCAGACAGATTTCGTGATATAATATCTTGAGTATTACCTGCAGAAGGTTACATAAAAATAAGATGCTTCTGAATTACATGGCCTAAAATATATGTTTAATTTTGAACGGTCAAAGTGTTCCTACTAGCTTTATCTTCAAAGGGATTGTATCGTTATGCATTATAATTAACGTAAAATTAAGTAAAGACAATACACTTAAATCTTGCATGTCTACCCCCTCCCATCCCTCGGTCTGTATCAACAGAAGTTTCCATTTCTTTATCTGTCTACCTATCTATCTTTCTATCCATCTCTAACCTACTCTCTTCATTGTATGTCTCTCTTTCCATTTGTTTTATTTTATTTATTTATTTGTTTTGTTTGATTTGAGATTTTAACTTTTTTGATTTTTAACGGTCCTAAACTTACGTGACCCCCTAGATTTTGAAATGTTAAATTTCTTTTCTTCTTCTTCTTTTTATCCCCACTTCATTCTCTCCAAATATGATCTGAGGTTAAGATCGGATTCTAACTCTGCCTGATGAGATCTCAGTTTATAGTAACTGTTGATCGATAACATCGAGATGCCAGTGTCGCAGATTTTGTACATGTATGTGTAAATAAAAATTATCATATATAAAGCTCTATTTTGATATTGAGCACTCTTTATAAACCCGGTTGAAATTCTTTGGATTACCACCCTGTGGATGTTTTTAACTGGATTATTACCATTATATATATATATATATATATATATATATATATATATATATATATATATATATATATATATATATATATATATATATATATATATATATACGTAAAATGATTATGTAGGAATCACACCAGACCAACGCTTTATTGTGTTCGGTACTAATAAAAAGTGTAACGATTAATTGAAGTAATTTCCGCACCTAAAATTAATATGTGCGCTTGATAGAAGTCTATTATTTGGCATTATCTTTGGTTAAATATAAACTATATTGTAAATTAAGAGCATTAAAATTCATTTTTAGATAAACACTGGGGGAACAATTTCAATTATCTCCACCTGTCATTTGGCTTTTCAAAATTAGAGATAGAATATTTTCTCGGCCCCGTAATACAGAAATACCAAAAATGACGCAAAACAGTTCGGCGAATTAATTTGACCTGACTTGGAACAAGTAATCTTTAAGTCATTTATAATTAAATCATGTAATTTAAAAAATAGCTTTAACTATTCGAAATATGATGTGTCCCTATTATTATATAAAAGATGAAATTTGCACGAAATTTTGCTCCTGTTACGATACCTAATTTTATCGTTATTAGACTGTTAGTGTATCGGTCCGTTGCCTACCAATTTGAAAAAGTCTTTTTGTTGGTCCGTTCCGCTTTAATACGAATATAATTTTTAGATGCGTCAACATATTTCTATGAAAGGATATAATCTTCCTCTGGTTGGCTCGTCCATTTTTAACGTTTCACTTCAAATCGAATTTTCATCGGTAATTCATGCATCTTTAGGATATAATTTTTTTTCTATGAAACCACTATATTGGGCGTGCGGAGGAAGAAGGAGATTTTGATAAATATTCCAATTCAAAAGTGACTCCGCATTTATTGCAAGGCATATATTATGAAATAATCACAAAATGGGAAATGCGTCGTGAAATCTGGTAATAAAGAATTCACCGTTTCCACAAAGAAATTAATCGAATGTGAAATCGAATGCACCGAGAGAAGGTTTTGAAAAGAAATGCTGAAATATATTTTTCCTTTTTTTCAATATTTCCATTTGATTTGGAAGGGCGTTTCTATTTAATTTATATCGTGACGTTTTTGTGTGGGTTCCTCTTTATCTTCATCGTATCATTCTTATTTATCTACGTCTTACTCGTGCAACCAGATAAGGCCGTCTGAAGATACCGACTCCTGACTTAAAATGCACCAACTATTAATGTTGTGTTTTTTTCCTTCCCTTTGCAAAACTCAATCATGTACTGAAAAGCAAAAAAAAACTCAACATGTTACTTCTACAAAACAATCAAACACAATCCATGAATAAATACTTAAACATATACAGAACTGGAAGCATACATTTATTTACCAGAATGATCGGATTCGGTAGTAAATAATCCGAAAAATGTTGATATGCCGTAAAACAAAACAACAAAACGAATCACCAAGAATAAATACTTGAACATATAAAGAACATGAAGCATAACAAAGTTTGACAAAAATGATCGGATTCGGCATTAAATAATTCGAAAAGTGCACATATGCCGTAAAACAAGAAACCAACACCATAGATTAATAAATGAATATATACAGAACTTGAAAGATAAAAAATTACAAAAATACTGGGTTCACCATTAAATAACCCGACAAGGGTTGATATGCCGTAAAACTAAACAACACAATCTAGGTCTTCTTTTTGTTCTTCTCTTTCATTTTATTCTCCTGCTCTATTTCATATTTTCGTCTTCTTCTTCTTTACCTTCATTGATCTTTTTCTCCTTCTGTTTAACTTTATCTTGTTCATCGTCTTATTTCACGTTTCATTGGCGCCTATCGTTCATTTCCTTTCTTCTTCATATTCTTCTACTAACTCATCTATATCTTCATGGCATAAAATCTCAATCTTGACTTTATGGGGAATCCTTCTTTATTTTTATTACTCTTCAATTCTTCTTTTTCTAAGTCTTAATATTTTCTTCTCCTTCTTTTTCATATTTTCTGCTGCTTCTTTTTCTTCTTCTCCTTCTTTATGTCCATCGCGTTTCGTTCTGTTTTTGCTTCTTCTTCACATTGTTTTCTTTTTCTAATTCCACTTTTCCTCCTTTCTTACTTCTACTCTATATTCTTCTACTGGTTAGCCTGCATGATTTTTCTTATTTGTATTTTATCTTCATCTTCTTAATTCTGGTTCCATTACAATTATTGACATATAACGACTATTCATTATGCACAGCGAGCGATGAGGATGATACGTTTGACTAAAGCCTCAAAAACATAAACATGCTATTGTGATTTAAGTTCCAAATATACAGGTTTGGTTTGGTAGTTTTGTTTTACGGCATATCAACCCTTTTTGGGTTATTTAATGCCGAATCTGGTCATTATAGTAAAAGATTTATGCTTCAAGTTCTAAAAATAAAATAAAAAAGGGGAGGGAGAAAGGGAGAGGGGCTGTTGTTTTTGTTTTTGGTTTTGTAGAACATAATTAAGTTTTACAAAAAAAAAACAAAAAAAAAAAAAAAACGTCAATGTAGGTGAATTTCGTCTCAGGGAGCCACAGGGCAGCCTGATCTGGTATCACCAGCAAATATACAGGGAAATGCTATTTAATACATACACATTAAATACCACATATGTTTTTTAACAAAAATAACTTTACAACTGTTGAAGTAGCTTATCGTCGATTCTATAACCAATGAAGTTTATTTACCCAAATAAGAAATAGGAGTCAGCTTGCTAGGCCATACAACTCCAGTGAGTGTCTGATATCACAACGAGACAAATAACTGCAGAGTATCAATCAACTTCCAGCAATCTGTTGTCGAGTAATGTTTGTGTTAGCTAATGTTTTTAGCAGAAAATGCCCGCCTGTTAGAGACAAAAGTAAAAGGTATCCCAGTATAAGGTTAAGAATTAAAAGAATATATCATGTTGTATTACATTGTTTCTTGTGAAACAGCTTGTTCTGCGCTGTAATATGATCTACGTAGTTCGTATTTCCTAATTTTCGTGTTTAACATCTAATAGGCTATTAACGTTTTAAAACACGTTACCATGTGGAATTATATTGCGTCGTTCGACGTTACTCTTAATTTAGATGTTATATAGTTGCCTGGCGATTTTTCTGGGTTTTGGAAGATGAGAATAAAGAAAATATTAATTGTATAACTATTTTTGCTAGATATTCTGAAAGGGGAAAAGCGAGCCAACATCTACATTATTCTTTTATTGTCAATAATTATTTATTTATTATTTTGTAGCTCTTCACTAGCATCAAACTCGAGCCAAAGAGATTCTGCTTTTGGCAACGTAATTACGTGACTCTTTAGAACTAGTATTTAGTCCTCAGTAGTTGAATGTAGTTTCGTTTTTAGGATAGAATGCATAACTCTAACTAGAACTGCTTAGTTCAAGAAGATCTTCGGTGAACTTCATCGACAAGAAGAGTTATGAAAAAGTGACAGACACTGAATGTTGCTTTGTATACCGATAGTCGTTGTCAAACGCAAAGTATGAATATGAAATCTTTAATTTCTTTATACTTTTTGTTACTTGTTTTTTCTACGGTTGTACGTTGTCGTTGACTCGTTGTTAGTCAGAAGCGATTAAATTATATCGTAATTACTTCACAAGTCATTTTATCTGTCAATACATGTCGTCATTCTGATCGCGAAATTCTGAGTAAGCATTATTATGGGATGAACGGATCATCTCAATCGGAGTTAGGTGTGCTTATTTCAACGACAAGGGGCATAAATGGAGATACTTATGCGATATCAGAACAATAATGGTACCCCCTTGTTTAGACGTCGAGGGGTTCTGGTTTCAGAGCAGATAAAAGGAAAATGACAATCTACTTTTCAAAGGTAAACATTAAAAGTCTACTGGTTCCTATGTATGATATATACTACGGAACTAGTAAATAAATACTTAGTATGATTTTATTACTGAGATAATTTTCGTAGACAATGACGAACAATAATTGATTCCCTAGAAAATTAATAACGATCAAAGACTTAGTATATCAATTATTAATACAGATTATATATCTGTCGGTCTGACGCCGACACTATGATATTATTTTTATAAACAATAACGATACTGCAACGAGGATATCAGAAAGCGATATAGCAATGCACCTATTTAGGATATGCTGAAGGAAAGACGGCGCAGATGCTTTGCACATGTGACGAGGACCAACGATGATATCGTCGCCAAACACGCCTTTGCACTAGAATTTGACGGAAATAGACCGAGGGGTAAGCAAACTAAATCAATATATGTCTATCTATCTATTTATCTATCTATTTCTCTCTCTCTCTCATATATATATATATATATATATATATATATATATATATATATATATATATATATATATATATATATATATATATATATCCATCACGTCGGATTACCTTCATCCTTCTCTTCCCATATATATATATATATATATATATATATATATATATATATATATATATATATATATATATATATATATATATATCTTAGTAATTCTTTATTCGGTGTCTCGACTCAGCGAGCAAGTTTCCGGTTCTGACTACTGTTTTTTTCTAGATTGGTATATCCACAGCGTTTTAGCTAATGTAACATTCGTCAAATCTTAGGGAGATTTACTTCAACTTGGAAACCTAAGAGTCGAACAAGAGAAACTATACGGAATTTCTAACTTAACTCTTGCTTTATCTCGTCGTATTATACCTTTGTGTGTATACTCAGATTTCATGGTTTCATACTTATAGATGTATATATATATATAAGCCAACTAAATCAATATATGTCTATCTATTTATTTATCTCTCTCTCATATATATATATATATATATATATATATATATATATATATATATATATATATGTTTAATTTTATGTCCACGCGTCTTTGATAGAAGTAGAATTGTTTATCTTTCAAGTGAGATGGAAAAATATTTAGCCCATCTATGAGTACATTAATTTGATTTTCAGAAAAAGAAACATGCGTAAGTTGAATATGTTATATATATATATATTTATATATATATATCAATACCAATATTTCTTAAAGTAAATAATTTTAACTACATACGCCGGCGTTATACGGTTCTGTTGTTATGAGTGTAGGAGATGGTAATTTTAGACGGTAATGGTAATAAGATTTGAACCTAGTTACAGAATCACCATAGACTCCATTGGCAAGCGCGCTAACCAAATGGCCACGATAAATAACCACGTAAAGAAAGGGAATTAAATTGTATTTATGCTAAGGAGGGATCGTCAGTAGACTGTCGAGAGAGTGTTCAACGAACGTTGTCGGAACATTGATGTGGGTGTTTATATACACTCAAATAATACCTGTCACAGGACAAGTAAAATAATTCTGTGAAACGAAAAGTTCAACACCAGTTTGTATGTCCATTAGCACAGATTAACACCAATACGTTTAAAATCCTTTTCTTGGTTGTATTAACACTCCATTGAATGATTTTCATTATGGAAAATGTCCAGCTTTTATGGCTTAAACGTACATAAAATCTACTCTTAGGTTTGGTAGTTTGGTAGTTTTGTTTTACGGCATATCAACCCTTTTTGGGTTATTTAATGCCGAATCTGGTCATTATAGTGAAAGTTTTTATGCTTCAAGTTCTTTATCTCTTTAAATGTTTAATCAGGGTTTTTGGTTTGGTAGTTTTGTTTTACGGCATATCAACCCTTTTTTGGGTTATTTAATGCCGAATCTGGTCTTGTTTTCTTCTCTTTTTTGTTTCTTTCCCCTTTTAATATCTGTTTCTATTTAACCCATGGTTGGGACCCTAACAGGTACTACCACTCCGGGTCAGGGTGGACCTGGGAGCAATGGTAATTAAGAGGAGGTTCCACATTCCCCAAAGTCCGTAAGCCGGATCTCACCATCGGATGTAGTTTAAGGTCATATCCAGGACCGGGAGTAGGGTAGGAAAAATAAAAATAAAAAAGGGGAGGGAGAAAGGGAGAGGGGCTGTTGTTTTTGTTTTTGGTTTTGTAGAAACATAATTAAGTTTTACAAAAAAAAAAAAAAAAAAAAAAAAAACGTCAATGTAGGTGAATTTCGTCTCAGGGAGCCACAGGGCAGCCTGATCTGGTATCACCAGTTTACTCTTAGGTGTAAAGAAAATAATATTGCTTAATTGGTGTATAATCACAATATATGAAATTCAATGAAAATCTGAAATATTAGAAGTTTTTAAATTCAAATCTGTATTTTTTGTATTATGCCTCCTAAAAACTGAAATTAAGGGAAATGTATTAATTGATGTCCAATACCCTGTGATAAAATTCCACTAAAATCTAGGGCATCGAAGGTATTTCACGCCCGATGTGCACTCTTTGCATAAAAGTAAATGAAACTAAATATAGCCCATATTACTCACACTTCCACCTAGTAGCTGTGTTCTAATTTTATAATGATCGTTTAATTAGTTTAATATTGAAGCCTATGAAATATATAAAAACCTAACTGTATATCGAGATAGTATACCGGAACACGCTTAGTAGATATGCTAATAGGTGATTTGTTTAATACGAACATTCAAATAACTGATTTCCCTGAAAAAATACTTGCATGAAAACAGAAATAATTTTTAAAAAATTTATTTATTTATCGTTTATCGTATTTAAGTAATTGTTGATCGATACGGTAGAAGTGATTTACTTTTTGAAAAAACTGTTTTCTTTTTAACCGCTATTGCTTAATTTTGTATAACTCGGAGAAAATTGTTTCATTGACGTAAAAAGCATTCGACAGTTGCTTTTTTATTGCATGGAATGATTCCTGAATCAAATGTATTTGTTTTTTATTCAAACAATTTTAATCGGAATCTAGTAGAAAAGAAAACAAAATGGCGGAAGAACGATCGAAGATTATCGATGTTGAATGATTAATGAATACGTTATGAAATTGATTAAACACATAAAGAAATCGATACTTAAATAAAAGAAAATAATCAGCATGAAATTTACTGTCCTTGATTGATTGGTGTCGGCCGTTGAACTATCGTTTTTAAATGCATACTTAAATGCATACTTTTGTGCAATGAACGTTTTTTTAATCTTTTCAGAGAAAAACAGGGATATTCACTCAATATCAAGCACTCTTCCCAGATAACATATAAATTCAGATTTTAAAAATCACCAACCGAATCAAGAATAAAACAGAGTAGTTGCAACCCAGACATAACGTTAGTGGCAAGGTTTAGGGAGGGTTTAAATGAGTTGCTGAAAAACGCTAATCTTTGAACATAATTCACAGATTTGCAAAATAGAAAAATAAAAAAAAATGGAAATGCGCATAAATCAGTAGACAAATTAGTATTTGCAAAATAATGCGACAATAATCAGAAAACATAATAATATTTTTTTATAAATGAAGAAAAAAAAGCTCCTAGATGTAAAATAGATGAATAAATTTAATCATTTTTCGGCGTGACTGTTTGCAAAATCATGGTAAACTAATTAAAAAAATGTCTGGAGCAAAATATAATCGAAATAAAATATAACCAGAACATTTTTTGGATTAATTGGATTAATTGAGGCATCCGGCATCGATGTGGAATTTTTTTTATCTTATTTTGATTTATTTATGTATTTATTTGACAATACAGAATAAAATGAGGATAGAAATTATTCTTCGCCAGTGTTTGCCTTAATATTAATATGAAAGTAACTATAGTTAGTCTCCCATGTCGGACGCTCTTCAACCTCTTTTCATGTTTCGTTCCCCAGAAAATGGCGGTCCGCGCGTTATGTGCCATTTTTATGATATTTGAATCCTCTGCACTATTTTTTTTTCTTACTAATTCGCCATTTCTACCCGACGGTATCGATGTTGTTCTAATCTTCTGTAATACATATATAAGCAAATATTACGCGTTTATTTAAGAATTTTATTAATAATCGATCACTCTGCTGGAATGCTCTTTCACTAACCTAATATATATATATATATATATATATATATATATATATATATATATATATATTGTCTCGGAAGTTTCACAACCATAAAAAACATATAAGGAAAAAACCCCAAAAAAACCCAAAAAAAACGTAAGTCCCTAGTCGTTCAGTAGAACATTACTAATGTAAGTCAATTTAATTTTTACAGTTATTATGTTAGTTTGCTTCTTACATTATTTAAGGGATCATCAGTTGTTTACTATGAAAAACTGTTTCGGGATATATATATATATATATATATATATATATACATATATATATATATATATACATATATATACAGGGTGGGCCAAAATAAGGGTCCTATCTTTAAATTTGAATAACTTGAATTTGAATAACTTCCACAAAATAAAAGTTAAACGCACCAAACTTTATGTGTGTGTAGACTGACCCTTCCGAGATTTTTTGAAATAAACAAAACAAATTTTAGCCGAAAAACACTTCTTAAAACTTACAAAAACTAAAGTATTGTTTTTTACACTGTTTTGAGTTTTTTAAGCAAAAATAATGTTTTCTAAATGAGGGTACGTTCCTTAGGGCTAATACGGCTCATGCTTGCTTCGGAAGGGGTCCTTTACTTATTCTAAAAAAAAAAAATCAATAAATAAAAAAGTTATGAATTTTTAAAAATAGGACCCTTATTTTTGCCCACCCTGTATATATACACACACACACACACACACACACACACACACACACACACACACACATATATATATATATATATATATATATATATATATATATATATATATATATATACTCTATAGACCTATGTAAATGATATTACATGATTTATCTTTTATCTGCGTTCCAAGAATTTACATAACAACATATTGCGTACGATAGTTTCATAGACTTATTTATTTTATTGATATCATACTACATCTTCAGCACAGGGATTTGACACGAAAACTTGAAAGAATATAGACAGCATGAATGAAACAAGATTAAACGTCCTCAATAATACAGCAAGTCATACATTTTGAGGGGAGTAATTTGCATGAAACAGAGCAACTGGAAACATTATTAATAGAAATAAATAGGATATTATCTTTATTATAGATTGGAAGAATAGAATACACAATAACTGAAAATCAGAAAAAAAAATTGTGGTATGTTTAATTATATTTTTATTAACCAATGACGAGAGATTGCATCATTCTGACAAAACGAAAGCATGTTACGCCTGTAGATTAGAAGAGTTCTGTTCGAAGTTCTGTGCGGCTTCCCGGGTTCAACAGGGTGTTTTCTGAGTTCTTCATGATACACCTTAGGAGGGTCGGGGGTTGCATCGGCCGAGAGCTTGTCAGAATAACTCTCAATATGAGAACAGTAGTCCGAATAATGCAAAACATTCTAGGACTAAAGTGTTTTAATTGTACTTCTCTCTAGTAGACTGGCGTTCTTTATAGTGACTAAAATATTGGTCAGTATAGAGGAGTTTTGCTGCAAACATTGTAATAAGAAAATACTTTTTTTCCGTTTAACTTCAATTCTAGTTAGTTTAAACAAATATGTAACAAGGCCAATCTTGTATATTGTCGTGGTGAATATATATGTTGCAATATATATTGATATTATATTTCTCAGTTTCTAAGGTAAATATTGATAATTTTTATTTATATTACCTCCTTGCGCAATGGATAAATGCGTTGATTACAATCTATGTGAAGTTACAGTTTTCTTGAGTAAACACGTTCAAACCTAACTAACGGTGATAACTAAGATTAGCATATAAAAGTACTATTCACTTCTACCCGATCTGAAGAAGGTCGGAGATTTTATCTGGCGAACATATGATCAGAAGAGTAGTTCAAACATTCCAATAAAATTTTATTTTAGCATTTTATATTAAAACTCATTTCCCGAATGATAATTATTGTAAAAATGTTAACTTTTAATATTTAAAAAATCCTTTTTTACCTAATAGTCGATCATTTCGAGGCTGGTCAAACATCAACCTTCTTGCGCTCAGTTTTCGGACACATTGTTGAATAATTAGTGCCTGAATAAAATTTTAATCAGCGTGTGAGAAGATCTATTAATATAGGTTCAAAATTAAAGTTAAGTGAAATAGCATTTGTAAAGAAGGCAGCAATGCTCCTTGAAGACACCTTCAACAATAACTCGTTCTACTCCACAACTGAATTAATTTACTTTATAAGAACTTCCCATCTGTAGAGAATATTACTAAATAACTATTTCCTTGCAGACTACAACGTGGGCATCTTAAAATCCAATGTCAAAAATTGTGGTCATATTCCGGTATACTCTGAAATCCACTAGTTTTTATTATATTCACTGGTCTCAATCATCTTATAATATGCTTACTTATTCAACTAATAGCATCATATTGTCCTTGATAAGTTTCACTAACAGAAAGTGACACACTTCGTAAACGTGACATGTAAATATAGAAGATACTTATAAGTTCAAAACTAGATGTACACAACTTTTTTTCGCATATATAATATTAAATCTAGTCGTAGAAAATTAATAATATACCCAGTTTTAACCGTCTTAATTCTTTTTTACTTTTAGTTAAATTATTTTGATTTTTTTACTCATGTTGTTTTTCTCTTCAATAAGTAATACGACTCTACATGTTTATCTTTGTTTATTCATTATCATTCTTTATAATTATTTTATTCTTTTTCTAGGAGAAATTGTATAAATAAAAACAATCACTCAGAGCTTACGTATATCTTGAGTTAATTCATAACATAATGTTATCTTTATAATTTTTATGGGACAATAAGAAACTCATTTTTAATAAGTTTAGTACTTTATTTTATAAAACTGTTTGTACTATTAGAAAGCTAACAGCGTGATGCTTATCTCTGAAAATGTTAAATATGATGTTTACAAATAATTAAAAACATACTTCTTTTCATTAGGGGCATCGTTTAGCATTCACTATATTTCATTGAGTTATTTCAAAGAAAATTAGTAATTTTAACAATTGATTAAAATTATGTCTTATATATAATAATCGCGAGAGGTGAAGGCTGATGGAAACACCTGGAGGAAGTGCAGGATCTGAATATAATATACAAGAGAACAGAAAATAGTGGAAACTTTAATAATCTTTTTGTCACTAAAATTCAAGAAAACATCTCACTTAGAATTCAATTGTAAACGGTTGTTGCGAGAAAGCAACTTCATTTTCAGGGTGATCGAATGAAACGGATAATCTTGGGAGACGTCTTTTCAAACACACTCCAGTGAATCTAACCGTTTTTATCCACTGTTACCATCTCGTGGTAGAAAGATGTGTGGCTGATCAGTAACGAAAAACGTATCCGTATTAAAAGTATATATACACACAAAATAATTTGGAAACGTTTAAACTGTCGAATAGAAAGTAATTTTAAATGACTTTTAAATTCTTAATAAATCCTAATGTATTAAACATTGAACGTTTTAGAAGCTATTTATATCAAATATATTCAGAGATTAGTATACAACATCACCTTAAATCTAAAAACTGCCACATTTAGTATTCTTATTATTATTTAGTATTCTATTTATTAATCCGAAGTTATGCTTAGTTTACGGTTAAGGTAATACAATACTCCGAAATCGAAAACTCGGACACACACACATATAGTAAACATTTTTTAGAAACTGGATCAATTGCTCTTTTTGTTCCAGATTTGAGCTATTTGCGTTCTGTCGGCTCTGTAATTAATCATTTTATATTACTTTTGGGCAGCGCCGGACACCGGGTCCTGCTAGTTATTAATATAACTGAAGTTAAACCGTAAAAACACTGAGAGGGAAACAAGTTGGTTCTTATCGAATTTTACATGGAACGTTACATGATATGTTCAACAGACAAAAGATGGGAGGTGACCGTCATGTGGACGATTTTCTACCGGATAATAATATTAAATGATGTAGTTAGTTTTACAGAAGTTGAGTGAAAAACCGTGATTTAATGATAGTCTTTCATTAGGTCGTAATGTAAAATGAGAAAAACATAAAATATAATCGAATCTGTTCACAATAGATCTTAAAGAAAAGAGAAAATATATGAAAGAGTCGGTAATGTTGAGACCAAGAGTCCCAGAGGCAAATAGGAAGGTCTAATTATTTTCGTCTTTTGGTTGTGTGTAAAGCAATTTAGTCTGAAAATGACAAACTGAAACGAAAATCGTGGTCATCAAATCTGGATGAAAAATATATGAAATATAAACAGAAAATAAATTCTGTTTATATTTCATATATTTTCTCAAACTATTGGAAAAGTTAGATGTAATTTTATATATGTACACATATATATGTGTAGCTTAATTGCCATAAATATATTGCCATAGCTTACTATGTATATATATATATATATATATATATATATATATATATATATATATATATATATATATATATATATATACTTGGTGCTGTATGCTTTGTATCGTGTTCCCGGTAAGGAAATCACCCTTCACACATATGATTTCCGATGAAAATATGAAATGCATGAGAATTAAATGATATTTATCGTTATTATGTTTAGTCCCTTTAATATAAAGGCGGGCTTTTTAAGAGAATTATTAAATATAATTTCTCTATCTTGTATATTGAGCTTAAACCAGGTTACTATAGGTTGTATCTTCTAAAAGTATACTTGTAGTTTCATACTTTATATATATATATATATATATATATATATATATGTATATTCAAGAAATCTAATATATATATATATATAGTGTGTCAGGTTGTATATGAAAAGAAATCAAATAAAGTGCTCGATCATATAAGAGAGCTAATATGATTTATTTAGATACTGTATATTACATATTTCAGCAATGTACCTCGGTTTCATCCAAAAAGGGCACATTTAGACTTCTTTAGTAAATCTCTGGGCCCAGTGGAATCATCGGAAAGCTTAAATGATATCGGGGCGTTACTACAATCATTCTAGCTTTCCAATGATTCCACTGGGCCCAGAGATTTACTAAAGATGTCTACATCTGAAATATGTAATATAAAGTACGTAAATAAATTATATATAGTAATGTACCGCGGTTTCATCAAAAAAGGGCAGATTTAGACATCTTTAGTAAATCTCTGGGCCAGTGGAATCATCGGAAAGCTTAAATGATATCAGGACGTTACTACAATCATTTCAGCTTTCCGATGATTCCACTGGGCCCAGAGATTTACTAAAGATGTCTAAATCTAAAATATGTAATATACAGTATCTAAATAAATTATATATATACAAATATATATATATATATATATATATATATATATATATATATATATATATATATATGTGTGTGTGTGTGTGTGTGTGTGTGTGTGAAGAAATTTTATTGATTCTTGATTTTTCCTGGTTTTCAAATTATGTACTTCAGGAATTTAAAATATGTTTTGGGCCTCTTATAATATCTTAACCATGAATTAAAATAGATATTTTAATGTTCAACTGAGACAAAGATCAAAATGTATGTTAATGAAAGTTTGACTTCCAAATTGTTTTATTATATAGTTTAGTTACACTGATTATTTGCTAACGTATGGATTACACATCGGATTAAGCTATGTGTCAAATTCATTCTATTTTATTGTTTATATTAACGGTAATTTATAATTAACTGAATAAATCACCCATTTCTCTCTCTTAGCTAAATATATATTTCTCTTGTACCACTCAAACACCATATGCCGGTTCAGCAACACTGTAATGTTTCTTAATGTCTCTGTGAGCATTTAGATAAAACATTATACAATCTTATCGTAGTCGTCTTGTAATTTATATACGTGTGTTCATACTCACCACAAACACGTATGTAATTTAGATGGTTAAAAATACGTCTTTGAACTTCTCATAAATATACTGAAGAATAACATATATTCTATGAAACCACAACAACAACAATAATAATAATAATAATAATAATAATAATAATAATAATAATAATAATAATAATAATAATAATAATAATAATAATAATAATAATAATTATGATTATAATAATTATTATAATAATTATTATAATTATTATGAAATATTTGTAGAGGGTCGAGGAGGATGTGAATACCGAGGAGGGACAGCACAAACCAGACCTCCACTGGAAAAGTGCAGAGAATGCTGGGACTTTGGGGAGGCTTATTGCCACCCAAATCCCAGAGAAGACAAATTGTCTTTACCAGTTAGAAATCAATGGTAAGAGGCTGTTGCGATACCGCATCGTTATTGAAAAGAGGTGAAGAATACTGGAAATCTGGGGAGACTTGTTGTCACTTAGACTCCAGGAAATACTACTGGTTGTTGTCGGTGAGCAATCACTGACGATGATCTGTGTGAGAACTCCTAGTGAGTACAAATAATAATAATACGTATAATAATAATAATAATAATAATAATAATAATAATAATAATAATAATAATAATAATAATAATAATAATAATAATAACAATAATGATAATAATAAGTATACTAATGTTATATTATGACACGCCCTGTATGTTTAAGTGTACGGATCCACTAGTATGAATTGTGAGAGAAATAGAATCTAGATAAACTAAGTACAAACTTGAGGGCAGTGGTAAATTAGGACGTATGTTTGGACGTAAGAGAAGATCATTTGACTTACGCAATTGTGACAGTGTCATCTGCGTACAAGCTCGGTACAGGTCATTCTCACAGTTTGGGTGACAGTGAGGAAAACCTGAAGTTCAAAAGGTGAAAACACAGAGGTAATCTAAGGCAGTTATGAGAGTCGTTGAAAGGTCAGGGGTCCTACGTGACAGATCCTTTGTGTGAAAAGTTAGTTTTTCAGAGAGTTCCAAAGGTGTGTAACAGAATGACTCACGCACCTGCTTGTCTACCAAAGTGACGAAAACAAGCGATTAAAACTACGCATTAAGAATTATTAAGCGTCATCAAAAGACAGGTTTTGAATAAAATAATTGCAAAACAAAACTAAATAGACAATTTGTCAAACGTATAACTTTTCTGCCGGGAAAGGTCATGATCACAAATCACGACGGCGTCAAAGGATAGGAAATGACGAAAATGACCAAAACAAGCGATAAAAACTGCATATTAAAAATCATCCAGAGTGATCAGAGACACTTGTTTAGATAATGATTATTGTCAGAAAAAGGTAAATACACGCAAACGATAAAGGGTGTCAAAAAAAGATCTAACACTTAATCTTTTCTATATGCCAAGTGTGAAGAGAATAAAAGAAACCAAGAACAACTTGGCACTAAAAATGCGTGTTGGAATGAGTGAAGAGAAGAAAGACACAGACGGACGAAAGCAGGAGGGGGAATTCTGTCCGGGCCCTAGAGCGCATGGGGGAAAGATTGAGTGTCGATGACAATATAAAAACAACCGTTCTTTACAAGCAAGAGGAGAAAAGGTAGAGAGTTCCCGATTATCGAAGCGGGCGGATCGTGAGACAATTAGTTCCCGATCCGGGGTTGGGAGCGACCCGGGCCTATTAAGAATGTAATCGCTTACCGTGAGGGCTGTATCTCTCAGGAGATTCAGTACAATTAACGTGGCATTCCCCTGCGAGGAAGAAGGATGAATGATTCGCGGAACGAATGGAAAAGAAACCCCGACAACAAAATGTGAAATAAACCAAGTGAAAAATCTCTATCAAATCCGGTCTCTGCGCGTTTTGTCTTCTGCTTGGAAAATAGAATCTGCTCCCTAAAACAGGTAAACCACTGCGATCTCGGCCAATGACAAACGGCGGCAGAATTCACGGAGCTGATGATGTCAATGGACGATTATTGATGAGGCAATGAACGAAAATGTAAGGTAATCTTTTCTCAGTGCAGTTTTGTTTTGTGTGCTAACGAACTTAAAAGAACCGATATTTTAACAATAAGAACTAAAGAAAAACGAACGGTATTTGATTAGTAATTGTTTAAAGGAACATTGTTTAAGGAAACTGTGTTAAAAAAAATGACTCTTCAATGTGTGTTTAGAATCAGTGTTTAAAATGACTCTTAAAAAATGTGTCTAAAATGACTCTTAGAAGTGTGTTTAAAAGTGACTCTCAGAAACTGTGTTTAAAAATGACTCTTAGAAATGTGTTTGAAATATGTGTTAAAATGTTGTACAAAAGTATTAAAAAGAATAGATCGAACCACTCGTAATCCTCTCATGAACATTTCGCATTATTTTCGATTCGGAGAAAATGAGATCCGAACAGTTGAAGTTGTTACGAAGAACTGCATCAGTCGGTAAGGATTAGTTATTATTTAATAATTATTATGGTAAAGCTCCCGTCTGTAGTATATCGTCCCGTCTGTATTGTAATAGGAACGTGTGTAATGTGTAATGTATTATACAACAGTCTCCCCTCTTACAACTCCTCTTCAAGCGATTGTACAGCAGTCCCCCCCTTTTGCATGATCCCCCTGTAAGGGATTATGCAACACTAATACTTATGATAATAATACAAAAATAATAATCCTAATGATAATAATAATTCTAATAATGCTTATAATAATAATGTGAATGATAATAATAATAATTCTAATAATATTAATAATAATAATAATAATAATAATAATAATGCTAATAATTATTATAATAAATATACTTATAATCCTAATATTAAAAATAATAATAATGCTAATAATAACATAATAATAATAAAAATAATAAAAATAATAATAATAATAACATTAATAATACTAATTATAAAAATGCTAATACTACCACAAATGCTACTACTACTACTACTACTACTAATAATAATAATAATAATACTAATAATAATAATAATGAGCTGGAATAAATTGGTCAGGAGTGATCTCAAAAGATTTATTAAGATGATTTTAATGGAAACCCAGAAACAAGCCACTCGAATTAGGTCGATCAAACCAAACATTGAGAAGCTGATGAATCACTGATGTGTAGATTGCATGATGAAAGGGGAGATACCTTAGCACCTATTTATATAAATGTCCTATGCAAGACCAGCATCAGATAAAAAATGGAGGCCCGACAAATCGCTCACTGGAATATATAAAAACACTATGACTTGGACCACAATGAAGAAGTTGTATCAGCATAAGCCAGAAGTTGTACATGAGAACGACAATGTCAAACTTCTTTGGAACATGCGCATTCAAACTGATAAGTTTCTTGAACATTCCTAACCCGACTTAATCTTTCTAAAACAACACAAGAGAACTTGCGTAATCATTGATATAGTCTGCCCCTTCGATACCAGAGTGCAGGGGCAAGATGATGAAAAAATATCTAGATCTAAAATAAGAATTGGTTACCCTATCGAAATGTAAAGCAGTTAAGGTGATTTTCGATTAAATTTGAACTCTTAGAACAATAACGAAAAGCCACTACAAATGACTTAAACAGATTAACGAGACAGTTTATTTTCCAATTCTGCAAACGGTTGGTCTGTTAGGAACGGCGAAAGTGTTACACCGCAACAGTAGCTTGAATGTCTAATATCAAGAGAATTACCTAATGGTAAAATAAATAAACGAATACATCCAACTGAAAATAGACAACTGAAAATAGACAACTATGTAATAATAATAATAATAATAATAATAATAATAATAATAATAATAATAATAATAATAATAATAATAATAATAATAATAATAATAATAAATCGCACGGGAGAGGCGCAAGCATAGGCTGACGCCACGAAAATTATGGACAGAGGGTCGAGGAGGGAAAGCGCAAACCAACCTCCACTGGAAGAGCGCGGATAGCTCTGGGACCTTGGGGAGGCTTGTTGCCACTCGGGCCCCAGAGCGTACCAACGGCCCTCATCAGCGGGAAACCGGTGGTGGGTGACTGTTGAGATACCGCAAGGTAATCAGCGGTGATGAACGAAAAGAGGTGGAGCATACTGGAAGTCTGAGGAGACTTGTTGTCACTCAGACTCCAGGGAATACCACAGGTTGTTGGCAGTGGGCGATCACTGACGATAACTAGTGTGATAACTCCTAGTAAGTAAATAATAATAATAATAATAATAATAATAATAATAATAATAATAATAATAATAATAATAATAATAATAATAATAATAATAATAATTATGATGATAATGATAATAATAATGATAATTAGTATGTAATGAGAGTTCTCAGTTATGCCGGAGTAATATCTTAAGATATATGACATAGTTTATGAAACAAACTAAAGTATGATAAATTGTCTTATTCTACTTTGATTTCGTTCGAAAATTTATTCTAATTGGTTATGTTTATGTTTAGCTAATATATAAGAGTGTAAACCCGTATTCATAAATAAATACCTGGAGTCTGATTAAATTGTTTAAAAAATGTTTTAAATGACAGATTAGTATCCAATAACAAAGTATTGGAGTAAAATATATACAACTGATATACAGAACTCGTATATACTAACCCTATATCTGTATTCTATGGCATTAAAATAACATTCATGGAAGATTGCAGTTAACTCTATTACCATTTTCCTATGTTATACTATTATCCTTCTATACGTTTAACAGCAATCACACAAAACAACGTGTGCATTTACCATACGTGCCATTTCGAAAATATTCAAAGGAGTTGTTTCTAGTTCGAAGGGTTTACAAATATTTCAACAGCTTTTAAAAGAGAAATATGTAGGTGTTCTTATCATAATTGTTCACCACTTAGTAGTGTTGAAAGCCACTCAGGGATAACGGTTAATGAGATCGTCAGTTAGATTATTGAACAGTACTATGAAAAGATTGAAAAATATGGTTGCTTAGATCAGAGAATGTCTCGACAAAAATTCGTGGAAACATGACTTGAAAATGCCATGCTGCGTTCAATTTACATGCGAATGTATTAACGCTGTTCAAACGATTAGTTACGTTGTTTTATGTCGCCGTCTACAACGTTAATACGTATCTCACAGAATATGGATTGCGTAAATAAATGGGAATTATTTTAAACAAGCATATTTTAAAAACATCAAAGGACACATTCAATATACGAATACACATTTCGGTACTTGTTTTTTTTTTCTTTCATCTCGTATATCTGAAAAGTTTTAGCGGACAAATATTCAAGTAAATAAAAAAAAATGGCGGAAGGGTCGTCTTTTGTTTTCTTGGTCAACAATTGTCTCTGAATCATTTATTATTTTCTATATATTAATGCAAAGTGTTACAGCTTTAAAAGCTTTAAAATTCTTGTAAACAAATACTGTTTAGTCGAATATTACAAGATTCATATGAAACTCACGATAATTCATTTTAGTTGCAAACATGTTTTAAATTGGAACTCACTTGACGACAGAAACGAATATCCAATATATCTACCTTTTATCTGCATACTATTTTCTCCGGAAAATCGATCAAATTCAATGTCGGTCAGATCTAAACACCAATTATTCGACTGCTAACGCCTCTTCATTGTGTGAGACAAGTCTGCCGTCGACATCTTTAGGGAATGATTTTGAATATCACATTGTAAGCACGTCTGCTGAGAGTTAAATCCTTTTGTGTCGCCTACAGCTCTATTCGTAAGCGTTCAGCATAAAGGGGAGATAATCAAGACGTATTATGATCACGCTATATATAATCTCTATTAGCACAACTATTCGTTAATATTAGTGTTAGTCTGTATTTTATTTTTATGCTCTCTGTTTATTGTAAGTTTTTACTTTTTATTTTCTTTGTTCTTTTTGTACGTTCATTTCAGCCTAATCATATAAATTTTGTTTTATTATGTTAATTTTTATTAATATACAATTCTAGCAGTTGTATAGAATATTTGACTAGTAAATACAAGATTATATAATATACAATATCTCACGTATTTACCTATACTTTTACGTAATCAGCGAGCTTATCATATACGTTAAGTGTTTGTGTATATATGGAAAAGACGTGTCCAGGTCAGAACGGATACCCTTTCTCTTTACCTATATGTACATGCTTGCGTACCAAGCTTGTGTCTATACAAATATAGACGAATATATCTATTTTGACATGCAAAAACACAACGGGAAAAATTCTCTCTTTAGGTTCATATTTCGGCGAATTAGAGGTATTCGCCGAAATATGAACCTTAAGAGAGAATTTTTCTCGTTGTTTTTCTTTGTCGTCTTACAAACAATTGTTTTTCTAAATTGAATAGTTTTTTCTTTATCTTACGCGCGTTTCACAGTAAAGTAAAGAGAAATATAGAGTATTTTGTTTAAAATTACTGATCATCCAAACAGGTGTTTATTTAATGGCAATAGAAGAAAATATTATTGAAAAGACTAGTGGATGCAAGATGGGAAAAAGTTTAAAGAAGAAGTCTTGAAAAAAATTGGCAAGCCAAAATATATAGAAAAAAATACTCACATGAAAAAGAGACAACACATAAATATAAAATCCGTGAGACTTGGAAGAATCGCATAAAGGTAATGATCAGCAGTAGTTTATTTTATAAGAACACACAGGGGATCTGGTCGGCATTATGCACATGTTAGTTCTTCTTATTATGATTAGTAACAGAATAAAACATACCAAATATAGATAAATAAAGGTGATTAACACAAAACAAAAACGAACACAAAACAAGACATGAACCACACATATATTATACTAGTAATAATGTGCTTTTACAAAAAATCATATATAGGGTCCTTTACACATAGAGAATATAATTCTGAATGTCTGCCTAGATTTCCCTGCTAAGATTATACGTGTGTATGTGTGTGCTAAAGTTTCGTTCAAGAATGACATTTCTATACATCTCGTTGGATGTCTAGTTACCAGAGAGAAATATATATTGAAAAATCACAAAACCACAATTTGTCACTATTAAAAATAAAAACAGAAAAAAAGAAGGTAATTTACGAAAACCATTTCTTTCAACAATTCTTTCTCACAATATCTTCGACCCGCAATGCCAATTATTAAAAAAAAATGGCCGTCGGCCTATTTAATGGACAAGTACTAGAATAGACACGACCGAAAAAAAAGGACAGAAAGAAAAAGTACAAATTGAAATCTTTCTTCGTCCTCTATACACATATTTGATTTTTCGTTTCTGATCGAAGCAAAGAACAAGTGAACATCGGATCTAACTTCCTCTGATAGTGATTGCTTATAAATCGTTGACTCAATGAACGGATCGATCTCATACTTTATTTCTTAACTTCGATTAACATTTTTGTTATCTTCTCAGAACATAATACTGGTTCAAAAAATAGCGGTAAATATTTCGGCTCTCTTTTATAAAATATTATTTAGAAAGTATCGTACACTGCTAAGCTCTTAAGCTAGACGTTTACTCCGAACCTGAAATAGCATATTTGCACCAAGGTTTTTGTTACTATCGCCGCAGACGTAGTTTGTTCATTCTACCGCTCTAGAAATTATCTGTCTTTTTATAAATTTCCGATATCTTTATAAGAGTCAGATAGTCTTACCTTGGAGTATGACTGTAACATCTAGAAAAGTGCCGCTCAGAGTTCTTTTTCCTGCATTGACATAAGACAAAGCCGACTTTTTAATAAAATATAGGATCAAGTTCGCCATACAGCGGGGTGTAGCTAACAATCTTACCATCATCGGCTGCCAAGAACCTAGTCAATGAAGATTGCCTGAGATTCGCCGTAGCCCTGTGTTTATGTTCTAGTCTTTGCAGAATCCACAGGTGCCATTCTAGTCAGCCGGTCGACATATATGCACCTTTTCGTGTAGAGGAAGCGCCGGCAGATTTCCTAGGCACAGCACCGTTACTGATGCCGTCCGACGGGCACTAGAAATCGCTGGCTTTTCATCGATCTTCGAACCAGTTGGCAACGACAGAGGAGATCGCAAATGACCTGATGGCCTGACGGTGTTAACCTTTGCAAACGGCAATCACTTATACGGGATGCGACTTGTGTCGACCCTTTAGCGCCCTCGTTAGTGAAAGAGTCGGCAACAATCCCCGGACATCAACAGCGTCAATAGAGAGCAGCTAGCGATCAAATATGCCGGTCTTCTCAACAGATTTATGTTTCAACCGATTGTCGTGGAGACGGGTGGAGTGATAGGCGCCGCACCGGTCGACTTCCTCGGCAGTTTTGATCTGTTAATGACACGCCACACCAGGAGCAATCCTGAATTGACTTGGCTTCACAAGCACCTCTCTATCGCCATCATTCGCCTGGCCTGCCAAGCCAGACGGACATTCGATGAAACTTCCTTATGCGGGTATTTTGGGTTCAAAGAGAAACATTGTATTAATGAATTAATATTTTCCTCACCATTTTCCTTCTCAATGTTTTTATTTAACAAATTGTGTTTTGGTTTAATGAATAAATAAGATTTACTTTTCAATAAAGGAATGATCACTTTCCTTTCATAAAGTATATTTATCATAGAAAGCACGTTGCTAGTCGTTATCTACTTTATAGTTATTTCCATGGTATATTCTTTCATTAATATATAGAAACATCGCTAATGAAATGGGAAAACTAAAGAACAAAATAAGGGAAGCGAAAACTTACGAGGCTGCCGAAATTAAACCCATAGTCAACTTCATACTCTCCTTTGGATTATGTAAAATTATTTTTACATTTCTGACCACGTATGATATGTGATAGTTATGCCTACATTTGAATTTGTTTTCGTGGCTCTTAAATATATTTTCTCTGTTAATACAGGAACCAGGAAAAGAGTATATAAGATTACTATATTTCAGTTCCACATGGTATTTCAAAAATGTCTACCTCCATAATTTATTACTTACTTTAACCTAATATTTTATAAAAATGCCGAAGTTTATTTTTTGAAAGTGTGTGACGATATATTTATCTTACACATAATTAGACAGAATATTTTACACATTCTAAGTATATGTATTTTTACAATTTCATCTTTAACGTTACTAGTGCTCAAACAAATGCATATTCTGTATTTACTCTGATGTTTAGTAGTACACTATGTTTTTAATTAGAATTCTATGCAGCGATAACGTCAAGTGTCAAATATTTGAACATATCATTACTGGTATGAAAATATGTTTTAACGAACGCGATGCAATCGTAAAAAAGCAGCGGTTCATTACCGACATTCAAATACATACAAAAATGAGAGTGTATTTTTTTCTCTATCAGTGGCTTAACGAGTCAAATAATTTCTGCACCGTTCATATAGTTGTCGATCCGCTGAAATTGACGCTAATTCCTATTATATCCATAGCATTTCCTTGAAAACTGTCAAAACCACTTTTATACTTATCCTTATGACATTTAAGTGTTAAAGTTTAAGACTTTTATGTGGAAATCGCTCCAGACAAGGCACGAAGCCAATCGATGTAAAGTGCTAATAAATAAAACTTCAATGTCAAAAAAGAGCAAAAATAAGTGTTAGATAGATAGATTCTGACACAGAAAACAGCAATTCTTCCCCCTTTGTCAGAAACATCGCTCATGGAATGTGAGGACTAAAAGACAAAATAAGAGAAGCGAGAGTTACGAGGCTACCCTAAGTAAACCCAAGATCCACTTTCTACTCTCCATGGTTGAATAATTCATGACAACATCGTGACATGAGTTATTTATCTGGTTATTGGCATTAACATCTTAACATCAAGCGATCATACAATGTCACCATTGATTTTGTATTTTCTTGAAGTGTTCAACACACTTTTGAAACTACTCGAACTCAATCTTCCGAAAACTTAAAATCGCTTAAACATTAAAGATAATACGGAAGTTTTCGTGGGTATCATTATTGGGGGTTACTCTGTTATATAAAATATGGACGAAAACAAATCTTTAACGTAAATATCTTCATTCAATTAAAAAGAAGGACATATAAAACAACGGTAACAATACTTACTTGGAAAAATAAGATTTATATTGTTCACATTAATAGCTACACACTTTTAAAAAGAGTAGAACATCACACACATTAACATATATGGATACACCAAGAATTTATCAGCAACTAAAAAAATAAGGCACATGTCAAAGAACAAAAGAACAACAAAATAATATAACAAAAAAAATCAACTGAAAATCAGCATAACAATGGAAAATATATGCACGTAAATGACAACCGAAAATAAGGCGAACTCAAAAACATTTAAACTTACAATAATTTGTTGAGGAAAAAGATAAATTAAGTAATATTGGCTGATTACAAATATAAACTAATCTTTGTTAAAGAAAACCTATCAACGTGTCCGCGTGCGTCAACTGCGCATGTCCTGATCGTTAGCTCGTTACGTCGGTCAAAGGTTCTTGTTTGATACTGACATCGGTCGCAGTGTCAAGCATGTTGTATCAGGCAGTGCTGCAACAATATAATTCTATCTCCAAATAAAACCACAACTCTAGTTTAAAACAAATAACAGAGGTGTATTTGTTAATGTTACACTGACACTGGTTTGCGAAACACAGACTGTCAAATCAGGGATTTTTGCTCGATCAAATCAGTGACTATCTTGCGTAGAGAGACATCTAGATCCAACCGACTGTCAGAATCACGAAAACTAAACTGCTTTCTACTGCTCAGAGGGTTATGTATCTGACTTCAATCCATGCCTATTTTCTGGAATAAATGTACTTTTGAGCGGAAATCTTGGATTCCATTTTTTTCCATTCATCTCCATTCGATCACCAAGATAGACAACACATATATCAACTTGAGATACACGCTAGCCAGTGCCCAATCCTAAGGACATACCTGCAAATAATCCATAAATAATACCTTTTCAGAATATTCAATTCTCGGCATGAACTCTCATTTAAAGATATATTTAAAAGAAGAATTCCAATTCTGTGCGACCAACCCACAAAATCAAAGACATTTTGAATTACTTCTATTGTCCCCCTCATATTGGCCAAACATCTCTAACCTGCAGCTTGTTTGCAGTTCAAACGTATTGCAGACATGAACCCAACTAAACAGGCCGCCTAGTGCATCTTTATATCTATCGCCATGTAGGAAATAATGTTTTTGCAGCATTTCACTGTCTTACTGCAAAAGAGTAAGCAAAATCACATAACAATAATCCCGACGAGAAGAGAAAAGAGAGTTCAACTGAAAAGGTAAATATTTAATCGGTAAAGGTCAATGGAGTATTGTTGTGACATCTGGGCTGTCGCACCATCCACTAGTCTCCCCCCGTTAGACAAGGTCCAACAATAAGTCTCTAATCTAATAGGTCCCTTACTATCCCCCAACGTCACGCCCCTGAACCATTGCCGCAATGTCCCATCCTTGTTCTTGTTTTACAACCACTTAAATGGAATGTGCTCCGATGAACTCGCTGCTCTGCTGCCTCCTCGATGTACATACACCTGACAACCCGACGATTAGCAAAATCTCATCCATCCACTGTAAAGCTCCCCAGATGTCGAAGAGCCTTCTATTAAAATAGCTTCTTTCCTCGAGCTGCCAGCATTTGGACCTCCCTCCCTGCTCCCTGTTTCCCCGACTGTACCGACATTGATAAAGTTAAAACTAATGTGAACAAGCATCTAGCTGCACAGCTCCAAATTTAGGATGAACAGTCAAACTTTCACCTTAATTCTTAGTAGCCCCTTTCGTCTACAGTGACAACTTGCCTTGTTTAAAGTTAAACACAAAAACAAAACAAAACAAAAAAACTCCGTCATTCTTTAAAGAAATGTTTTCTTTTCTTTCTATCTACAGTGGTACATTTTCCGCTCCATATTGTTGTACAATAATGTTCATACTTCTTTTTTTTCTTTTTTTCTTAGTTTTTAACATTTCCATTCGTCTTCCTTTACAACACTGAAGCCATGAACATTTAAAACATGTGTTGTTGTCTTTTCAAAACGAAAGCCAGTTATAAACGATCGAACACAAAATTAAAGTCATTCATAATTTATTTTGCCTTCCCCACCCGCCACCCTACAAATCTGGTCTCTTCGTAAAATTAAACATAAACATGTATATTTCAGGACTGGTTGACTTTTCGGGATCGAGTAATGTACGAGCATTCCATATAGCTATTATTAGCCATGCTAGTATGAACACTCGCTAACCGTAAGTAACTGGTCAGCTAAATAGTTCTGAGGCATTCGGTAAGGTCGCCTGTTCTAGACGCTTTACAGAATTATAAGTGAGAATTGTTACTTTTAAAAAGCCTTCACAGCATTGTCGAAGCATATTGATGTTCGATAAACAGCTGCGATCAAGTAATATACGAACATTCCATACAGCTATCAGTAGCCCTGCTAGTGTGAACAGTCGCTAACAGAAAGTTACCGGTCAGCTAAATAATTACGAGACATTCGGTAAGGTCGCCTGTTATATACGCTTTCCAGAATTCTAGGTGAGGCGTGTTGCCTTTACAAAGCTATTTAGTTACTCACATAGACCGGAGCATATTTCTCTTCAATCAACAGTCAGCGACAATATATGTTCCCTAAACTGCACATGTGTAAAATAATGGCTGTGTTGCGTTTGCCTATACACGTGGGCCATGTAGGGGATATCCGTGCATGTAATGAGATTGCCACATTGCAAACTTATACGATATGCACCTCACGTATTCCCTCGATAAATTCGAGTTTAAGTGACAAGCGATCCAAGATAACCGAAAGGCAATGTCGAGCGTCCGTTGTGCATCACTGCTTCTGTGTCCCGGATAGATGATCTCAGAAGATCCACACGTCTATCTCGCTTAGTGGGATAACAACGTGTCTGAATACTACAACTGGTATTTATAAGATGCTGCTAGGTAAGAATAAGATTCACACATTAAGTGTCCACTTATTTGGGTATGAATTTTCCTTTGCTATGTAATCACAGTGACTAGATTGAAGACTTATTAAATAAAGGTGTTTCTACTACAGTAAATTCTTCTCACATCGTGCTTGCTCGTTAGAAGCTTATGGATCAGGTTGTCTATGCTTTTCCTAAACCGAAAAAATCGAATACATGATCATTTTTTTATTGACTCTCATAGTGACATAAGAAAAAAATCACACTTTCCCTCTACTCTTATACTATACTTGTTTTCACTGTCATGTTTTTGGGAAGTTATTTAATGCCAAATAAAAACATCCTCAACGTCAACTGTTTTTTTCTTGTGCACGAATTGCAAGAGAGAATAACAGAGAAGTTAGAAATATTCGATCTTGTTTGATGATGCCTAACTCGTTTCCTTCTCCCGCTTCCACATCCCATCATCCCTATTTGGTTTGGTTATTGATGAGAAATCGATAATGTCCGTCCGTCTATTGATAGTCGAAAGAGGGAGAGAATCGACGTCTTAAAAACGGCGCTGGTGATGTGCATGTTAAAGGCCCCTTAATAATAGGCCGATCACAATGGAGGTCGAAATCTTTCTCGCTCTTCGCCAGACAAGTCAATCATTGTTTAGAACACGGAGGAAAGTTACGGGCATAGAATGGCTGAGGGTTTTCTTTTTTATTGACTATGTTTTAGTCTGTTTTTAAGGTGAAGAACAAATTTTACTTTCATTCTACAGCTATTCTCCTTCGAAATTACGATCCTAACATGTGGGCCAAGCGAACTCTCGATTGAGAAAGAAGTTCATTTTCACTGTAAATGGTTTTGTCTAGGAAATTCTTACGACGCAAATAAATAAATATAAATATAGATGTACAATTAAAATTATATATATATATATATATATATATATATATATATATATATATATACACACACACATATATATATATATATATATATATATATATATATATATATATATATATATATATATCAACGGTGGCTTGGTGACTGAGTTCGAATCTTTCGACCGGCAGTATTTATGATCTGCGATAGTGAAGATTGCGTAAGTATGAAACGCACGTGTATGTAGGTAAAATACAAAAATAGCAATATAAAATGGTTATATATATATATATATATATATATATATATATATATATATATATATATATATATATATATGATTTTTACGCACATAAAAGTACTTTTATGTACGTATGAAATTAATAACAGACATATATATTAACGAGCAATACGCCCTATGAAGTTAAGGGCGACTAATGATGACATTGTCTGCATCTTAATCACTGAGCAAGTGAGACAATCCAAATAATAGTAAGCCAAATAACAACGCACGGTGTAATCATCAATAAAAATAATTACATATAAATACATTATATATATTCATATATATATATAAATTATGCAAACATCTATTAATAAGGGAGTTTATGTATCTGTCTGTCTGTATTTCTGTCTGTCTGAAGCCGAAACTCCATCAAAGTTGTATGACTATTTACTAAGTCCGCCAGCGTTCATAATATTTGTATACCTTTAGAATTAGGAAACTATTAATCAATTAATTTACATTAGATAACATTAAATATCATTAGATAACATATAACCAAAGAACGAAATTTCAAGACTAGACTATGATTAGAACGGAAAACGTGTCAAGAATCTTACTTAAACTGATACTTTTCAACTTCCTTATATACTGTCACAAAAAGTCGTTGAGACACTAAACGGGTTGTGCCATTTACAAAATTCATTCCTTTTAACCTTCAATTAAATTCATATGTACAAATATACACTTATAACTGCTATTATCAAAATTACATATGTATTTACAATATTTTCCGATAAGGTGATATTAATAAAAATTGTTCATACAATTAATTAAAGGCATTTTCTTCATAAACCAGCCCGTGTTATAACCATACTTTCAATGGTGAGTACTGTTAAAATTGCAGAGTCATCCTTTCGAAAGTGATGTCATTTTGAGAGGATTTTTTTTCACATTATGATTCTTTATTTTCATTATGTTGTTAAGTCAATGTGTTCCACTTTAAATTAAAGTTTAGCAAGTCATATCCCAGCCATTAGTAAATTTGTGACCATTTTAGAAAACTAATTTGCTGATTCATCCTTCCGGTCTGTCCGGAAGTGACGTCATTGTGAGAAGATTTTTCCACATTATCATTCTTTACTTTCATTACGTTGATAAGACAAGGTGTTTAATTGTAAATTGGAGTTAAGCAACAAATATCTCGGCCATTACTAAATGGGTAACCATTTTGGAAGAATAAAAAAACTGGTTCTTTGATATAATGTAGGCGCCTTCAATAGCATATTTAAACATGAGTTCTTTGATATGACCGAGGCGCCTCCTAATTTTCTTTCCTTTTTTTAACCATGAACCCATTCATAGTTAAAAAAAGAAAATAAATTTTTATTTATTTACTTTCTTTTAACTGAAAATATTTATATGTAACAAAAACATTTTCTATGTGCCAAAAAAAATTTTGGTGGGGGAGACGGGGTGAAATTTTTTGTTTTCGCTTTCTAACTGAAAATATTACAATTCATGGGGAAGGGGAAAAAATGTTCGGGAAGGGGGGGGGGCTAAACAAAAAATATTTTTTTTTCTTTTTCTAACTGTAAATATTACTATTCATGGGGAAGGGTTAACACATTTTTCTTGGGGGGGGAATTTTTTTCTTTTTTTTCTTTTATTAACTGAAAATATTAGTATTCAGTGGGGGGGGGGGTAAAAATATTTTTCTTTTTTTTTTCTTTTTTTAACTGAAAATATTATGTATGGGAAGGGTCAAAATAAAATTTTTGTTGGGGGAGGGGGTCAAAAAATGTATTTTTCTCTTTTCTTAACTAAAAATATTTCAATGTATGGGGAAAGGTTAAAACAAAGATTGGGGTGGGGTCCAACATTTTTTTTCTTCTTTTTTTTTAACTAAAATATTCTTGGTCCGAAACAAAGAAAATCAATGCTCAAGAAATATGATTGGGGCTCCATCGGTTTACAGGTGAGCGTTCATTTCTGACGCGGCAGCCTTGCAAAAATAGACGACCGTAGGGGGGCTATTTTGGCTAGTTTATATAATTAATATTTATAAAGCTCCACTTTGTATTTAGCACTTTTGAATACAATATCGGTTTAAGTTCATTGTATAAAAACATTTGCACGTCATAAAACTATATATATATATATATATATATATATATATATAATATTACTTTATTTATATAAATATTATTTGGCAACATCTCTGTAGATATGGTTTCTTTAAAGCAATAGAAAGTCAAAAGTATTCAGGCTGCATTTAAATAAGGCACTATTACTTTCCGAAAGCGTACGTAAATAGATGGTTTTTACAATGTTATTACATATTTTGGTTAGTAAGTTTTCAATATAGAATTCTCTAAAAGTCGCCTACAGAGCCGAGCCCACAAAACCTCCATCAATTTGAGTGTAAATATTTCCCTTATCTTGTTTGTAAGATTTGTAAGATTTCTTGTGTGAACTTTACACTGCATTTATTAGGTAGATTCGGCTTATAAGTTTATTTAAGGTTTGTGTTAATCAATATATTTAAATAGTACTTTTGCATATAATAAGTGTTTTGTATTAATAACCAGGTTTGTAATCCCCGATTATTTTGTGAAGTTGGTAATTATCTATCTGCGAGTTATTAACAGATATACGCTGGTTACCTTGTGTTTTTAATGTATTTGTTGGATTTATGTGTGTTTAGTGTGGTCATCAAAAATTGGTTGCAGTTTTGTGGTATTGTCGGATTTATTATGTACTACACATATGTTTCTTTTGTTCGCTTTTACTTTCGGCGCATTTTATTTATAACATAGTTTAGTTTATAACCCGAAAATAATACATTCTGAAACTAATTTAATAAAATAAAAAACCCGAAGCTATACTACAATACATAAACTTACGTATGAAACAAGTAAAACCATTTTCAAATTGAAAACATAATATAATTCATCCTGTGACGCGAATTCATTGATATTGACTGTGCTACAATTATATATAAGGAATCAGGACTTCTCGATATAGAACTAAAAAATGCCCAATAAGACATTTATTAATTATTTATTGAATTATTAATATTATAGTTTACTTTTTCACCGAATAGACCAGTGCAATATATTCGCTTCTTATTTTTTATGTGTGATTGAATAACATATATATATATATATATATATATATATATATATATATATATATATATAATATATTAAAAAATAAATAAAAAATTCATTGCAGCCCAAAATTTGAATTGTAAATGTTTCTTCTGGACGTGCACAAGTCTGGTCTTGTGACATCTAACAGACGTCATATGTGAGTTCTACACTGCTTTTTTTTTAATTTTGTTTTTTCAAGCCTGTTCATTTATTTTTGTTACTTGAAGATGACTCGACCACGAATAGAAAGTACTCGGAATAAATATGGAGCATACATTATTTTTCGTTGATTTTGACGCTAAAAATATTTTTAGAACAAATAGAAAAATAAAAATAAGATCGAAAATCAGTGTAATTCTGTTACGCTTTACAATATTTTCTTAAATGAAAGAATGCTGCCCAAATACACACACAATATGTATATATATATATATATATATATATATATATATATATATATATATATATATATATATGTGACAAAGTTGTTCTACAACGAAAGCTTGCAAACAATGATTTTTTCATTTAAATTGCACGATGTGTTGATTTTCAAAAATATATCACTTAAATACATTTTCATGCGGTCCTCAAATATGTTGTCAAATTTCTTATTCAAAAAGCGCCAAACTGCGCTTAACATCGACCGGACCCTACTTATCCTAACGTCTTCAAGAACTTGGCGTGCCTTTCTGCCTTTACCGTTATTCAACCCCTCGGGGTTAATATGATCAAAATGATGAAAAAGAAGAAAAGAATGTAAGACAGTCTCGCATGACAAAGTTGCTCTACAACGAAAGCTTGCAAAAAAATTCAACAAATATTTGTCTTCATTTAAATTGCACGATGCGTTGATTTTCAAAAAATATTTCACTTCTCTCTCTCTCTCTCTCTCTCTCTCTCTCTATCTATCTATATATATATATATATATATATATATATATATATATATATATATATATATATATATATACGTTAACCGATATACTTATATATATAGAGAGAAAGAGAAAGCCAACAATGAGATGCGTATTAGCAAGGTATAGAGAAATATGCCGATACGAAATGGCTGAAGATTAATGAGACATTGCAGTTCATAAAGTAACGTGTACTCGTCATTAACGAACGTAGAAGATGAAATGCTTATTTTCGATGTCACATCAACTTCTTTCCATATAGAGATACCTTATATTTTTAATCATTCGTTAGTGGGATCAATATACTCATCCATAATCTACTTCATAAGTGAGAGCAGTGGTTAAGAATGGAAAACTATAGACATATTGATAAATATGTAAAGAGTTTAACTGACAAATGCGATGGATCCAATTTCTTTAAATTGCGGCATGAAGCAACAAATAGAGAAACATAAAACTAAATTAAATTAGTATTAATAACATTTGGGGGATATTAGAGGGTAAAAGTGGGGGTATAAGTTCGAAACAACCCTATCATGTATTTTGCTTATTAACTTACTTGTAATAACTTCAATTGTTTAAGTAAAACTTTGAATTAATTAATAGAATATAGGTATTTGTGTATTTGTCTCTGTGGGCAGTACTGAATCATATAGTAGGGTTGTCGAGAAAAGACTGATGTATTTTTGATAATATACTAAAAATGTATAGAAAAGGAAAATGTTTTAATTGACTATATTCTTATAATGTACGTTTACTTTTTATAAACAAAAAAGTAAGTTATTATTAATTGCAAGCTTCATCAAAAATTTTATAATAACATTATTTGTAAAACTTAAATTTTTAATGAAACATATAAAATCTAGACATTGGCTAAAAGTTTAGTTTAACTGAAATGAAAAAGAGCATCAATATGACAAACAATATTTCGAAATTAAAATGCGATAATTCTCGTGAAGATAGCTTAGCAAATTTGATTACTCAGACTACGTTTCTCATCTATGTTTCGGCCGCTGTAACCTGCAACCTCCTTGACATTAAACTTAACAAATATTCAAGTAAAAATATATCATTTAATATTTAAAAATATGTGCATACACTTTCTATAAACGAGCTATAAACGGTTTATATTCGAAGTAAACAATACATCATATACGGATGCTGATTTGACGTCAAAAGGGTTGACTAAAAAAAGGCTAAAAATGTCTAAACATTTGTTTCTGATATTTTTACAGACGTTTAATTGGTCCCCCGATTTTAAAAATTGGGAGTTCTATGTTTTGAGGCATTTCCGTCCGTGTGTGTGTCCGTGTGTGTGTCCGCCCGGATTTTTCTCCGCAACCATCCATTGAATTACTTTGAAATTTTGCATGAAGTTGTAACTTTTGTCAGGTTAGAAAGTGAGATTCTCCGATTTTTGAAAAAAAAAATGCTTATCCCCCAGGGGGTAAAAAGGCCCCGAAATGGCAAAAAATGATATTTTCTACCCCATAACTTTTCATCCATCCATTCAATTTCTCTGAAACTTGCAAAAAATGTGCAGGCAATTGTTCCTAATAGAAACGAAGTATCGCTAACTTAGGAAAAAATCCGGTTCGCGCCCCCAGGGGGGTCAAAAGCTCCCATAAATGGCAAAAAATGACGCTTTTCTCCCATAACGTTTTATCCATCCATTGAATGTTTCTGAAACTTGGCCAAAATGTAGAGGCACTTGTTCTGGATATAAAATGAGCATCTTTGCCATCAGAAAAATTCTGGTTCGCGCCCCCAGGGGGTCAAAGGGGTGGTCAAAAATGCCCCAAATTGCCCAAATTTATTGCATTTTACACTCGTCACATACAGAGGGGGACCACGCATGCGCGGCTTGTTTTGCATGAGTTTTACAAAAGATTTGATGACTTCTGACATCGGTAAGGACACCGGATCAAAGGTGGTGTTTTGAATTCTGCGGTTTGTTTTCTCTTAAACCAACCGTTTAATTAGATATATGCATGCAAGATGCATAAGCATGAAACATCGATGTCTGTAGATTATAATAATAAATATTTATTTAAAATGATGTTATAGCCCCCTCATTACAAGGACTGATGTATCTTTAATAATAAGCAGTCATACTATGGTTTAAATGCGATGTTCCGACCCTTTATTGTTGTTATTGCTGTTGTTCTTGTTGCTGTTGTTGAACACTGTTCGACTGTTTACTATGTGTGTTCGCTTATTTAGCGTATATGAAGTTTAATTTTACTTTATTTCCGTGCTAATTGGTGGTTACCGAGGGCAAGAATACTGGACTATGAGTCAGTTGGTACTTTGAAACCGGGTTCGTGTCCTTCTAACGGCAAGAATTAACATTCCCTACATTGAAAATTGCATAGGCATGAAACATCGATGTCTGTATGCAATAATAATAACTATTTATCTTAAATGTTATATATACATATAGAGAAGTTTAGTAGAACCAGCTAGACAAAGATATATGATACTAAATATGATTTAAACTACTGTCCCGGTATGGGTCGGGATTCATAAAATGAAAGCTAGAAATATCGTCTGAAGCGATATATATATATATATATATATATATATATATATATATATATATATATATTAAATACAGCTGAGCTAGATATAAATATCTCTCACTGTGTAAGTGTTTTTAATTATTAAATCGACTATTTTCACGGCGTCATATGTCATTTTTGGCTCAACTAAAGATCTAAAAATGATGGATTCTCTAAATTTCTCTGAAACTATAAGTTATTCTAAATAGATATGCCAGTATGAAAATATATTCCTGATCAAGTGATGCATTTACGATTGAGAAATAATTTTCGCAAGACATACAGAATACCGAAAATAAATACATATATATATATATATATATATATATATATATATATATATATATATATATATATATATATATATATAGAGAGAGAGAGAGAGAGAGAGAGAGAGAGAGACAGACAGACAGACAGACAGAAAGACTCAGGTTGTATATGAAAATAAATAAAATAAAGTGCTCGATCATATAAGAGAGCTAATATAATTTATTTAGATACTGTATATTACATATTTCAGCAATGTACCGCTGTTTCATCAAAACGGGCAGATTTAGACATCTTTAGTAAATCTCCGTGCCCAGTGGAATCATCGGCAAGCTGAAATGATTGTAGACACGCCCGACAGGCACCGTTTTTCTGTCATTGTTGACGCCATTCCCTGTCGGGCGTGTCTACAATCATTTCATATATATATATATATATATATATATATATATATATATATATATATATATATATATATATATATATATATATATATATATATATATTAGACTGAACAATACGGACGCATGTGTATTAATATTATTAAATACAAACTTGGAAATGTACAGAACAAGTGGAACTAACTCTTAAGATATTGAAGCTGAAATTACTATTTTAAATGATAAAATGTACACTTAATCACACTAAGTCACAACGTTGCTAAAATGGCAGCCATATGCAATGGTTGTCCTTAGCTTGTTATTGTATATTAGTAGAACAACATAAAACACCTAAATATTTATTTACTAAATTATACAGTAGATATCGTCTAAATTGTCACGTGAAATAAACAGAAAAAATGATGACTTAGGCAGATTAACAAGTTAGGCTAACTGATGTGTGACTATATTTAGTGACTCAAACATTTAGTGACTTAATCAACAAACTTTTATCACTTGATTAATTTACAAATAGATTTTAAAATTTTATTTTTGATATAAAGATTAAAAATGTTTTTCAAAATGTTTAAATTAAGAAAAAAATGTATTTGTCACTTTAAATAGATGCCAAAAATTACTACAATTAAGAAATGTTTTAAAAAATAGAAGTTGGAAAGAAACGGTACTGACAATTAGAGTGATTTAACTAGTAGCATGAGTTGAATACAAGTCAATTATGTCAAGGTTTTGTTTAAATATTTTTTATCAAAATAAGAGAAACACCGTGCTCTGCATGTAACACAAGCATTAAAATACTCCTGACATGTGCAGAAGCGTACATTGTTAATTACAGGCAGATTCTATAGATGAGCAGAACCAGCCAGAGAATCCACTCTTATACGAGGTAATGTGGTAAAGAGAAATCGCTCATAGATTCTTCACATTTTGAATGATGCTGTAAGAAAATTCAACCTCACTTAATGAATCAGCTAATTTAATATTGTTTATTTTTCTCTTTATATTGCTTATTTTACTCTTCATTTAATTCTTCCAATCCTAATTCCGGCTTAGATATTTTAAAAGTAAATTCCACTTGTTTTGTACATTTCCAGGTTAATACTAAAAAATATTTATACACATGCGTCCGCATTTTTCAGTCTAGTTAACATTTTCTTAAGACATTGTAGTTTTAAAATGTACAATGTATTTTTTTAATTATAATTTAAACAATGAACAAATAACAAGACCACAAACCATCAATGGCCAGGTTCACCTTGAGTCACCTAGACTTTTAGTTGGTGGAAATATTAGTAACAATTGCTAATTGAGTTGAACTAATACTTATTATTATTCAATAGTGAAAAACATATAATCCATTAGTGAACTAGCTGAAAAGATATTATTCAAACTTTACTTCGTAATCTGCATGAAAGCAATAATAGAAATGTTAACTTAATCATCATGATTTAGAAAGAATAAGTATATTTATTATAATTGTTTAAAACCTTTATCTTTTGGTGAAAACCTTACTACATTATTAAGTACTGCCCATATAGGCAAAGTCATAACAAATTATGTTGTAATAAATTTCAATTTAACTTTAAGCATGAAGTTAGTAACAATAATATCTTCACGTGTATATTTCAAAACAAAAGAAATTGTTAATAGAATATATCTTACTACATGATTTTAGTACTGCAAATAAAGACAAAGCACAAATGACTATACCCCAATCATTAAAAATTTAAGTTTTACAAATAATGTTATTATAAAATTTTTGATTAAGCTTGCAATTAATAATAACTTCATTTTTTTGTTTATAAAAAGTAAACGTACATTATAAGAACTAGCAAATATATGCTCCCTCCGGTCGCATATTTTTGCTAGGCTGCCGCATCAGAAATGAAGGCTCACGCGTAAGCCAATGGAGCCCCAGTCATATTTCTGTGGTGGTTAGACATTGATTTTCTGTGTTTATGACAAAGAATATTTTTAGTTGAAAATAAAGAAAAAAAAAATTCGACCCTACCCCGATTTTTGTTTTACCCTCGCCCATAAATAGAAAGACTTGTAGTTTATAAAGAAAGAAACATTTTTTTTGTACCCCCCTCAATTTTTTTATATTACCAGTCATTGAAATATTTTTTAGTTAAGAAAAAAAAAAATTTTTTTTGACCGCCTTCCCTCAATTTTTTTATCTCCCCCCCCTATACATGTAAATATTTTTAATTAAAAAGGAAAAAAAACAAACCTAACCCTAACTGTTACGACGGGGTCAAAGTTAGCGTGGGTCCTAAAATGAAAAGGCACCAAAAAATCAAATACAGTGAACGCGCGCGCGTGTGTGCGTGTGCATGTGTGTGTACCTTTTTTTAATTAAACAATTTGATTCTACAATCAGTTGTATAGTTTTCCAGTACAATGTGTTAGTTTATTTTGTTGACATTAAAGAAAAAAAATCACATCTTTTTTTTTAATAAATAAAACATGGAATCATAAATTCTGTTGAGGTCATGAAAAAATGAAAGAAAACGTTTACCTGAACTGTGTGTGGGTGTGTGCGTGCGCACGCGCGTTTTTATATAGTAATTTTTAAATCAATTATTATTTTAATTAAACAATTTGATTTAATAAATTTGTGTTTTAAAACATAATGGCTAAGAATAAACAAACTTAGGACGGTTTTAAAAATGGAAAACTGAGCACGGTGTTTGCCAGCGTTGTTGTTTACATGTTTAACGTGCCAGATTAACGTCGGCTGCTTAATCAGATCGCCATATTTAATTACCGGAGGGAGGGAGGGCACTACTGATTAAACAGCCAATCGGCTGCTTAATCAGATCGCCATATTTAATTACCGGAGGGAGGGAGGGCACCACTGATTAAACAGCCAATCGGCTGCTTAATCAGATCGCCATATTTAATTACCGGAGGGAGGGAGGGCACCACTGATTAAACAGCCAATCGGCTGCTTAATCAGATCGCCATATTTAATTACCGGAGGGAGTGAGGGCACTACTGATTAAACAGCCAATCGGCTGCTTAATCAGATCGCCATATTAAATTACCGGAGGGAGGGAGGGAGGACACCACTGATTAAACAGCCAATCGGCTGCTTAATCAGATCGCCATATTTAATTACCGGAGGGAGGGATGACACCACTGATTAAACAGCCAATCGGCTGCTTAATCAGATCGCCATATTTAATTACCGGAGGGAGGGCACCACTGATTAAACAGCTAATCGGCTGCTTAATCAGATCGCCATATTTAATTACCGGAGGGAGGGAGGGCACCACTGATTAAACAGCCAATCGGCTGCTTAATCAAATAGCCATATTTAATTACCGGAGGGAGGGAGGACACCACTGATTAAACAGCCAATCGGCTGCTTAATCAGATCGCCATATTTAATTACCGGAGGGAGGGAGGGCACTTCTGATTAAACAGCCAATCAGCTGCTTAATCAGATCGCCATATTTAATTACAGGGGGGAGGGAGGACACCACTGATTAAACAGCCAATCGGCTGCTTAATCAGATCGCCATATTTAATTACCGGAGGGAGGGAGGGCACTACTGATTAAACAGCTAATCGGCTGCTTAATCAGATCGCCATATTAAATTACCGGAGGGAGGGAGGACACCACTGATTTAAGAGCCAATCGGCTGCTTAATCAGATCGCCATATTTAATTACCGGAGGGAGGGAGGGAGGGCATACTGATTAAACAGCCAATCGGCTGCTTAATCAGATCGCCATATTTAATTACCGGAGAGAGGGAGGAAACCACGGATTAAACAGCCAATCGGCTGCTTAATCAGATCGCCATATTTAATTACCGGAGGGAGGGAGGGCACTACTGATTAAACAGCCAATCGGCTGCTTAATCAGATCGCCATATTCAATTACCGGAGGGAGGGAGAGCACCACTGATTAAACGGCCAATGACTTTGCAATTTTAACAGTACTCGAGTTGAAATGGTTTAGAAACCACGCCGGTTATGATGAAAATGGCTTTAATTAAATGTATGAATAATGTTTATTAATATAACCTTATCGGAAAATATTGTAAATACATATGTAAATTTGATAATAGCAGTTATAAGTGTATATTTGTAAATATTAATTTAATTGAAGGTTTAAAGGAATGACTTATGTAAATGGCAAAACCCATCTGGTGTCTAAGCGACTTTTAGTGACAGTATATAAAGAATTTCAAAAAGATTAATTTCAGTAAAATAGTCATACTGGAGTTTCGGCTTCAGACAGACAGACAGACAGACAGATACATAAACTCCATTATTAATAGATATAGTCAATTAATACATTTTCCTTTTCTATACATTTTTAGTATATTATCAAAAATACATCAGTCTTTTCTCGACAACCCTACTATATGATTCAGTACTGCCCACAGAGACAAATACACAAATGCCTATATTCTATTAATTAATTCAGAGTTTTACTTAAACAATTGAAGTTATTAAAAGTAAGTTAATAAGCAAAATACATGATAGGGTTGTTTCGAACTTATACCCCCACTTTTACCCTCTAATATCCCGCAAATGTTATTACTACTAATTAATTCTTTTTATGAAATTTATTCTTTATTCTTTGTTCTTTTTTTAATAAAATAGAACATAATTCGAAAATCTACTGCCCTATGGTTTTCTAATAAATTTCCCTAGTGTATTTATAGTTTTATAAACAAAATATAAACAGTTAATGTCTTTTTATTAAAACGTTACTTTTATAGTCTTAATTGGCCTGAATCAGATTTTATTTCCCTATCTAATTTTAAATGATATTAAATTCTTTGAATATCGAAGAATATGTTTTAGTTTAAACACTTTTATTTTGTTTTAATTAAACAAATATCAACTCTAATTGTGAATATAAAACTTTATTATCCCACTAGAAACTGAATGATTGTCTGTAAGTAAGACTTCGATGACGTCGCATTATTGATAGTGTGTATTATTGTGTATTAAACTTTTGCCCTACCATACATTTGAAATTAATTGTTAGTAAACAATGTCCCTATTTTTTAATTTTTCCAATTTTATTTCGTTTTCAAGATTTGGAAAAATCAATTTCTTACGCGGCTGAGTACACATTCATCCGTCAACGACATTCAATTACCACTTTGAGCTCATTAAAAAAATCAACTTAAATACTTAACGACATCGTGTAGCACGTGGTGTCCTTAAATAAACAAAAAAACTTCGCGCATGCCGCTCTAATATTTAGAATCCATCCATATTATTAAATATTTATTCTTTAAGTTTTGTTTGGGGGAGGAGGGCTTTTATACACGTATATCCTTCTCAAACATTTATTTCTTAATATTATCTTGGGTTGCTTTTTATACATGAAGATTTGTTAAGAATTTTAAAGCAAATTTAAATAACTTTCTATTCGACAATTTTAATACTTCCAAATCGTTTCAAATGTTGAAGACGAAATAATCGATTACTTTTTTTTAACTGTTTGCAAAATATTAAAATGGCTGACTTGTTTACGAAGAAACAAAAATGCATCATAATGGATTTTATCTCGTAATATAATTTTAATTTACTACTTATTTATTAATATAATAATTGGAAAATATATTTTTTGTAGTTTACGGACCGGGTTGATATAATAATATTATTTAGAAAGTCATTCTTAACATGGGGATAAGAGCTTTACAAACGATTCTGCACTTTCATTTTACAATTTAATAAACAAAAGATATCGTAACATTTAATTTAACTTGAACATCTGGTCAAAAATAACCAGGTCCGTAAACTGTACAAGTACCAAAAATATAATACAAGAAGTGTACTTTTTTGGTTGAGCGGGATAACCGTGTATTTACAACTATATACCCGCAAGAACGGTTCTAAAATATATTTTCATTGACAAAATGGACGAATTTCCTTTGCCGAATTTTCCGTTGCACGGAGGTAAACACAATGTCGGTTTTTATTGTGTGGAAAATCTAGATCTCTAAAAAGGATAACTCTAGACTCTAACAAAAATGAACATTGCCGTAGTCTAGCAGGATTTCTCCTTCACTGACCGAGGACAGACAAAAAGAAGTTTACTATCAGAACATACACTATACTTTTCAATATTTGTTTGCACAAAAAATACAAAATTATGCAAAAATGTGAACTGCATTTTGATTATAGCACAAATACCAATAAAGTATGTAACCGTTTTTGTTACATTTTTTGGTTCCCATCTGGACATAAGGTTATTGATAAAGTTAAGTGATTTTTTAGGGGGGATGTTTCCATATGGACATAGGGTTACTGGTAGGATTAATGGATTTTATCCCCCCCCCCAAAAAAAAACAACGCAATTCATATCTCTTTGCAAACAAATATCGTATTATGTTTTTAAAACGCTATCCCGATAGCGATCGGCCAGAAATGGGTGATAATTTCACATTAAATTTATATGCAAAACTCAAAATTCTGAAATAATTGTTTTTCTTCCACAACATGTAATCGCCTAAAAAAAATAATCTCAGTTGTGTGTAAGGGAGGGGAGCTGAGGCTATCTATCTACAAATTTATCTACAATTGTTTAAATATGACATGTTCAAATACTCTTTAAAGTCTTTGAGTACGATATAAAAATTATATGTATACTGTAGAAAGTATTATTTATTTAGCGCAATAATTATATGTTTTTTTCCCACAAAAAGCATATATAAAAACCCCTCAGTTTCAATGGAACATCTTTGTATTCACCACGAGGAAAACAATATGAAATTAATAGTACAAAAGATACAGACATTTGGAGGTTAATATCTTCAATATAGCCAATGTTTCTTCATTTTCTTCATTAATAAATAACATTTTCAATTTGGCATTTATGGGGTATTTCCCTAATTTAAAACTGTGGCTTCAGTTTTCAGTTTAGCTTTTTGGGGCCTTTCTTCTCCAAAATTTAGCTTAAAATGTTAGTTATCACTATCTAAAAACTGTTTTGACGCAAATGTACACAGCTCTGCTCCTATTACACCAATCCTTTTTAATACTAACATATTTATAATCAGCTCACCGTGTCCTTTCATTCTATTTTTCCATCCTTAAATTATATTGATAATATAAAAAGTTATGTCGAGTTAAAAGGAATGACAAGCGTTACTCAATTGTCATTTTTGCCAATTTAAGCTGATCAACCCTTGCATATCTTAAACTCTTTTCGAGATATTTTATTTAGATTCCTTGTGCTGTTTGCTACATCTTGGGTATAAAGAGAGACATATTTCTTAAACTCTTTGTTAGATTCTTTGTGCTGTTTGCTACATCTTGCGTATAAAGAGAGAACTATTTATTTTATATAAAAACGTTATGGTGATTCAAAGTCAATGAGGAAGATGTTAAACTATACGCTGATGACCACACATATTTAGAATAACTTTTTTCTACTGGACCAAATTATAATTTGTTCATGTTCAAAAAAGGCTTGGAACAAATCAAGTCTAGTGCAAGAAAACGCATCAAGTTTGGATGACAACTGGATTAATGACAAACCCAATAATTGGTCACGATTGGGTAAATGCTCGCCTTGAGCATATTATTCACACACTGCAGTTTGTTTATATATATATATATATATATATATATACTGTGTGTATTAAGGCAGAATTTGCCTATTTATGAAAAAGTTGTTGAAAATAACAGAATTACTCTGTTTAATAATACCTTTGGTATTTTTTCAATTTATGTTTTATTGTTGTATTTGTGATTTTTCTAGCAATATGTCGGCTTATACAAGTGCAAAGCTTGCGATATGTTAAACTTGGTTGGTGTTCCTGGGAATTTAAACTGCATCTATATTTTTCTTCGTTTATAAATTATATAAAGTTACTTCAGACTATATATATGTATATATATATATATATATATATATATGTATATATATATATGTATATACATATATATATGTATGTATATATATACATACATATATAATGATATATATATATGTATATATATATACATGTATGGAAATATATTTTAATATATAAAAAAGTATTTATTATTTTACTTATATTTAATGTTGTTAAAAATTTGGTTTTAATGCATTTGTGTTTTATTATCAAACTGGACTATTAGCGAATTGTTGATAATTTCCCCTATTATGTTTGTCGATAAAGAGGCACTATACATTTCTGAAACACGGTAAATTCTGTTAATGTCGAATCTTTGGAACATATATACTTAATAATCCCTGAAAGTTGATAAGTTGTCTCAGCTTCTTACCAACTTATATCCGACAGAGATTACGTGCGTCTTAATCCCATGAAACCTTTGGTGATTGTCAATCGATGTTTATCCGCTAATCTAGTTTGTCAAATCCGCAGTGTCAACTTTGATCGATCGGAATCGTAAATAAACAGAAATCTCTAATGTCTTCTTATTTTTCTCATGAAGAAATGTTCAACTTGTTATTTTTTACGGTTTCTTTTTTAATACAAAAAACAACGTTCTACGCCACAATTATCAGATGGCGCATAAGCCTCACGAAAATATGAAGACATCTTACCAGAAAAGAAGAATACATAGAAATAACACAGAGAACTTAGAGAGAAAATACTGACAGGTAAAATTATAAGTATATCATTTTTAATTATATGTCATTATTACATATCAATATATACTGGAGGCAACATGTTGAGTCACAACCATCACCACTATTCATTCTATATAATTTATGGATTTTATAAATATATGTATGATATATCTTTTAAAAACATACCTATTGCGTAACTTAAATTCTAAGCATCTGTACTTCTATATCATTATTAATATTATTTTTATTATTATACTAGACCACCCGTGACCCGTTGGGTCAGTTTGTTATATTAGCTATGGAATTCATGTATGTGCGTGACACTTGTGGAGAAAACAAAAAAACTATTTGATGAAATTAAATGTAATTGTTTAAAAAAGAATATAGATAGATTTCTATGCGTCGTTCTGTTTATTATAATTGTTTTTTTTTTAATTATAGTTACTGAATTATAAGTGGTTGGCCATACTTATAGGTAAATATGCACTGAACAGGTGAGAAAGGAAGGGGGTACAACCGGCTGTCTCGCGTACGTAACGAAAACAGAGGGAGTAGGAGTGGTGAAATCTGTGAGAGGAAAAGTGGGAGGTGGTTTCGTCACCGCCGCTATTGATATTAATAATGATTGTTGTTGTTTTGTTTGTTTGTTTTTGTTTTTTAAAAGGGTGGAGCTTTTTTGAAACTGCGACAGACTTTACAAAGTCCTGCCGTTGAATGTTTTTAGCCGTGGAGAAAACAAAAAAACTATTTGATGAAATTAAATGTAATTGTTTTATATTTAAAGCGATATAAACATTTCCAGAATGAAAAATTTCATGCGTTCGTTAATAAAAGGAGTTCAACGGAATTGGAATAACAGATTGGAAGACGATGCTATTTACGCATGCGCAACCGGATGTTGAAAACCGGAAAGCTGAAAGCTGATTGCAAACATACAAGACCCATAGACTTTTAGTAGTATATAGATAAGCATTATTATTCTTTGCTGCTCGTATATATTAGTAAAGAAGCATTATTTATAAATTTAATTTCTATACGTTTTAATTAAATGCAGACGCAAACAAGTAGAGACACTCTTCTTTTATGTAATTACAGGGACATTAAGAGATCTGATCCTGTTTGTTGACCAATATAAAGATAGTGACGTAAGATCTGAGCGACCTGGTAAGCTAATTTTAAACAATTAAAATATTTCTTCAATATCGATGACATTTTAAACTGTTACAACATTGCATACCTAGTGTTAAAACGGTGCACAAACAACTATTTTGAACATGCTAACAGCTGAATGTTACACCCCTACCCTTTGGAACCATTGAAGATTATACATTACTACGAAGTTTATTCGATAATTTTTATGTTCTCCGTCTATTCGATACCAATTGATTATAAAATAAATGTTAAGACTAACCGCTATAAATCCGAATAAGCCAGTTTTGTGTATGTGTGACGTATATCCGATATAAATATTGATTATAAAAGAAAAACGTATTAGTATTATAGGTAGTATTACTATTATATAAGCATCATTATTCTTTGTTTTTCTTATATAGAAGTAAAGTGACATCATCTTGTCATCTAATTTACATACATGTTAGTTAATTAGATGACGACGCTAAAGAGAAGGTTCAATCTTTCCTCATGTGGTTATATATATATATATATTAATAAATATTAGAGAGTGGTTTCATCAATATAAAATGAGAAGGTGCGAGAAAAATACACACACAGTGTAGACATAAATAAGCGACTTGTTCAGTGGAGAAGTATCACATCTTATTAGAATTCCTTTCAATCCTAGTCACATTTTAAACGTTTACAACCTTATAAAAAAACAGTGGCCAAATGAAAACTATTTTCAAATACCCCAGGTCTAAATGTGACAATCCCACCAGCAATATTGGCAAGTGTACATTTCTACGATTTTTTCTCTCGATAATATGAATGTTTGACGTCTGTTCGATACTAATTGATTATCAAATGAAAAAAAATGTCGAGAGTCCCTGTTTTTTTAATTTGGTTTTGAGAATGACTTACACTAAACCTTAATTTTCAGAATTATCGTTTATTTGCGAGGAAAATGCAACACTTGGTATCGGGCTGGGCGCTCTCACAGATTAGGATCCCCGCTAACTTTGACGCTGTCGTTAGAGTTATGGTCAGGGTCCATATCAAGGTCAGAGTGGGGTTATGGTTAGGGTTAGCGTTAGAGTTAGAATTAGGGTTAGGGTCAAAGTTTGCATGAGCCTTAATCTGTGAAAGTACCTCAGACTGAGGTATTGTTCTGTTTAGTTCTCTAAGATCCTTCTTCCCAGGCTTTAAATTCTCTCTAGGAAAGGGGTTGGTTTATTGCTAGTCGCATGATGCACTCGTACCGGTGAATGCCGACAGGACTGCTTAGGCATTTTTCGTTAGTCAGAGTGCGCTAGCTTCTCAAATCCATGCCTGGCATTGTGTCTAATCTCCTCGCAAGAACGGAAATCACACACAAAGGAGTTGCCTATCCATGTAGGTTAGATCGAACTACAACACCCACTAATATGAGCACAATTATTGTCTCTCTAATAAAATACTTGCCCGAAAGGCAACACAATTGAAACGCTTTGAAACTGGCAACTCTTTATGCATAGTGTTACATAAACATTCTTAGTGTGATTGATTGAAGTATATAAAAATTAAACATTTAGAATAGCATCTTTAAAATTAAAACTTTTCAATCGTTTGATTGTGATTATCATTTGTATGCTTAAAATGTTGTTAAAATCTCATCAGTATGAAATGTAATCACACGAAAACATTACATTGTCTCCGTTACAAACATCAAGTCTAGCGTCCAGGAAACTGCAAGTACATTAAGTTCAAATGTTAAATACTGAGAGAGTAGACCCACTGATGTATAACTAAATTTGTTGAAAATAACAAGTAATAATATTTAAGTCTGGGTAAACATAATTAACTCAATTGTTAGTTTTACTCAGCTGTGCGCATTGATCGAATTGATAGAAATCAATGTGCTATCACATGGCAAAAGGAGAGGGTGAGCAACAGAGGTAATCAGTTCGATTGGAAGCCTAGATGTGCGAAACTACTCTTTTAAAAATCATAAAAATATATTAAACTAAATTATCGACCTCTCTCACCCCAGTGGTCAGTAATTTAGAACAATCGTTCCAGGAGAATAACTCTCTTCTGTTTTAACCAGTTTTGTCGATGCTTTTTTCTCTAGGTATAAATATTACTCAATCTCAAGCGACGTTCTTATCAATATGGAAGATCACATAAATGCACGTTTTTATCAGTCTGAACGATTACATAAATGCACGTACATCAGCAAGTAGAACAATGTAATATTATATTATATGACACAATGTTTCGACGTAACATAACTACAACGGGATGACATCCCTTCTTATGCAGTTTACCGTTCATCTTTTCATGCTCTACTGACATTTCTCGTAAAACTGATGCCGTGTTTTATCTCCAAATGTCGTAATAATATAAGTTATGTATCCAAATTATTAACGATATAAACTATAATATGTATAATTATAATTAAACATTAATCATTTAATAGACTCGCGCACAGAAATATAAATACAATAATATAATAACAATATAAATACAATGAGAAAACTATATAATTATTAGGATAAAACATAAAACGCCGACGACGGAACAGGATTGAAGAAATTAAAAGCAGATCTGTGGTTCAGGTTGACTCACCCTTCATATTCTTCGATGGCCATTAAATAATTGCAGGAAAATGTAAGAGTAACATTAAGTGTAAATAAACTTTCTCTAATAACTTTAGACTATGTACGAATTATTCTTTTGCTTTCATAGGGACAACACTGCATAGTTGAAATACTGGTATTCATTCTTTAGTTTTGGAAGGGTAAACTGTCTAGTCCGACAGAAACTACTTATGTTTTTTATCGAGTCATTGCATCGGTCGTCTTCAAATTCTCCTCGTTCGATTAGTGATTGCGCAACACAGGCTTTATAAACTGCCAAAAAAATATTTTTTTGTTTTTTTCATCTCATTAGATCAAGTGGATCCATGCGTTATCTGGATTGAATTCCATAATAAAACGTTAGTGGTAAAAGTAGGGACGCCTTGTTATACATGCATTAACAGAAATACAATACCTTTCCCCCGGGGTGTGTTTATATACACGGCTGGCTAGTTAACCAATCAGATTCTTTGTTGTTCTCTCAGCCAATCGTTGGGCTTCCCACGAACAAATTTGTGGTTAGTGTTACTTCCTTCTTATTCCTGTTCTATTGTTCTTTTTTATAGATTGGCCTATATCTTATTTCCGTTGCTCTGTCAATACTGAAAATTGATACATAAAAAATGATATCTCCTTATAAAATTTTATGTGGATACATGAAATACTAATATATATATATATATATATATATATATATATATATATATTTATATATATATATATTTATATATACATATATATATATATTTATATATATATTTGAGGACATAATGCACGATATACCATGAAATAAAATGCCGTGAAGACACTATGTGTGAAAATACACAAGGAAGAAATAATTTAATACGGGAATAAATCATCAGAGAACGCAAGATGTTACCTGTTTCGTTCGGATCAACGAACGTCTTCAGAAAATGTGACGATTTTAGAATTCATTGAATGATGGCAAAATATAGACAAAAGGAGGAACGCACAACGGGAAGTTTAACTATTTGATAACAGAAAACAAGTATGCAGCGCCTGCGGCAAAGACGTTAAGTTGGGGAAAGGGACGAGAAAGAAAAACAAATAGACAAGAAAATGAAGGAAAGGAAAAAATGAAGCATAAATATATTTATATATGTATATATATATATATATATATATATATTATATGTATTATGTATATATTCTGTGTGTATGTTTGAAAACATTTTTCCGACTAATGTACTACTTATCAAGGCCAAACACACTTGAGAATTAGAGTTGATGAAATAGATGGATTGTTAGCTTGATAATGAAGTATTTTAGAATATGTTTAGATACCATTAACGGAAATGACTACGTATGATAACTTATGAGGAGGGTTTATCACATGGATTTGTTGTTATTAGATTAGTAATCTGCACAGAAATGGTCCTCTAGTAATGTCTTTTCAGGTGTGAAGAAATATCATTGATAAAGTAATAATGGAAAACTGTGGGAGAGAGACCAGTTCTTGTGCGAAATTAATCCAATTCTTATTCGTTTATCTGTTTACTTACGCTGGTAGTTTTTAATGTCTCCTTACTGTCTGAATTAATAAATGCCTAAGGCATAAGCGTGATTAGAGATATTATAGGAAAGAACAAGAAATTAGAGCTCAGTACAGGCACCTGCAATTGAAATAATGATATATCATAGACACAGTACGACTGTCCTTTCTGTGAGAATAAGAGTGTAAGAAAATAAGGCTATAAAGAACAAAGGAGATCATCTCTCATATGATTAGGAAGTCGATATTTTTCTTTATCAATACAGTAAAGAGTGCTTTGAGTGGTATCAACCTTGATGTGACAGCAGGAGTTTATCTAAGGACGTATCTGATCATAAATAAGAGTTAATTCAGTGAAATTTATATTGCAAATATGATATTGGCGATGTTTACGAGGCTAGTGGTGCTCTCCTAATATATAAGCAGTCATAATCCCTTCGAAGGTGGCACATGTGTCGACTATAATACAATGGAATCTTATGAAAACTTAGTCAATGGTTTATTGACTGAATATTCAATAAACTTTAAACTGTAACTACTTTTCAGACTGTCTAATATATGCGTTTACGTGCATAGCAATAAGACTCTCCTTCTTTTATAACTACAGTTGTGAAAGTTTTATCCTCAGATAGTTATTGACATAGAATTATCTTCCTGATTATATTATTTTTGAGGTTATAATTTAATATATTGCACTAATCAAATGTTTCCCATCTCGAGTGCCTCTTTTTTGTGGCGGGATCTGGATATTGCCATCACATTAAAAACCAACCTTCTGTCAAACTCTGTCATCGTGTGGAGGCAAGACAATAGAGGCTGTCTTCTTCTCCCCCCTCTCTCCCTATAAATAGGAGCATCTAAGCTTTATACAACATGGCTTACTTGTATTTACTTATCGTCAAACTTCAACATTTGAAAGTAATTCTGAAACATCTGCCAATTAGAAAGTGATTTCTTACTGGAGTTACAGTTTAAGGGCAACAGTCAAATATTTTGGTTCATTTGTGCAAACCAAACAAAATATCTAAATCTAGTGATGGATGCATTATTCTCTTCTCGGCAGCATTTTTCTCACAAAAGAGATGTTGCTAGACTTTTTCTATTTTATCGTGCTCGGCTGAACTTCAATTTATAGTCTTCCCTCACCTATAAAACATTTAAAACATAAACTCGTTTAACTACAACCACTGCCAGCAATGTCCCTTTCTCCTTATTGGTGCGCAAGACTAAACGAAACTTCCTAGAGAAGATTTTTTTCTCTAGAATTGCACGTCTATTGAACTCAATACCGAGGCGTTAAATGCTTCAAAGGTATTTTAGCATTATCTTTCTTACGACTGGTATTACATTTAGTTTATACATATTTTCGCAACATGTAAAGGCATTTGAATCCCAAATACGGTGTCGAAATATGAGGATAGTTTCCGCGGTTTGAAAACAAATGTTGGTACTCTTATAGATGACGTACCATGTTTCCGTGACTTCGCGTTGTCAACGTTCCTGCAGGTCTCAGAAGCGCCCGAGTGTTGACGAAAATATTAACCAATTTGTCAGCTCGTGGCATCTCCCGAAAGACTAATTGAGTCCTGCCAGTAAAAGTCTCTTTTCGCGTAACAAAACAAAACATGTGATAAATGTCAACGCATGTGTCAAAAACAAAAAAAATTTGCTTATTTGGCGTTTATGCTAACAAGAAAAACATTTTGACAAAAATAAACAAAAAACATTGAATGCAATTTAAATAACAAAAACAGTTGCTTAACAAATCAAAGAAAGTCATCTTTTGAAACTTTCCGGTGCACAAAAAAAAACATTATTTAAAACCATATGATGAATAATGGTTCTTTCAACAACAAAAAACAACAACAATAATAAACATCTAACTAATAACAGTTATTTAGCTATAGTTTGTTTGTTCTTTATTTTTATATATGTATTTTAGTTTTATTTTCTTTCGTCGTCATTTATCGGCTGCCAGTCTTCAATTCATCGTTTGCCAGTTTTTGCTTTGTTTTCGGCTCGTCAACTCTCGAGTGCTTCCAAGACTTGCCCGAACGTTGACGTCGCGAAGTCACGGAAAAATGGTGCGTCATCTATAAGGGTAGGCCAATTTTTTTTATAACACTGTTGGTCTTGGAACGGGGTATCTTTAAAGCTGTCGCAAATGTCTTACATTTATGAAGTGATGTTGAATTTCAACAATTTAGGAATATGTCTAAAAAGGAAAAAGTGAAAAGTGAATAGTATTCTCATAACGTTTCGACCGATGTAACATGCTATCCCATGAATTAAAATATATGATTCCGGATCAAATTTCGTATACATTCGCGAGTTGACAGAAAGATTCCCGAATGCGATAAGTTGCACCTAAATAAGCTCCCAAGTGACATTGGCCGAGGCGTTTTACAAATAACACCTACAATTTGAACAGTAGTTTGATTAATCAAAATAAGCCAAATTATAATTTTCATCTACACAATTCTGAAAAAAAGAAAAGTGTTTGAGTTAAATGTGTGCATGGTTTAGCTTTCCCGCATAGCAATATATGTCAAATAAAAAAGAAGACATTGTGCTGTTTGTTTATTGAACATATTTCATTCGTTTTGCTTTCTAATGCAATTAGCATCACTTGTTATAGTAATGTTATGTTAAAATGATGTCTAATACGGAAGGACATCTATTTTATCGGTCACCTTTAAAGTAATGCATTGGCAACTTACTTTTAACATTAATTACACTTGAGCCGTTAATAAACAAAATCGTTAAGCGCCATCAGTTTACGTATATATATATATATATATATATATATATATATATATATATATATATATTATAATAATATAAATAAAGATTTTTATAAATATTAAAGCGTGTATACTAGGTATGTGCAAAAATAGCCGCCTCTTGTACGGACTATGCTTATTAAAAACGCTTATCATAAATTATTTAATTAGTTTCCGTGTAAACTTTGATTGTGTTTGAAAGATAAAAGCCTAAACTTAATCGCTAAACGAAAAAAAAACACTGCATGTTTAGTGTGAAAAATAAATTATGTTGAAATATGTAATCACGACGGCTTAAAAAACTAAAAATTCAGTGAATTTTGAACTTTGAAAACATTACTTGTAAAAATCCCTTGAAAGATGAATACAAGTTTTGGGAACTATTTCAAGGATAATTATTAAATTAAAGTCATAAGATACTGAATTAAAAAAAAATTCCCACATTTTAATAAAAATTAGCAAAATTATCCCCTAAATGTCATAAATGAGTAAAATCCGGCGTCATATAATCGGCAAACGACTTTGTTTACCAATTGACTATCGCTATACAAAACATATGAAAGACAAACATGTCATAATTTATCATTTCTAACTTTATATATAAAAATGGTTTTGTAATAGTTTATAGAAGTTGAAAAAATATTATCCATTAATTTCTTTATTCATTTTAAGGTTATAAACAAATTTAAATACCCTTATTTTGTTATAATAAAAAAGGAAATGCTTATTTAAGTAAAATATTTGTGAGTGTACACAATTAAGATCCTATTTTATCTTTAACTAAAAAGGTTCATATTTAACTTGATATTAGTTTTTCATTTAGTAATACTCTGAAATTATTGATGACGTCTCTTTACCAATGTTTTCCTTAGACTTTGAAATGAAACTTTTTGTAAATGTAAAAATTATTTTTACGTTACGAACTGCGTCAATTTCATCAATTTTTTACATGATTTAACACTTTAGTTACTCGATTTATTCTTAATGTGTCGTAACGATAAATTACATTGATTCTTTTTTAAATAATGTGTATTTTTTATTTTAAGTGTGAAAAAGTAAATTAAAGTCAATGACGACATTGACAATTTATTCATTGAAAAAAAGTTAAAACAGTTATTTATTGATAAACAGACTTCAATTTTGAAATAAAATGCCATGTTTGAATTCTCTTTATTTATTAATAAATAATTGTTTGTAACTTCCTAAATATTTATTAATGAAAAAACGACAAAACAAATACAAATCTTTCCAAATAATTGACGATGAATTGTGAAATTAACGAAATTGTTGAATCTCTAAATATAAAAATTTGAGGGCGGTATAAAAGTGAGTGGTTGTTGGAAGGCTAATCCCAGCTGGTTATTACAGAACGGGGCTATCATACCAAACAAAGTGAATCGTTAGTAGAAATTATCCAAATTTTAAAAATTCTTTTTTTAGTTAAGTTCCTGGGGCTCAAATTTGTCAATTATTGGTTTATTTTCAAGATTATATAACATTCTTGCATTGATGATGCCACGTTCATGTATGTAAGGGAAATATGATCATGTCGAATTTTTAATTTTTCCAGAAACTTTATTCATAAAAATCACATGAAATATTTTTTACAATTATATTATTTTCTTGGTGAAAATATTGATTAAACAATGCTTTATTCAATAATAATATCGCTAATTCAAAAAATTAATATTTCTTCGAGTTATAGTGATTTGTTAACACGGTATGTAAAGGCCTTTTTCGTAAAATATACAAAATATTTTAAAATAAATGTTTTTATTGTTAACATCTACAATGTTTTATTGTCATAAATACAAAAACAAAAAAATAAGGCATTTTTTTTATTAATATATAAAAATATAACTTTAGTAAAGGTGTATTTTGTTTTAAAAAATAATACATTTACACTAAGATTAAACACAAAATAATGATTTCATTATATCCCGTGATTGTTGATTAATACATATTGAAGATTTAATTAAAATTGGTTGATTTCCTGAATTTTAGTGAATTTTAAGTGAAGGGGTGTCAAAATGTTCTTACATTTTGGGAATCAGCCATTGATTTCGCCCGTACCTAGTGTATATCTACAGCCGACGTCGTTTCTAGTTTTCTACTCTCATCAGTGTAGGAGTTGCAGTTGCAAGCAGTCGCATAGACGCGAACGCAGATCCAGCCTAGAGTTACGAGCCTAACGGCCAAGCGCACACGGCCGCGAGAAATCACGACAAACTGCAATTGAAATAAATGTGCTCTTACCCGGGAGGCGGGGGCAATCGTCATGTTGTCGGTAGTGTTTATCGATCAAGTGGATCTTTGCCAAATCGCAGGATGACACCAATCTGGTAATTTCGAAGAGGGCTCTAGTAATAAGACTATTAAACAATATAGGGGCATTAACTATGAATATATTTTTTAAAAATATTAATTTAATATTTAAAAAAAATATACAATGTCATTTCGGGTATCCTATCCTCATCAGTGATGATCGCAAGCGGCCGCATGATCCCGAATACAGTTCGTATATTCAGTCTAGAATTACAAATTAACGCCGAAGCCCACACGACTGCGTATATATATATATATATATATATATATATATATATATATATATATATATATATATATATATATATATATATATATATATATATATTCATCCCAAGCAATATATATTCCCACTTAGTCATACGGGGTTATTGTGATTAAAAGTCAGATTTATAGCGGCATCCTACGTGGGAGTATTGCAGCGAGATGTTAATTCTGCATGTCCGTAAAATCGGGGAAACAAAGAGGAACGAGTGAAGCAGTTCAAAGAAAAAAACTATAAGTTTAGTAGCCTTTACGCCTTTTTGAGACATATACACTGAAAAGGTGGAGTATTGCAGATTTTCGGGTGTATCACGATATTTACGTTGAAAGGACACATGTGCAACAAGGTTGTCCGAGCACATACCATTAAAGTACTTGTAAAACAGCATAATAAGCAACATTGCGCCGATAAAATAGAGCCCCAATTTGGTAAAAGCTGTGCGACGTGTTTGATTTAGGACTCGTTTTGGGGGCCCTGTATAAGAAGGACATTCTACTACTTGGTACATCAGCGTAGATTCTGATTAAAAATGATATATTTTCATGTGAACATTGATAATTTTAATGCAAGAAAACATTGTTTACAATAACTTTTTAAATACTAAATAAGAACCATGCCGTAAAGTATATTGCATTATTATATGACTCATTGATATAGTTTTTTATTCTAAAAACGTTACATTCAGAAACATATACACACATACTTATATATATATATATATATATATATATATATATATATATATATATATATATATATATATATATATATACTGCATTTCTATTGTTATTGTCTTTTGTGAACTGACTGGTGAACTGACTGGTGGAGTGATATATGGTTGCATTATTAGAGGTTATGTCTCTTTTTACAAATTTTCTAATCTTTCTGTTTTTTCTGGGGATGGGGCATCCGTCCTGACGCCAGACATTCACCGGTTATTTTAGACACTCCAGCCTAGAGATCTTTTTAAAATTCTAACCGTCACTTTAAGTGCAATTGTTTGTATTTCTCTTGTATTTGGTTCACCGGGTATACTCGGCAGATATGTTTTGAAATTATTTTTCGTTGGTACAGTTACTCTTATAATTTTTTCGATGATAAAGATCTTCCTAAGAGTACAGTTTTTCTCATGTCGTACATAAGACCTTGGCATTTTATAATCATTTCCCTTTCAGCTCTGTTTAATCCTGCATCATTAGGGATACTGACTTGAACTATGGTTGCTAGTTTCTCCCTTTTGTTCCATATCACGATGTCAGGTTTAACAGCTCCGTTTTCTAGATATGTAGCTGTAGGGATTTCATATCATAGTGGATGGTGTATGAGTTAATTCCAACTGTTCTATCCGGTATCTGATGGTAGGACGGGATGCTACACTGGATATTCAACTTTTTACATATAGTCCAGTGAAGATATTTACACACTGAGTTGTGTCGCAGAACCTGTACATGTTATTGTTGCTAAGACCACATATCCTTTTAAAGGGATTGGTTATCAAGCTTTGATCTTGAGCAGTCATTATCTTTCTTTCCTGATCATAGTGGGGCTCTCCTCTTTTCAGTCAGTCTACAGAGCCTTCCTTATTTATATATCTTGGATAATTCAGTTAGATAATACTTAGAATGTTCTTGGTTGGTCCATTCTTCTAGTTTCCTGGAATGGAAGGTCTTGATGTATTTCTGGCGGCTTGTACGGGCTATTTTCGTGGTAGGATTGTTGTCTGTTTCTGCCGCATTTGTAAGACAGTCCTGTCCAAAATGTTTGGGTAGTTTTGATATACAGGTTGTTTTGCTTGTTCTGATTTCTTCATGTTGGCAGCCCATCATAAGGTTTGGATTCTGGGAGTTCATTTGTTATTGGCTTGTGCTCACAAGTGTGGCTCGAAGTTGATTGTCAATCTCTGAGAGACCCATTCCCCCTGCTCATCTTGACAGATACAGCCTTGGTAAACACTGGTTCCTGTACACTACACCGTACATTGTCAACATTTGTCTCGTTTTAGTGTCTAATCTATTAATGTCCTTTTGTGATCAATCAATAATTCCAAAACTGTATGTTTTAACTGGCATAGCTAATTAGTTAATGCATGTTACTTTGTTCTTGTTTGTAAGCTGTGTTTTGTATTGTTTTTAACACAACGTATATATTCTCTGCCAATTTTTTCTCTCATCTTTGCATGTTTAATTGAATCGTTTTCTTTTATGCCAAGGTATTTGTATTCTTCCTGTTTTTCAATATCTTTGATGTCAGTATGTTTTCCATTTGGATCTTCTTCCCAGCTCTAGGGGAGCACTTGGCATATTTGTCCAGGCTGAACTTAATTCCAATATCTTTGGAGAAGCTATGAACAACCTACAAGAGTCGGCTTAAGTCAGCATCTGAACTGGCATACAACTTGAGGTCATCCATGAGGAGCAGGTGGTGGACTCTTTTGTTATGATCTTGTTTGTGGCCCTGGCTCAGATTGTAGGCACTCTGGCTTTTGTTTAATAATTTGCTTAGCGGATCAATTGCCAGACAAATGAGTAGAGGAGATAAGCATTCTCTTTGACAGATTTCTCTTCGGGTCTTGACGTCAGAGATTTTTAGTTTTCCATTAACGTGTTTTAATGCCACGGTTGTTTTCCGCATATTTATTTCTACTGCCATGGTTTTCTTGATGACCGGATCGATAATATATAGATAAAGGCAGGAGCCATGCGTGGGGTACACTATCGTATGCCTTTTGGTAATCAATCCAATCAATTCTACTATGTCTCTGCTTCTTTCTACAGTCCTCAACGATGGCCTTATTGATCAACAATTGGCGCTTGGTGCCTAAACACTTCCTCCTGCAAAATGCTTGTTCTTTTTCCAGGTATGCTCTAGAGGAGAGCTGTTCGTGGATGCTGTCTGCTACCAAGCCAGTGAAAAGTGTGTATGTTGTAGTGAGGCAGCAGATCGGTCTGTATTTTGTAGGGTTTTGTGTTTCACTCGTTTTGGGTATGATGGTCGTATCACCTTTTACTAGTTATGCTGGTGTGGCCTCCTCACCCTTCAACAGTCTATAATGGCTATGAAGTGTTGTTAGTTTCTTCAGCCAGAAATTGAATATATTGTCTATTTTTGTTATTTTGAAATGGATCTAGCTTTCGTTTTATCATTCCTAATGTTATCAATGGCTCTGGCATTACTGCCTTGTTTTTGTTACATCGAGCTATGTATAAGATCCACTTGGCCACTAGGTTGCATGATCCCTCATTCTCAAATATAGGCATCCAGTAGTTTTTTAGCTCCTTCTCTTCCGGTGGCTTTCCCACCGTTATATTCTCTCCCAACAGATTTCGGTAGAATAGTCTTGTATTTTTTTTGAACTGTCTGTTCTCAATTTTCGCTCTGTGTTTGTTATCCTTTTCTTGAATTCTTTTGGCAAGTGCTGGGATTCTGCCTCTAAGTTTCATCGCAACATTTTCAATTCCTTCTACATTTCCTTGGTATTTAAAACTAAGTCTGCAGATGGTGTTCCTCAGCTGCCCCTGCACTGTAGAGACAGCAAAGAATTGTTTGATTTAAGAACCTTCTTTTCTGCAAACGTGAAGTTGTTTCTGGAGCTTCAGTTTCCACGGTGATGTTGTGGCTCGTGCTCTGGACTCCTATTGCTTTTTCAATTGAGGGAGTGTTTTCCTAACGATGTAAAGCCCTGTAGTGTATGTTACTTGATTCAGCTCCGTGAGGGATATGTTGGATGAAACAACTCTTTGGAGAGCGATGTTTACGTTCTGTATTACTGCCTTGGTAGCTCTTAGGGCTTGGGTTTTGGGAAGTTGATGTCTTTCTTTCAGCCTCATAATCTGGCCTTCCTCAATTGTATTCCCAAGCTCTTCTTTCAAGGCCAATTTCTCATCATCTGGTTCCAGTAATTTCTGAGGTAATGATGGGGATTAAGTTGTTATCAGTGGCCTCGGTGATAGTGGTGAAAGAAAATCTTAAGTTCAATGAGGGGCTATCTTCTGATTGTAAATAGACAGCTGATGGTGGTGGTATACATGTCGGGGAGCCCCTTGCTAAAGAGGATTCTGGTGTTGATATAGCTGTATGGTGGGTTGTCATGAACCTAGATTTTTTGTCGGCTTAATCAATAGGTCACTGGTAATGTGGTTTCTGCTGTATCTGTGGTGTGCTGTTTTGAACGATGATGGAATTGTGGGAATTTTGATGGGGCTTTCAAGTTGACATTGATTGGTTCTTATGAGGGCTGCTATCTTTGATGTCATATAGTCAAGCTCAGCTTCATTGAACATGCGCATGCTGTTATATCTTTGGCAAGTTATACTTTGGGGTGGAACATTTCTCATGCCTGGACAAAAGTGGAAGAATAATTCCCTCAAGGTCTCTGTTCTTTTTTTTGTTTAGTATATTTTGCTTGAGCATATTTCATAGTCCATAACAGTGCCCATTTTTCTTCCTTCTCCACCCCAGACTTTTGTCTGCGTCTAGTTTCTTATTCCCTGATAGGAAGGTAGTCTTCTTCAGCACCTCTAATGACTGCATTTTTTATAAAAGTTCTCGTTTTCTGTTATATATATTCCCACTTGAGAAACAAGCGATCGTAGGCGGGCAACCGGTGTATTTTCTTCTCTTCGGGGAAGGTGGATTCTTGAATTTATTGGCAAGGATTTTATTCGATTGTTTTGCTCTACTTTTCAAACCTTGAGTAGAGGTAGCAAAACAATAGCACATTCGTTTGTGTAACAGTCCATGGTTGGGATTTTTAGCTTTTTATGTTTCTTTTTTGTTGCTGCATTTGATGGAAATAGTGGACTAGGATTTTCTGCCTGAAAGCCTGATGGTTGACACTGGTTGGCCTCTGTCATGACTGGAGCACCATTTCTAGAGACAGGAAATTTCACAGCATTGCTTATTCCTGCCTGCTGTATGAACCGGTTGGTTGGCCCTTTTTATTCTGGGTGCCAGCCTGCCAGTAGTTATTTTCCTTTTTATTAATATTTTTATCATTCATTTCCTCATTGTCAACTGCTTCTAATTCCTTATTCGAAGCTGCCCTCTTTTAATAGAGGGTGTGCCCCGTCTGACATTCGGGAGACGTGCTAGATGGCTTGAGAGACAGCACACCATTTTTTTTAATATGTCAGAGTTTACTTCAAATAAAAATATCTTGATGTCAGAGTTTCTGACAAACCCATGTACAGCGAGACCGGAGACACCCGAGGGTGGTGTCTAGTAGGCATTCAAGTTTCACTGAATATGTCTTTGGAAATAATACTGAAATCTGATATCATTTAAATGACTTATGTATGTAATGTTGTAAAGGGCACTGAAGCAGATAATGTTTGGAGTCATATAAATACCAAATTAAATATTTTCCAAATTATTTCAGAAAAGATCGTACACCAAATAATCGTTGTTTGAAGTATTTGAACTAAAAAAGATAATGTTCTAATTTGGTTGATCTTAACTCACTTTATGTCGGGAATTAACTCACTACAATGAAGATTGCCTAAGCATGAAACATCGATGTATGTAGGTAATACATAATTAATATTTATTTATACACAAACGGGGGCCTTTACTAAAGCCGGGCACTCTGAGAAAGTGTAATGGCAAGCAGTACTACTAGCTACATTGCAAGAGCCACAACTGTTTGTTGTTCGTGATCACTATTCACTGCTTGTTGTAAATAGTCAGCAACGTGGCTTTTTACAAAGTTTGATTTTAAGCTAATTGGCGGTGGCCGACTGAAAATCAGTGGCGATTTGTGATCGGGGTTCGCGCCCGCAGACCGTCGGGAATTAACTCCATACACTGAAGATTGCGTAAGCATGAAACATCGATGTCTGTAGGTAATAAATAATTAGTATATATACATATGAAAAGATAGAGATAGAAAAAAGAAGACTGATTCTGATTCCGTTCGGATAAAAACAGTATCAAGTAAACATTTGATTTACATCTCGAGATTGCTTAATATCTATTTCGTTGAGATTGTGAATTGCCCTAAAAAGTATTTTTTATCGAATGAACAGCTAATGTTACGAATTGAAATTTACTTGGAAACGATCGTACGTAAGATAATCGGTGCGTTTGAATTCTTGGAACTAAAATAGATAATGTTCTAATTTCGTTGATCTCAACTCACTTCATATATATATATATATATATATATATATATATATATATATATATATATATATAGTAAGCTATGAAAATATATTGATAGCAATTAAGCTACACAGAGGCTCCGGCGTTTCATACCAGGGGGAATCTTAAGGCAAGCTCTACTTACGTATCGAGCACTGTTGAAGTAAATACAGAAAATTGTTACCTAAAAACATACATCTCTTCATAAAATGTCATGTAGATACATGAAATAGTTATATATATATATATATATATATATATATATATATATATATGGATGACAAGTAATTGCACATGAACTTTGATTATAAGTTTTGTCCTAAAATAGATAGTTTATCATAGCAGTTGGTATGTTTTTTTACTGTATTCGGAAATCGCTAACATCGACTCTAGCTGTTGTGGTGATAACGATTTTAGGTTCTACTGTTGGGCTCAGCGTTGGTTCTTATTTACTTCACATTTACAGAACCGCTGACACTCACGGCGGGCCGAACCCCATTAATATCAATTCCTGCTTATGATCGCTTACATTTCGTAGTTTTGATTCTCTGAGACGGATTGTAGGTTAATTTCTCTCATACGCTCGGTTTGTCAGATTAGATACTTTCAGTTTCTTCTAAAGTTATGTAACATGGATTGCATGTCCCAACCACGACGGCGGTAGATTCTTCACGCCATATATAATTGGTTAGTGGAGCTTACTACATACGGTTAATCATTCGGGCTATGACAGAAACAACACATTCACCTACTTAAACAATTTACATATATCTATTAAAATATATAGACCGTACGTAAAGCAAAGTTTACAGGCTTTGTGGGTGCAAGTGAATTTACAGAGTCTTTTAAAATGAGTTCTTATAAATGAGTATTGTGTGAGAAATTTAGCGCTTCTAATGTTTAGTGAAATTACACCGGTAAAAAATTCCAATTTAGTGTTGATCCGCTATTCCGAATATTGTTTGTACATGATAAAAATCCGAAAGTAGGTAAATGTCGTTCTTTCAGGCAGTGATTGGTCATTCTCGAAATAGTAATTTAGTTCATTATTTATTAATTTGTTTTGAAGTAAGAGTCTAATGTTTTGATTGAAAATCGATATAAGCCTATTAGATACTTTGTATTTTGTTGTTAATGTTGACAATCAACATTAATAATTCGCAATTCTTATATAGTCTAGGCCTATTTTGGATGGGTAAATCGTAATAACCGGATGGAAAGCCAGATTGATAGACAATTTAGTAATGTTATTTATATTGCATGAGCTTTTGTCCTGAAGTATATTATATACTAGCGAGAAGATACGACAGGGGGAATATCATTTTGCTAGGCTTTGAGGATATTATAATGTTGAATGAACATATACGAGACTGACCCCAAAAGAGTAAGTACTGACTGAGAGGATTACATCATAAAGAACGAATACAACCTACTCTTCCCCCCTCCCCTCTCCTAAAAAGGAGGAGTAAATTCCTGAAAGATAATATCATGACAACAGAATAGATTGGAAACTAATCCGAAGTGTATGGTATCAAACATATATTATACTGCCCCCCCCCCAATAGAACGTAATGGCTGGGAGAATTGTGTCATAACAAATGAAAATATACTACAAAACCTCCAGAAGAGGGAATAAAGCCTAGGAGGATAGTTCCCCTCTCCTAAAAAGGAGGTTGAAATGCCTTGGAAGATGGTACTTTTAGGAACGAAGATATACTACACTAACGTAATGTCTACTAGCATAGTATCATGACAACATATATTACAATATGCCCACCAAAATAGAGGACATAATACCGTGGAAGACTCGGTATCTAAATAGAGGTAATAAAAACAAAATAAAAAGGTAGTTCTTGGAAGGATGGTTTCTACAGAACAGGTACATTACACCATGCCTCAAAATAGGATGTAATACCTAGGAGGTTTACACGAACCACCTTTAAGAAAAGAAGAAAATTATGGTACTAAAGGTCTTATAAATGAATCAATACTACAATAATATAATACAATAGTAATACATTTAATGATTTTCAATTTATTTTTAAAGGCTTTTTCATAAAAAACATGATTTATATAGTACCTTGGCCATGTCGCTAAAATAAAAGTGTAATACCTGTTCTTACCATCTCGGCAACAGAATGCGTTTAACAATCGACGAATTTATTACATATAAATCAGAACATTTTACAATAAAAATTACACATGTATATTACTATATTTACTAGAAACTGTTTAAAAAATAAATATGCGAATAAAGAATATCTTAAAAGGTTTGTAGTTATTTGAAGATTACTATATATATATATACATATATATATATATATATATATATATATATATATATATATATATATATATATATATATACTGGATTACAAAATCGTATGCTGTATCATTTGAATAATAAGTTCCCTTTTGATATTAATAGAGTCAGGATAGATTACATAAACTTTCGCATTTATTCCTTTCGTAAAACTGCATTAAAAATCGTGGCTTTCCTATCTATTTCTATTTCTGTCATAACATACACTGAATATGTAGCTATTTTCCCTGTAAGTTTTGTTTCCTGTAGTAGTTAATGAAATATCTCACATCTGAGTCGATATTGTACTTTTATTAACACATGGAAAACCCGTTTTGTATGAAATATCGTTGTCATATTTCGGCAGGTGCACCGCATTTTTACGTAGCCCACCGTGAGCAAGTTAAAAAGCGAGCCTCAAATGCAATTGACCTTTAACATTCGTAAAATTACAAACTCATGTAATATAAACGTGATGTCGCCAGTCTTACTTTTACATTTTCAATTTGTCTGACAGCAAGATGTGGGATAATAGAATTTCGGTATTTGGTATCACATCACATTGTTTCATCTCGCTAAAAAAATCTTACACTGTATTTATCCACATCATGCCACATTTTTTAACTTGTTCAAATCTCATTGTTTTTCTCCAACATAAATTCAATTATAGCGTCGAGATTCGGTTCCATTTCGATTTCATTTCCCGGGGAATTTTTTCATATAATATAAATTTCACTAAAATAGGATATAGTTTGTATTAAAAGTGGTTCAGCCCCCGTAGCTCTCTTAGGTAAAGATAGGACTTAAAATTCTAGACCAGTTCTATATTTTTCTCTAGAAAATATTATACTTATTATTTATATTTCATGAAAAAATAAGATATATTTTAAGTTATGAGCTCATAGTCTCCTTAAAGATGCACTCATAGATTCTAGAAAACTTATATTGTTTTTCCTGGTAAATATTACATCAGAATATACATTTTATATTTTTGAGACGAGAAAACATTTTCTTCGATTTCATATAATTTTATTAAAAAGAATCGCAAGCATAATCGAAACCGCGCGCTCGATGTTTTCAGTTTGATACTTTCTGAACTGAGTAAGGCAGGAATTTGCTAAATCGTCTTTTAAAATTTAAATCATAAATATATTCTTATTTTATGTGCAGAATGTTTGAAAAAAGCGTTTCTGTATTAAAAACACTAGATAGTAAGTAACAAGACTACTTCCATTTTACAAGGAAATCGTACTTTTATATTTGAAGTATACCCTCTTTCTTTCTAGCAAGAGACAGATACGCACCCGGATGATCTCTTGTATTGTATGGAACGTATAGAATATATGTATAAATCTTAATATATAGAGAACGATAAAGCGCGATTTTGATAAAGAGAGAACAGGACAGACAGACAAAAGAAAAGAAATGTTACATACTAAACATACCAAAGTGTTTCACGTATATTTTATTATACAACAGCAACATACATATTCCATAATCTCATATAATTTTATATTTAAAAATCGGGGGGAAAAATAAGGACGGCATACTCGATGCTATTATACTGACACTGGCTCAACTTTTAAAATTACACTCATAAGTAAATGTCTATGTTATGTGCAGAATGTTAGAAAAAGGTTGTAGTTCTTAATAAGACACTTAGAGATTTTGCACTACTTCTACTATGTATAAGATAATTCTACTACTGCATCCAGCGTTACATTTTAGGTACATTTTCAAATTTGTTTATTTATAAACAGGCATACATTCAACCACTGACGATCACTTTTTACATAGAAGATATAGACGGCATAGATAGATCTAGATATATAGAGATAGGTATATAGACAGAGAGAAGAACAGAGACGAAGATCGACGAACAGAAAGATATACGGACAGACGAATATTCGTTACGTACTAAATACACCCAAATTCTGCATTTTTATTTTATTATCTTATATTTAAGAAGAGGAAATATATGATTTGATTTTAAATAATTGTATTTTAAAAGGTCAGACAGAGGCAATATCAAAACCACAGAGTCAATGTTTAGTGTCTGATAGTTTCCCAACTGAGAATTTCAAACAGTTTCAAGTTGTCTTTTAACATAACATTCATAATTAAAGTCTTATTTTCGACGCAGAATGTAAAAAATGACCGTAATTGAAAAAAACTAGGCACCAATCGAGTCAAGATTATTTTACTTTATTTTATATGGAACATTCAACATGTGTATAAACTATTATAATGTTCGGTGCAATCTCTAGTCTTCATTTCTATGAACTAACAGTCACACACACTGACACTCGATGTCATTGTATAGAAGTAATAGAAAATATACATCGATCTAAATATTTAAAACACAATATAGAGAGCGATAAATAGAGAAAGATAAGGGCAAACAGACTGTTAGACTGACAGAGAGGCGTTACGTACTTAATATAGACCCATTCTTAACTTATATTTGATTATATTTACAAATAAGAAAGAAAGGTTCTTAGATGTTATATCATTTTTGAAAAGCGGCAGATAGAGTCGAAATTGAACACTTGACGTTTTCACTCTGACACTTTACCTAGTAATCAATTCTAGACATGTGTTACGCCATCTTAAAAAGAAAACTCGTATACAAAAATAGGAAATAAGTCTTAGATATTTTAAGAGGGTTCTCAACCTAATGATGATATTCGGCACATAAAAGAAACACGTACATGTTAGAGACGGTTTTCATTAGTTCTCCAGAGAATATTATACGTATGATATGACTTTCATCAAAATAGGATATGTTTTAAGTTTTAAAAAAGGTTGGCCCCATAACTCCTTTAGTTTATGAGGTCACATAAAGATCCGGTACAACTTCATTGAATTCCCCAAAGAAATATTATAATTGCATTTCATAAAAATAGGATATATTTACAATTGTATTGTGGTATTCCCGTATAGCTCCCTTTGGGGTGCACTTAGTGTATCGAAGAAAACTTCTATTGACTTGCCTGTTAAATAATAAGTTTATACTTTAAAATATTATTTACATTTACTTTCTCTCTCTCTCTCTCTCTCTCTCTCTCTCTCTCTCTCTCTCTCTATATATATATATATATATATATATATATATATATATATATATATGTAAAAATAAAAATGGAATAAAGAATAAGCAATTCAACAACTAACAAAAATAAACTCAAAAACTCATCTTGTAAAGTTCCACCGAGATATTTCGGTCGTGGATACGACCATTTTCGATCAGTTAATAAACTTTATTTCAAAACGGAAAAGTTTTCAAATTCATACAGAGAATGCGATTGGAAGAAAATGTCACGTGCAGAGAACAACAAAACGGGGAGAAAAAGGAATGCGAGGAATGTTATAAAAAGAGAAAGAAAAAGAAGATGAACAAGAAGAAGAAAGAGATACCTATCAACCAGAATGTTGGGAACGTCAGTTGAAGAAGACGAAACGAAGAAGAAGAGAAAGCGAGAGCAAACGTGAGAAAGGGTAAATCGACATGTTTTTGTCGAAACCTATTAAAGAATTAAAAAAAAAAAAAAAAAAAAGAAAAAGAGAGAGAGAAAAAATCAGTGCTTAGATATCGCCTGCTGATTGAATTCGGGCTGAGAACGTCAACAGTCTACAGGATTAGTAGTAATTGGAGTAGTTATCGTCGAGGGACGAAACAAGGGAAGAGGAGGAGGCAGGGGAGGGGAAGGGGAAGAAGAGAGACAAGGGTTAAAAGTTAGCCAGAGTCGTATTCATTTAGATTCATCTCGTATAAAATCGATCTAGCCGTAGGAAAATAAATATTATAGAAGCCTTGTCTTTGGGCAATGGTGTTCTTATGACATAGGATCAGACAGGATTCTGTGAGACGTCGAAGTTTGGTGTCATGAATATTTTTGATAGGGATTGCCTTATGGGTATTGAAGTGGTGGCCGGAAGAAATCATATGAGTGCATAGTGCATTTGAGGTATCGCCGTTTTTTATGGCACGATTATGTTCATATATTCGTTTCTTCAACGGACGTTGTGTCTCGCCGAAATATATTTTTCCACAGTCGGCGCAGGGAAGAGTATAAATACCAGCTGTAGTGGGTGATGAAAGGACTTTATTTTTGTTTTTATGCATTTGTAAAATGTTTTTGATGGTGAGTGAGGTAGCTTGGATAATTCTAAAACTATGTTGTGAAAGCGAAGAAAAGAGATGTGTGTTACGAGAGTTAGTGGGAAGGAAAACATTCCTTAATATGGATTGTGTTGTATTAGGAGATGTATTAGTATTTTTTATCTTTTTTAGATGTATTTGAAACGCTTTCTTTTTAGCGGAAAGAATGACGTGTTTGGGATATTTTAAAGTAGTTAGAGAGGATTCTATTTTATTATATTCCTGAGAGAGATGTTCAGGGCTGCAAATACGCAGCGCCCTGAGATAAAAACCGATTATCATGCTATTTTTTATATAGTTATTATGATGTGAATAATAATGTAAGTAATCATTTTTGTTGGTTGGCTTGCGATGGACTTGAAATGAAAGGCTGTTATTGTTTTTGAGGATGAGAATGTCAAGGAAAGCTAAAGAATTGTTTTGTTCACTTTCGAAAGTGAACTTAATGGAAGGTTCGACTTTGTTGAGAGCTTGTGCTAATGTTTCTATTTTATGACTATTAGGTAGAAAGATTAAAATATCGTCAATATATCTGAAATAGGTAGCATTTTTAGGGATACGGTAAGAAAAAGGACCGATTTCGAGGAATTCTAAAAACAGACACGCTAATACGGGACTAAGGGGGTTCCCCATAAGTAAGCCGAATTTCTGTCTATAATAGTCATTGTTGTATTTAAAGAAAGTAAGAGAAGTTATGTTCCTAATGATATCTATGATGCTTTTGATTGGGAGAGAACAAGAGAAATTTATTTTGTTTAAGTGTTTGGAAAGTAGGTTGATGCATTTTTTTACGGGTGCATCAACCTACTTTCCAAACACTTAAACAAAATAATTTTCACGACCACAAAACACAATTTGGAAAAAATAATATTTCAAACCGATCAAATTAATCAAAATAATGCTTACTATGAAAAATTAAACGCATACTCTCTTTGCTTTACGGACATTTCATCACACTTTCCTTTTCAGTAAAAACAACAAATTAAAAAAAACTCCATTTTTGCTCACCAACGTTGTAAATCACTAACGACCGGGAAGACAGCATTTGAATTTTCAACACATTACCGTCTACCCCATTTAAACGGAGCAGACGTAAACAATAAACTATTGCATGTTGTATTTTCAGTCAGGCGAATGACATCACACAAGAGCAAGTTCGTCAGCGTGGTGGTAGCCTTGCTGTCCAAGTTGTGGGCGAGCTGACCAATTTATCTACCATAAACATGTTTTCATCTGTTGCTTTTATACATCTTGAAAACTGACCAGACTTTCGTTATTTAATTAATTCGGACAATTTTACTTCATTCTAAACATTAACACTTTATCCACGTGTCTTGGTAATGCAAGCTGCTGTAATCTCTTATATATATATATATATATATATATATATATATATATATATATATATATATATATATATATATATGTTATAGTATTTTAAAAAATAACATAACTTGTATACATATACTGGAAGTGGAGCAATCCTTGACCAACTCCAATGACCATCCAGTTAGATTTTTAGTAACACATAAAAAGATAATTCTATTGTTTGTCACTATATGATATATACGTAGAAGGCGTGTTGGGATAAATGTACCTAAATCGATTAAATAATTGAACTATAAATGTATTCCACTGAGTAGATTCCTTGATTTTGGATCCACTGGTGACCCCGACGTGATCTGGATGCTATTTCCTGAAGCTAGTAGCCAGCTTTGAATTCCCATGATAATACTATCACGATAAATGTCACCAGCATCCATTTATCCTGGGTTCAAAAGTTTCTGGTTGCATCTTTATTTCAAGAAACCTTCCTATTTCCTGTTCAGTTTGTTTTAAAGATAATCTGTTAACCATTGTGCTTAATCTGCTTTTTATTAGTTCAGTGAATGCATCTATTTCAAATGTGTCTACTTTCACACCAGGTAATCGTGTTGTGTTCTGTCGACTGTATTTCGCATATCGCAACAGCCTTATCTCAAAATGTACCACGTTTATGAAATGGTTATATGTTACATGATGCCATCAAACCTATTTTAGTACGCACATCTCAAAGTGTTAAGCTAATAAATGAGACGTGTGTACCCACACTCCTCTCTTAATTACACACAGTTTCTATATCTAATATACAGACTCTCCAACACAAATAAACACAACTTTACGTCTCTCTCGTACACACGGTCTCTCTCTATAACACAGACGCACACACAACATATATGTTCCTCACACACACTCTTTCATCGCATGTCTATTTATCCCCACTGTACTTATTCGCATGCTATCTTTTAGACTGAACTTGTCGTTACATATTCCGTTGTAGTATAAATATGTTGTCGTATATAATATGTTGATGACGATAATGGGTCTTTTCCAGACGTCAACATACGTCATCTTTTTATTTCGGTGCTCAGGCAGATCTTCCAATAGTCGTCAATAGAAACAGGTGTCATCCGGTATAATTATTTTTCAATGAAGCCATTAAAGGTCGGTGACTGAGAAGATGAGTTTTGAAAGAAAAACACAGTGAAATATCAAGTGGATCCATGGTAAGCCTTTGAAACGTGATGGTGCAAAACCTGGAGTTTATTAGAACACAGATTAGGTGTACTTTCGAAAGTAAAATGTCGAACAGTCATTAAAGAGTGTGTGAATAAATAGTTTTCATCATAAGGTCAACGTAATCAGTATATGATAAAACACGAATAACCAGCATAACGGATATTACTTCAATACTCATGAGCTGCCGAAATATATCAAGAATGTATATTGTATAGTTTTACAAATAATACTGACCGATTTCCCTACTATCATACACAAATTCGATGGCATATACAGATGTATTAGCAGCATTAAGATTATTTATTTCAAACAATAACATCATATTTAATGTTAAACCAATATGTTTTCTTTGTTTTCTTTTCGTTGTCTGATTAGATTACATTTATTGGCTCCAATCACATTTATACATATGTGCTGATATTGTAAACGTTAAACAACTAATAGGATGGTCGGATATTAAAAGACATTCTTAATATCTAATATTTTTTAATGTGGCAATTGAACAAAAGTTTAATTGTTCTTAAGTTCTAGCTGTTCCAAAAAGGTAAATCTTAGAATCGGTGTACCATTGAACTCACAATATTACCACCTTTGTCGCCTTGTGACAAATTCATTAAACACTTTGGCAAATGTCCGCGCTGCAAATTATTCTTGGCGGTAAAAGTAAGTCTTGTTATTGATAATGTCTAGTTCAGTGTAACTCGATTGGAAGCGCGCCGAAAAATGTGTAAAAACGGACGGGACGAATGTTAATGTAACGCCTGAAGGTAAAAGTTGCCTACTTTGTAAAGGCTGGATAAAATGCATGTGCAACTTATGTAGATACAACACATGCGCTTACGCATGTAATGTTAAGAATTCGTCATTGAGATCATTGACTTGATAGCAATAGTTGAGGTGTAAATGTAGGATTGGAAAAAGTAAAAGTAGTGGGATGAAATAAAGAATTTGTGAATATAGCAGACGTGATATGGGGCCATAACGAAACGGTGCTACGATAATCAAAAGTTTACGAGTAACAGAGGGTAACTAAAGATAGTTATTGCAATGACTAGATATACTAAAAGACGAATCAGTGAATATCTAAGAAAAAATAAAAGCTAAAACATAAAACAACTTCATTATAATGGAACCATTACATCAGTTGTGCTAACACACACAGATGCCAAACGGTAGAGAAAAGTGCGAGAGTTGTAGAATTCAGTTTTTTTCTGGCGTGTTAGAATGCTTATGGTTCTAAAGTTTTCTCAGCTGATCAGTTTCCCTTTTTCGGGGCTGTTTTTCGCGTATCGACTAGTGTGCTAATAGCTTAGCGTTACCTGCGCAGTAGTAAAGAGAAACGCGAATTCCTTAATGTGGTTTTATAATGATAATGTCGAAGTTATACCTAGCATATAAGCCGGCCCTTTGAAATTGGTCAGCGGATGAAAAAAAAACATATATTCTAATACTAGATGCTTATTAATAAAAATGATGTTAGAAAGTCAAAATACATCATAATATAGTGCATCTGAGCACCTGCTATTTTGTAACATTCACGAATTGCGACGAATCGCGTTTAAATATATCGAGCCGTCTTTGGCAAATGAATGAAATGATCTGTGATTAAATTACAATCTATGATAATACTTTTATCAGTAAAAATAACTTTTCTTTAACCGTTCGGCATGTTTGTTTGTCAGAACAACTGATGTAATTGTGTTGAATGGTGGCAGATGAGAAATTTATTGAGCTTTATTGCAATGGTAAAGCAGACTATTGTCATAGTATGGTGTTCACGTAGGTCATGACGTAGGGGATTACTTCTCGAATCTTATTGTATCTGTTAATGAGATATGAATATATTAATCCAATGTCAAACGGGTTGAAACATTGTTGGTGACTTTATGTCCGATGCATAACAATTATATAATTGACTTGTCGCCTAATCCGATATATTCATTGGCAAACTTCATCGGCGAAAATATAAAAGAACCCCTCCAGAAACAGTATTTACATTTGTTGTGCAAAAAGAGCCTCTAGGCGAGAGTTTGACAAAAAAGCAAAAGTAATGATCACGTGAGATGTCGTTACTACGTCCGCACGCGACGTGACGTTGCACGTCAAAAATACAAATTCACTAGTGGATCCGACTGACGGGTATGTAAAAATAACAACACTGACAGAAACACAGATAAGCCATATAGAAAGCATTCCACGGCCCCCTGCTCATCTTAGTCTCCATGGTAAGAAGAGAGAAAACCGCTAGTTTTAAATTACACACAATTTCATACACTAAAAGGCAGCACACACACGCACATACTCTACTGAACTCACATGCACACATGTACACGCACATACATACAAATAACTAAAGAAACAGCAAGTAAGTATAAACACAATGTATTGCGGACTGATCTTACACACACCGACACACGCATATATTTACTGACAAAACAAACAGATATATACTCACACTTATATACCCCAGGTTTTTTTCCAAATTCGAACATTTTATAAACAACAATATTTTACAGTCATATATATATAACTATATATATATATATATATATATATATATGTATATATATATATATATATATATATATATATATATTTATAGAAACATTATTGGTTACATATGTGCATACATGTTTCGGTGGCACTCTTCAAAGAAATTCAACATTTGCAGACCTAGGATTCCAGAGAAATGGGATGGATTTTGAAGACCTTTCTCCTCTAGATACATCTTTGTTTGAGATTGGTTATTTTCTATTTCTTATGAATTAGTATCGGATTACCTATTTTACTTGTGGACTCTTTGAGTTAGTTCCTACCTTTTTTTTTATCTTTTTCATTCTTTTTATGACCTGCCTATCCTTTTTTCCTTGTTTTTTAACCTGCTTAGCTTGGATTTAACCTTCCAAGTTTTACAAACCCATTTAGGTATACATATCTTATCTATATATAAAATACACACATGTAAACAAATTTAATAGATACACAAGTACATATAAACAAACAGACATAAATATACCCACACATCTAAACATAGACCCACAAACAGATCCACTTTCAAGATAAAATATATTTAAAATACATACGTGCGCATGAATATACTTTCAGTATATAATCCACTTTCAATATATAAAAATAATTTCAATGCAAGAAATAGCCACAAGTAAATACATAAACACACACATATACATACATGCACACACATACATATATATATATATACATATACATACACATATACATACATATATATATATATATACACATGCACATACACACATATATGCATATATCCATAACGCAAATCTACAAATATATACATATATATATATATATATATATATATATATATACATACACTTTCAAGCGTAAATAGTTGTTATTAAAAATATGTACTTACACATACATATACATACACATACACACGCTTAGCCAACCCACACCTATATATATATACATACATATATATGTATATATATACACAAATATACATGTATACACATACAAAGTGCACACAAATAAATAAATAAATATATACAAATACATACATAGAATATATTACGCAGACTATACAAATATAAAGACTAAACATATATATATATATATATATATATATATATATATATATATATATATATATATATATATATATATATAGAAAAGAGGGTAGTGCAGTATTAGTGCAGTTCCAACGAGAGAAAAGTATATATGTAAAGGAGTAAGGCTACCAACATTTGTAGAATGTTTTTTTTCTCAACATTTATTTATTATTTGGTTGTTTTACCATTTTATAATTTTATATTTCTGTTGTTTTACCATTTTATAATTTTATATAACGCGTTTCAAGCGGTGGTCCGCTTTCATCAGATATGTAAATCCATATATATATATATATAGCTTGATATACACAACATACATACACAACGTATAGATATATAGATATATTTACATACATACATACATACATACATACATACATACATACATACATATAAACATATATACACCAGACACATAGGCAAATAAATATGCCCATTAACCAACATATACCTACACAAGGAATTAATATAAAATAAAATTAAAATTAAAATACAACTTTTGCAGTAGTATAAACATACTCGAATACATAAGATATCAGTTAAAGTATTCATACCCGTACATACACATATATTTCGATCCAATTATACACACACACGCATGTATACATACATACATACATACATACATACTTACATACATACACATATGCTCATAAATACATATACATTCATACACAAACCATAAATTATATACGTATACACCCTTACAGATACACGCACACTTTCATACCCATATAACATGAATATACATACACTCATTATATATGCATACAGACACAGTGCACACACATATGTATGTGTATACAGATCTCTGCATGCATGCACACAAAACAGACCCACATGTACACAAATATATATAATTCAGTAATTGAAACCATTCAATATTGCTCCAATCTATCTCAGTTTAAATTACTTACATTTAAAGATAAATAAAATAAAGACAAGCAAACTAATAAAATATAGCGCATGTAATTACATTAGTTAATTCTATATATACCTAAACACATACACACACAACCCACCCACACATATTTACATATACATATGCATACATATATACACATACATACATATATACGTGGTAACTATGCGTATGTGCTGAAAACATTATTATAGGTTGATGTGTAGTGATTTTTTGATAATATAGATAGTATAAGTTCAACATTCTAAAGACATCAGAATTTTTAATTAAATAATGATAATAATGATATGAATTAAAAATAAAAAATAAAATAAAAAATAAAAATAAGAAAAAAAAACATAAAAAATAAAAAATGATAAAAATAATCAGTAAAAAATAAAAAAATAAAAAATAATAATAAAAATAAAAAATAAATAATAATAATAAAAAATAATAAAACATAAAATAAAATTTTAAAAAAGATTAAAAATTAAAAATTGAGTATGTGTTATACTAACAATAAAGTAACAGTCAGTAGAGTGATAGTAGTTATTCGTAATCCAAAGTCTGCTTAGCGTGTGCTCCTTTAAATGTTTGCAGTTCAAACTCGTTTCGTTTTTGACGTTGAGATATTTTTCTCTGTCTTTAAATTTAACAATTTCAAGTTTCTCACCCAGGCATAAGAAACAGGGTGAGGTGAGTGATCTACATGTGTTCGCCTTTCTTATTATGCTCCATCTAATTATTGTGTTTTTTCTTCTCGTCTATCAATTTCCAGAAGTATCGGTCCAGCGAAGTGTTATTGTATTTTTTATTTCTAAAGTATAATTCATGCGTGTAATACCTATCTTTAAAACTTCTTGACGTGCTTCCTATATAGAACTTACTATCGCCTGGATTTTCAGTAGTGTAGATTTCCGCACGATATATTACTGATGCGGTGACGCAATTATTTTGTAAGGGACATTCATCCTGTCTCTGACAGTTACAATTGTCCGTGGTAGGATTACCTTCAATATCACTATTAGTATCATTCCTTTTAAATATTTTATTGTTATGTTTTTAATTATTCTTTCAATGTTGTCTGTGCAACTATAACTTAGTTTTAATGTATTCTTATTAAATAGCTTATGGAGTGTGTTACCGGGTGGGAAGTGTTTTTTTTATAAGTTTTAGAAATGTGTTACCAATTTTTGTTTTAACATCATATCGAATGGGGTGTAAACCAGATTATTTTCCTGCCTCTGTTTCTAGAGTTGCTAGCATTTGTAGTTTTATTTTTATATTTTATATGGCATTTAAGTACCCGCTAATCTTTAAGGCAGTGTTGTAAATATTTTTATAGTTGTTAAACGTGGTCTCTTCTGATGAGTTATTGCTAATTCTACTTTCTATTGACTTTGGTATGTGTTTAATTATTGAAGGAGTTTTCTTTCATGAAGGGTTTATATTTGTTTTCAGTTAGGTTAAACGAAACATCAAGGAAGTTAACTTGCTTGATATTGCCGGTAATTTCAACCTTAATCCCTAGTTTATTCATTTCTTTATGGATTATCTTTCTTATCTTGTCGCATTTCGCGCAAGTAGATTCCTTGCCGACCATTAGGCCATCATCGCTATATAAACCTATATCCCCTACATCTATGTAATTATTCATGGTAATATTTCTTAATATATATAGTCCTACTATATTTTTGCTTGAAAGTGGATCTGTGTGTGTGTCCATGTTTAGATGTGTGGGTATATTTATGTTTGTTTGTTTATATGTACTTGTGCGTCTATTAAATTTATTCACATGTGGGTATTTCATATATAGATAATATATTTATATCTAAATTGGGTTGTAAAACTTGGATGGTGAAATCCAAGCTACGTAGGTAATTAAATCAGGAAAAACGGATAGGCAGGTCATAAAAAGAATAAAGAAGATAAAACAGATATGAACTAACTCAACTGGTCAACAAGTAAAATAGGTAATCCGATACTAATTACTAAGAAATAGAAAATAACCAATTCCAAACAAATATTTATTTAGAGAAAGGTCTCCAAATCTATCCCAATTCTCCGGAATCCTTGGTCTGATGAGGTTGACTTTCTGTGGAGAGTGCAACCGAAACATGTATGCACATATGTAACCAATATTGTTTGTATAAATAAAAATGTATACTTATGAACAGCTCAAATTGTATTTGAGCACTTTTTATAAACCCTTGAGTTTCAACGGATTTACATCTACAGAAACTAATACAATACATGTACTATATATATATATATATATATATATATATATATGTGTGTGTGTGTGTGTGTTTATCTACATAGGTATACGTTTTATCTTAACGGGAATCGTCAGTGTAGAGATAATTATTCATACCGGACGTAAGACTCGAACCCCGGAGCACGAGTCATGTTTATGATTCAAATTCCGACGATTTTGCCAACATTGTCACAATCTACAACTCAGTAAATACCCGAAATATTAAACCTTTTAAAGGCAGCCAAGAAAAGAGAGTGTTCAACAGCTGAAAAAAACGTATATATATATATATATATATATATATATATATATATATATATATATATATATATATATATATATATATATATATATATATATATATATATATATATATATGGGAAGAGAAGGATGAAGGTAATCCGACGTGATGGTAAAATGAAAAAGGAAAACCAAAAACTGGATGTTTTTTTATGTGTACATCAACGTTTCGTCTTTATTTATAAGACTTCATCAGGATGATGATATAGGGAAAAGATATCATGCAAGCACGGATACATGTAGGGTAGACATGTTGGGAAGAAAAATAAAATAAAATGAAAAATAATGGCAGCGTCTAGCTGGACGTCCGTACTTGTTAGAGAATGAAAAATGAGTGGGAGAAAAAAGGGGAAGGGTGGAGGGAGCAAGGACTACTGTGGCTGGCGATGAGAGAAAGAGGTGGGGGATGAGCAGGGGTAAAATGGATGGCAGAGAGAGATTGGAGGAAGAGGGGGAGGGGGTGTTTGACCAGATGGCTGTGGTCGAGATTGAAGGGGAAGAGTGAGTTGGAATGTTTGTGTGTGTGGGGTGTATGCAGGGAAATGGGGATGGGTAGAGAGGGAGGGGGGGGGGCTGTGATTTTGGTGGATGGGCGAAAGTTATAGTCTTAGAGAGCGTTTGAAGAAAATGAGGGAATTTAAGAAGAGGTATGGGAGAAAATGGATGAGAGGGGGAAGAGGGAGGATTTGTCGTGATAGGGTGTGAAATATTTGAAATATTTGGAAAATGATAGCAATGAGTGAGGGATTGGAGTGGGTGGGGGAGGGGGGTGATTGAAAGGGTGGGTGAGGAATATATTTGAAATATTTGGAACATGAGAAAGTTTATTTGGACTGTAGTATTAAAAATGTGAGGGAAAAAAATGAGGAAAAATAAGAGAAGATTCAGGGAGAAAAGGGAAGGGTGTGGGTGAATGGAAGAGTGCCATAAGGTTAGAGATGAAAATAAAAGTTAGCCATGATCAGGCAAAAGACTTTGTTCTGTGAGGATGATCTTGCTTATTAAGGGTGATAGGTTAAAGAAACCATTTCGCTGCTTGATAGTAGTGGAGGATGTGATGAGTGCAGTTTCCAATAATCTTCGCCGAGATTTGTTGTGGATGTGTTTAGTGATTTTGGCTTGTTCAAATTTGAATGCATGACCATATTCTAGAGCATGGGAGAAAAGTGCACTAAGAGGGTTGTTGTTTTTTATATCCCTTTTATGTTCATTTAATCGTTTCTTTAATTCACGTTGTGTTTCTCCCACGTAGAATTGATGGCAATATATATATATATATATATAATTTACTGCAAATAAATAAATTGTGCAATAGCTGTTATTTAATATGTTTACCTATTATGTCTGATTCATGCCTCATGCAATTTTCTAACGTCTGTAAATTCCTAATTTTTCAAGTTCCATTTATTATTAAAATCAGTTTCCACAGTAGAGGTGACTCAGTTATTGCCAATATTCGACAAAATTATGTGTGACTAATTATCTATTATAGCATAAGGAAGTAAAAAAGGTCAGACACAAACAAATTCTCTCACGCTAAATATAATTAATACATCTGTCAATATGTAGCATATTTTTTTCTATAACCATTGTATCTCTTTCCTCCAAAACAATACGTTTTTTTCTTTATTTCCTCATTGATTACATTCAAATGTTTAACGTGGCTCTTAGCGCATTCAAAGGCCGCGATCAACGCTTAACACTAAAAATGTTGAGACTTTGTGTGAGTCAAAGCTTTGAAGACCCTCTGTAGGAACAAATGTAGAAGAGGTCAGTGGACTGATAGAGGCAGCTTTCAGTTCGTGTATATTAGTGGAAAACACACCATCATATGAATCATCTGCGTCGGTTCTACGGGATAACTGCAGTCAGGACAGTAACACTTCTTCAATAATCAGCTCAAAGTGGTTGCTACTCCAATCGTGGCCTTTTGGCTAAGATCAAAGTGTAGTATCTGTTCCAATGGATACTTCACCCCATAGACTGGTATTGTCTTGGCTTTCGGGGCTTGATTTACGCCGGTCTATGGGTCTGTCCTGTGCAGTTCTAGGAGGTCCACCCTCCCAGGCTTCGCATCCCCGGAGGAGTAAGTTTATTGCTTACTGCCTGAGGCGCCCCTACCGGGGAATGCCGACGGGGCTGCTCAGGCAATTTTTAAACCCCACTTTCCCGACCCGATCTTGGGTCACATCTTACTTGTGGGAGTAAGATAAAAACTAGCCTTGTGCGTAACTCCTGGAGAGGAGTAAATCAATACTCCAATATGCAGAGAAGTAGGCGAAGTTTCTCGCACATTTGTTCTCGGTACGTTTATATTTTGATCAACAAATCAGGGAACACTGTGTAGCAACGATATTTAATGAGTTATCTGAGGCTAATAGCCCAAACTGTCTGACGTATCCGTTATGTGTTTTTTTTTAAAATACGGATTCAAATTTTGCTAAAATGATATTCCTCCAAGATTACATGCGCCAACTTTGTCCGAAGGTTTTTCTGGCACACTTTAGTTTGAAATAAAATTGTCATTGCTACACACGCAGATCTCATAGGTTAACCTTATATATAGAAAACAAACATCTATTCTGATTCTGGTGTGGATTATCGTCCATCTCCCTCGGATCAGTTGGAATATAATGAATCTCGGTCTCATTTGAAGGTTTTTTTATAAAGTTCAGAAGTGTATCTGTAATTTGAATGACCCCACCCTTTCTTCTTCTCTGTTCCCTCTTTCTTACAGACGTGATGCAGCTAGTCTCAATCTTTCCTATAAATACTATTATGGCATGTTTTCTGCAGAATTGTGTGATCTATTCCCTGCTTTGATGTTCCAGCTCGTTTGACTCGTTGATCTAGTGGTCTCTATCAATTCGCTGTTTTGATAACTCATTATAATGCAGCTTCCTATTCCAGTAGCATCTTTCCAAAAATTGCAGATTGTGGAAATCGTCTTGCTGATTGTTTTAAAAGACTAGGCTAATAAGAATCTCCTGTCTTACGAGAATAATATGTCGTTCGTATGTCCTTACATCAAGTGGCTTAATGCCTTGTCTTGGGTGATTTCTATAAACAAAATAAAAAAATGTGTATTGATACTAATTGCAAAAACAAACAAGAGTAATAAGTAATTCTCGGTTGTAAATTAACTGATAGAATTTCGTACCATATTTTTGGTTGTACTATTCATACCTATTATATTTCCCTGTTCATTTTTGAAGTTTTAATGAGTTCCTTTTGTGTGTATTCAAATCCTTACTTTATTTGAACGCAATAAGTAGTCGTTTTCCATTTCCGTTCAGTAAATTGTTGCATTACCCGTTCTTTCAGGGTACCCGGTAAGATACAACAATAATGACAAAGAGAGCGTATATGGAAAACCTTTGATTTTCTTTATTTACCATCACTGGATGGTTTACGCCGGCTACGCACACATATATACCAATCTTTTGACATACTTTTGTCCCATGAAAGTTTTTTTCTTGCTGAGGGTACAGACTTTGTTTCCGCTAGAAACTCGTTTGTATATACATCCGATTGAAAACAAGTTGCTCTGCATTGTCTATCCGAGCGTGAACTGAAGCAATTATTCCACAAGCACTTTGGTGGAGTACAAGTCAGGAGATTCCTTCACATACCAACTTGCTTATCAGCCGCATTTTTAGTCAGCGGACACGAAAGTCTAACAGCAAGGCGGGCTTGGGTACCATATCCAATAAAGCTTCATCGGTGTCATAAACATCGGTAAACTGCCATTCTTCCGGTACTTCGATACTCCGATCACCAAGCGCTTCGGCTCTTCGCGTTTTTGAAACCGCCATCATTCAAGCCTCTTTGCACTGCAGAACCTTCTGCTTTCTAATAGTTATAAGTCGCCTTTTTTTTCTCAACGTCTCACATACAATGGGCTCGTCCACGATTCATTTTGTCACTCTTCATTATCACAAAAATAACAAACAGAATATCGCGATCTTTTCAGCTTAAAACTCATTCTGGAGATTTAAGCATTTTTTTTATTGCTTTATCATCGTCTTTCCGCCGGTCACCGTATTCGTATTCAGTATTTATAGTATTTCCCCCCCCCTGAAAGGTTTACAGCCACGTCACGTATTTATTTACAGAAATCTGATAACCGTAAAATAGTATATTTGCCGCCGGTATTATAGGTTCCTATTACATGGCGCTGACCAGTTCAAATCAAGTCGGACGTCTCAACATGAGACAAATTACAACTAGACAATCTATTGAATAATTATTGGACTTAAAATAAAGAACTTATATAATATCGAAGCGTTTTACTTTATTCGATGGCATCGCTAAATTACAAAGAATACGTTTTGAATTAGCTTATTTTCTAAAGTTTTTCAGCTTTTGGTACAATCAACCCGTCTGTGTCTTTATATTGACTGGCTTTATTTTCTCTCTTGATATATATATATATATATATATATATATATATATATATATATATATATATATATATATATATATATATATATATATATATGTATATATGTATATATATATGTATATATATATGTATATATATATATATATAAAGAGGATTGTAGTTTGCTTGAATCATTGCTGGTAAATATAAGTGCAGATTAGTAGTCCGATGCGATGTAGTTGCCGGAAGATGGAAAAGTGAACAGAAATAAACGATGAGAAAACGAAAATCAAATTGATTTATTAATAATTTCACGAAAAAAACAGATTAAATACCAGAATAGTTAATACTGTCTGGTAAATAAAAAGTTCGGCAAAAGGTAATCTTAAATTTTCGAAAACAAAATACACACATATATATATATATATATATATATATATATATATATATATATATATATATATATATATATATATATAAGTCAGGTTCATTTTATATTCCAATAAACATGTTTTTATTTTTTTTCACATTACCACAAGACTAACATTTCTGTGAGATGTATTTTACGGTCCCTTTCATTTGCTGTGAGCCATACAACATTTTTATGTCAATATCGTATCTATTGGAATATAAAATGAACCTGACTTATAAATGCACTGTTGTTACTGATTGACAATCATCAAGTTAACTCTTTTAAAGAGACTGCAAAATAAAAGTCACTGATAGTATATGCTAGATATATTGTTAAATAATTATATATATATATATATATATATATATATATATATATATATATATATATATATATATATATCGTCTTTAATCATAATTCAAATCTCAAGAATGCTTACCAACGAAAAAACATCAACTAATTCTTCTTTCAACACGCGTTGCTTTTTTCCTCGCATTTGACATTTACTTTGCTATCGTTAATAACATAACCCGGATTTACTACAACTTGTTCGTTGTTTTGTTTTACGACAAATAAACATTTTTCTGGTTATTGAATGACGAATCCAATAATCTTCTTTATAAGTTCTTTATGAATTCAAATATTTATTCATGGTGTGTGGTTTGGTTTTGTTGTTTTGTAGCGGAACATTTTGATTTTGTTTTTAGCTTTACAGAACAAGATTGCATTTTGTTGATGAAAAGGGAAAGAAATAATAATATAAATGTCTGTTGCATTTTTAGTAAGGATGCTAGTACCTTCAGATACTCTAATCGTGTAGCACTAGTTCAGATTTACTACAAAAGTGATTGTATTTTCAACAAAAAATAAATTACTGTCTGCTACTTGTAGTTATAACGTGTAACCAACGAAAATGTTAAATTTCGAAAAAAAAGAAGAATTTTCTTTTATAATCGAATTGTCTGCCTTATAACAGTTTTTAATTATTATTTATATATTTATAAAATATTGAAGACAAGAAAGACAGTGTGTATGTGTGTGGGGGCGGAGAGAAACGCAAAATTGGTGATTACACAATGTGAGAAACGTACTAACAACTGAAAATGAAAAATATGAAAGAAGGTGTACAGAGTAAGATAGCAAAATATGTTAAAATAACGAAAGAAACGAAATGGCTAAAGGTGATTTCATATTTAAGTATATATATATATATATATATATATATATATATATATATACATTTTTATTTATACAAACATTATTGATTACATATAGGCATACATGTTCTCGTTGTACCCTCCATTGAGAGTTAACTTCCTCAGATCCTTAGAGAAACTCAAATTGGTACAACGGAAACATGTATGCACATATGTAACCAATAATGTTTATATAAAAAATATGCTAAAAACAGCTCTACTTTTTATTGACCACTTTTTATAAACACTGGAGTTTCATTAGATTAACATGTATAGAAACAAATACAATATATATATATATATATATATATATATATATATATATATATATATATATATATATATATGTATGTATATATATATATATATATATATATATATATATATATATATATATATATATATATACATATGAGAGAGAGCGGAAGAGAGAAAGAGATGTGTGTGAGTCCGAACTTTACTCACGACACTGTTTATAAGGGTTCAATTTATCTAAATAAGATATGTTTACAATCACAGTTGAAAATGTTACTATTGTAAATGCATCAGATGTAGATACTTGCAGACTGGTGAGATATACCATGTTTAACTCCCAATGACAGCTATGGAATAGGAAGCACGTGCCTGTAGAAAGACCCACGGATATCGGAAGTAGGTGGTGCTTGAATCCATCACTTGTTATCTCATTTTGTATATAAATCACATATACATTGAATCGTTTTCAATTCGTCAGTAACATATTTTATCACATGTTTCTATGAGATAAAAAATGTTTTTTGACTGCGTCCACAGTGTGTTGTTGTCCCCCATCCCACAGGGGACAATAGGAACCCACGGAAATGATCTATATGCGATGACGAGTTTTATATGAACTCATTTTCGAGACTAGTTGTTTCTTACATCTGTGAATCTATAATAAAAATGCACTGGTGAATTTTACGACCTTCTATTTTTCCAAACTACGTTTGACTGGGGGTCTGGTTGTCATTGAAACCTTTATTTATAAATAGAAGAGATACTGTTCTACACCTTTCCGAGCGGTATCTTATAATTGCCCTATTATATAAACGAATCGTAATTATCTGATGTCATTCTAGTCTTCTGATAAGCATTCGCTAAAGTATCAAATGATATTGAGAAGTGGAATGTAGTGAGTGATTAAACGTGATCCCGTGGTATGTTTAAATATTAACTCAGTTTAACCAGTCCAAGAGATGTGCGAAGTACACACGGTATGAAAAGAAATACACGCTGTTAAGAAATAGCAATTTATAACACAACAAACCGACCGATCGAGGTTTATCGTAAATTTTAATCTTTTCAAAAACTACGACCCGCGTTATTCTGAAATAATTACCCATCTAATTACTGGCTAGGCACTACGTGGCTTAACGTTGATTAGACCTTCTGTTCGAATGTTATATATCCGTAATAATCAACATTGTTTTATTAAAATAAGTTAACTATTTTATCTTTAAATACATGAAGAATAAATCTCGCACTTAAAAGTCTTCCAAGCTGTTAACCGAACCCGAATGTAAATGAAAAATGGCGTCCATGTTTATAAAGAAACGTAAGTGATTTAAAATTCAGAAATTTATTGAATTCTTTATTTGAATAATATTTAATAGGTATATCAACTATTACTTATCCGTAAGTCACGTTCGTTCTTGACAGCTCAATTAACGCATTTGAATGTCATCCAATTAAGTGTGTTACTTTACTTCTCGCCCACACCAAAGAGATTTCATTTTCCTATATATTGGACAACATAATTGTACATTTTATGATATGTAGTAGAATTAGTCACAAGAAACAATTTGACGCAAATGGTCTTCATATAAATCTCGTGAACGCTAAACCATAACCCCCCGTTAATGAAAAAGAACTTGCACCGGGTCTTGAAGGCCTTATTAACATCCATATTATTATTGTCTATAATGTTTATAAAGTTATGAATAAAATAAAAGTATATAATATATAATGTACAGCGTTGTTATTTGTTAATCATGATCAGCTGTTAAGTTGAAATAGTCAGTTGTCGAAGTGATATGTTCTTCTCCCTGGTGAAGCGGACATAGACGTTGTGAATTGCTTGGAATATTAAATAAAACAAAAGACCGACAGAACAATTATACTTATGGAGTTCAATTAATTCCAAAATTCTGGCACCTGTATTTTTTATAAAGTCCGCTATCTAATTACTGCATTTTTAAATTACGATAATATAAATAGAACCTGAATTATTATGTGATACATTAGTAAATAATGTTATATTTGACTGTAATAACTAGTATACACACTATATTCTGTTTTTATTTGTTATTAGAGCTGTTAATCTAAGCCGAATGAGAAATGAAATTTGGCGTTTATGTATATAAATGGAAAGTAAATAATTTAAAATTCAGAAATCTATTGAATTCTGAATTTGAATAATATTAAATACGTACGTACAGTATAATTTATTCGTAAGTCACGTTCGTGTTGAATTTGAATTCCATATAATTAACTTTACCTTTCAAGTAACAGCTTCCAAAACAGAGATTTCATTTTCTAATATATAATACGAAATTATTGTGAATTTCATAATATTAGTTTCAGGGAGAATTAGTTCCAGGGATATTTTAAAAAAACATTGGCTTCAAGTAACTTCTACAAAATTCGGGCGTAAAGAAGATTCGTATCTTTTATAGTGATACAATCTAGTCACAACGTAGGGAAATTCATTCAATGAATACGTTTAATACAATCTATAGGTTAAGTTAAATTATCGTGTGGTCATTTCAATTATGTGTAATCAATGAGCGTTTATGTTACCGACGGACCACAGTATTACGTTTACTCTAAACCACAATTCCCAATAAAAGCTTTACGAATCCTTAATCTGTGTCTATCGTCACAGCCTATGTAAAATGCTAGTTTTATATATAAAATTATGGAAGAGCTTAACCATCATCTCGATGATTCCTTTTCAACAAAAAATGTTCGCCGAGAGCTTCACAAAATTATATTTCATGGGAGGGTTTCAAGTTGTTTTCATTATTCTGTCCAAGCCCCGCATATATATATATATATATATATATATATATATATATATATATATATATATATCACTATTTCATGTATCCACATGAAATATTATAAGGAGATATAATTTGTTATGTATCAATTGTCAGTATTTACTTCAACAGTGCTCGATACGTAAGTATAGCTATGTAGTAAGCTATAGAAATATATTTATGACAATTAAGCAACACAGAGGTACCCGCGTTTAATCTCCGGGGGAATATTCAGACAAACAAGCATTGTAGCCTGATGATTCCCCCGGGGATGAAACGCAGGAGCCCTTGTGTAGCTTAATTGCCATAAATATATTTTCATAACTTACTATATATATATATATATATATATATATATATATATATATATATGTATAGAAGTGTATGACAAAATAAAGAAACACCTTGAACCCCTCCTATGAAATCGAGTCTTGTGAAGCTCTCGACGAACAGTTTTTGTTTAGACAATGGTTAAGCTCTGCTGTAATTTTGAGTGGCGTAGTTTTAAGCTCTTTCCTTACAAACGTTACAAGGCCGCTTCCGCTTTCTTCACTAATGTATTTTAGCGGAGGACTTTCTTCCTTTTTAAAGGATGTAATAGTTTTCGATACAGCTTCTCTAGATACGGCCATCATCTCAGCCACTTCTGTTACAGTAGCACCTGCTATACAGGCACCACCAATTTGCACTTTTGAGAAATCTGATAGATATGCCATTTTAAGGTTTATTTAAAATATGGCATATCTGAAAAAATGAATCTAACTAATTAATTCAGGACAACAATAATCATTAATGAAAAAATGAAACCAACATTTTTGTCATTTCTTTTTATTTATAGGAGTTTTAAAATTGTTGCAAAATTTACAAATTGTTTCCATTACTTTGTCTAACCCCTATAAATCTATCTATATGTAAATAATGTTATTCAAAACTATACATTACAAGTAAATGTAAAGTTTTAAATAGAATAATGTATATTAGCATGGTTCTCGCAAGACTAGCCCTTTATTGTTTTATTGTTCCATAAACTACTGATAGTTCTATATATGTATATATATACAGTAGACATTATTCATGATGACTTAATTCTGATGATAACTTGCAGATAACCTCACAGATAATTAACCGTGTAATTCTCTTTACCATGAGTATATATCATACTATATATATGTATATATACATATATATATATATATATCAACTAAACAATTGAAAATATGTAAATAAATTGAACTGAAAACTAATATTTTTCAAAAGTATTCAATACTAAGTACAGCTCTATACATACATATTATATAAACATATATATATATATATATATATATATATATATATATATATATATATATATATATATATACTAATACAATTGAAAATATGTAAATAAAATGAACTGAAAACTAATATTTTTAAAAGATAATAATACTAAGTACAGCTTTATACATATATATTATATAAACATATATATATATATATATATATATATATATATATATATATATATATATATGGTACACGTATTGTATTAGTTTCTGTAGATGTAAATTCGTTGAAACTTTAGTGCTTCTTAAGAAGTTCTCAATAACAAGTAGAGATGTGAGCTGTTCTTAAGTATATATTTTATTCTTAGGTCTGAAGAGGTTTACTTTCTGTGAAGAGTACAACCGAAACATGTATGCACATATGTAACCAATTATGTTTGTATAAATTAAAATTATACCATATATATATATATATATATATATATATATATATAATATATATATATATATATATATATATATATATATATATATATATATATATATATATATATATATATATATATGGGAAGAGAAGGATGAAGGTAATCCGACGTGATGGTAAAATGAAAAAGGAAAACCAAAAACTGGATGTTTTTTTATGTGTACATCAACGTTTCGTCTTTATTTATAAGACTTCATCAGGATGATGATATAGGGAAAAGATATCATGCAAGCACGGATACATGTAGGGTAGACATGTTGGGAAGAAAAATAAAATAAAATGAAAAATAATGGCAGCGTCTAGCTGGACGTCCGTACTTGTTAGAGAATGAAAAATGAGTGGGAGAAAAAAGGGGAAGGGTGGAGGGAGCAAGGACTACTGTGGCTGGCGATGAGAGAAAGAGGTGGGGGATGAGCAGGGGTAAAATGGATGGCAGAGAGAGATTGGAGGAAGAGGGGGAGGGGGTGTTTGACCAGATGCCATCAATTCTACGTGGGAGAAACACAACGTGAATTAAAGAAACGATTAAATGAACATAAAAGGGATATAAAAAACAACAACCCTCTTAGTGCACTTTTCTCCCATGCTCTAGAATATGGTCATGCATTCAAATTTGAACAAGCCAAAATCACTAAACACATCCACAACAAATCTCGGCGAAGATTATTGGAAACTGCACTCATCACATCCTCCACTACTATCAAGCAGCGAAATGGTTTCTTTAACCTATCACCCTTAATAAGCAAGATCATCCTCACAGAACAAAGTCTTTTGCCTGATCATGGCTAACTTTTATTTTCATCTCTAACCTTATGACACTCTTCCATTCACCCACACCCTTCCCTTTTCTCCCTGAATCTTCTCTTATTTTTCCTCATTTTTTTTCCCTCACATTTTTAATACTACAGTCCAAATAAACTTTCTCATGTTCCAAATATTTCAAATATATTCCTCACCCACCCTTTCAATCACCCCCCTCCCCCACCCACTCCAATCCCTCACTCATTGCTATCATTTTCCAAATATTTCAAATATTTCACACCCTATCACGACAAATCCTCCCTCTTCCCCCTCTCATCCATTTTCTCCCATACCTCTTCTTAAATTCCCTCATTTTCTTCAAACGCTCTCTAAGACTATAACTTTCGCCCATCCACCAAAATCACAGCCCCCCCTCCCTCTCTACCCATCCCCATTTCCCTGCATACACCCCACACACACAAACATTCCAACTCACTCTTCCCCTTCAATCTCGACCACAGCCATCTGGTCAAACACCCCCTCCCCCTCTTCCTCCAATCTCTCTCTGCCATCCATTTTACCCCTGCTCATCCCCCACCTCTTTCTCTCATCGCCAGCCACAGTAGTCCTTGCTCCCTCCACCCTTCCCCTTTTTTCTCCCACTCATTTTTCATTCTCTAACAAGTACGGACGTCCAGCTAGACGCTGCCATTATTTTTCATTTTATTTTATTTTTCTTCCCAACATGTCTACCCTACATGTATCCGTGCTTGCATGATATTTTTTCCCTATATCATCATCCTGATGAAGTCTTATAAATAAAGACGAAACGTTGATGTACACATAAAAAAACATCCAGTTTTTGGTTTTCCTTTTTCATTTTACCATATATATATATATATATATATATATATATATATATATATATATATATATATATATATATGATAATTTTGGCATCCGTCTTTGGAGATAATTTAATTATTGTCCTAAGATAAGTGTGTTGTTGAATTGTAGCGTTTGCTATAACTGTGCATGCTTATCCAGGATCTGCAGGCTCTTTCGCAGCTGCAACGGATGTCACTGGCGCCTAATTATAGAGCTCTGAAGCAGTCTTATGGTGTCTGTGCTTTTTTCTCATTCTTCCACTACTGTTCTCTCTCTCTCCTCTCCTCACTCATTTCTGAGCATGTCATCACGCCACTCGCCGAATTAAATATGTTTTTGGTTCCTCTCATCGTCCATTCGCCTGCCATGACCAAATCACCAAATGACCTGAGGGGACTTTGAGTGAGCAAAGCAGAACATGCGTGAGATGTCTGCTTGATTAAGGACGCTCTAATGTTCGAGCTGATCGCGCCAAGTTATTCACAAGAGGCATCTGAGGTTTCGTAGGTGGAGGTCGTGGTGACCACGCTTATGTCTGCAACAAGAAGTGGGTCAGAGGCATTACTTATTGAACACCACTCGTATGTTGAAATGATGCCTTAACATACACGCACACATGCATACACAAATGCGCATGCTGGTGGGCACTACCATGATCAGAAATGTTGACACACATTCCTTCATGTATGATAGACCGCCGAAACGTGACAAAGGTGTCTCTACTATCATACAAGAATGTTGACACACAAAAATACATATCTCTGTCTATACAGTAACATTGACGGAAGTGTAGTAATTATGATTAACTTTTATTACTATAATAAAAAAGATAACTGGCTTATATTCTCATCTCCAAAAATGTGTACTCGGTTGTTTATACAGAAGTAAAAAATATATGATAACAACCCTAACACTAACCCTAACCCTTGTACTAACCCTAATACTAACCCTAACACTAACCTTAACCCTAACAGCTGCTCAAAAAGGATTTGTAAATGATGACGAATGTTGTCTTTTAGAGTTTGTCTGTTGGGGGTAGGGTTAGGGTGGTGGTTAGGGTTAGCGTTAGGGTTAGGGTTAGGGTTAGGGTTCAGGTTTAGGGTTAGGATTAGGGTTAGAGTTAGGGTTAGGATTAGGGTTTGAGTTAGGGTTATTAATGATAACAGAAGCATGATGTCTATAGTTTGGTCAACATTGTATACTAATTCTCGTCAAACTTTGTTCGCTATCTTCCATTTACGATAAGTTCGGCCAATCAGGTAAATATCATTAGGTCATCTATGTCAAACCTTAATATTCAGCGTTCGACGTCTGTATCGTTAGTTGAACTTAAAATTAAATCCTTCAAAACATAGTGTACACGCAATCAACTGCTCTCAGAATTACACCTTACAATCTATTGAAGAAAAATGCATATACATTTAAAGAAATAAGACAATTCATCGCCTCGAGATTAAAGGCTAAAGTAGAAGAATGCATCTTTATTAAATCTATTGTATATCTAATCGTCAGTTCGTCACTTGGGATCAATAATTTTATATATGTAATGTTCTGATATTGTTCTATATCTTCTATATGACATATAACTTCCATACATGGATCTTCCTTTAGTACCTAAAAACGTAAAGGTGCAAACACAATACACTCGTCTTGGAACTAGATCTTAGATCTATTGACGAGAAATGCAACTGTATGATAGGAAATAAGCGACTCTATCACTACTAGATCAAATGCTAGAATGAAACAATTTCTCTATGAGATGTATTACTATCAGTTCGTCACAAGATCATAAAAGTTTATATATGTAATGTTTCGTTATTTTTTGAATTGCTAATGTCCTGTTATAACTCCCATGGGATATCTAAGTCCCATAATTTTTTATTTTTTTATTTATGGAATTCCGAATGAAAAGAGAACCAATTAAAATTCTATAGTGATCGACGAAAAAATCAATTAAAAGAAATCCTTGGACGTATCGATAATGATATTCGTGTATGGAATCCCTACGTCAAGGCATGGACATAATCATGCGAACCGAAACGTCAGAAACTGAAATACTAACGGACAAAGCTTTATATTAATATGTTAAGGCACATCTAAATAAGCGAGTTTGTTTCTTTAAGGAATATTTAAGGTAATCTGATTCAATTCTATTATTTCTCAAAATGAATTCACAGCAGACGTTTTGATAGCAATTAATTACGTCAAACAAAAGACTGTCGTAAACCCCCTTCCAGTAATGAAGAACCTCAAGTGGAACATCAATGCGAAAACATTTGTTTCAGGAAAATCACTGAAACTGTATAAGCCTCTACTAGAAATAGTTTTGTATTTCACGATAAAGACAGAAAATACTTTCACCAGTCTTACATTCATAACAATCAACATGATATGTTTATTTATATGCCAAAATCTACTTCATTAAACGAGAGGATTATGGTTACATCTCTAGTAAACAGGACGCATTTATAACAATGTTTGAAGGATGGGTTATATGTGCGAACTCATCTTTTGTAACAGTTCAGCTTGTGGTCCAGCGGTCTAAATCGACACTCGCGTTAGCTGGTCATTACTCAGATACACAGATTTCAAGCATGTACGAGTCACATCTTTTATTGTGTAGTCTTCTTTGTGTATTCTTATTATAAGTTAACCGTGTATGTAATGATATTACCACTACAAGCAAAAGCGTTAAGAACAAAACAGTGATATATGTATAGATCGATAGACATATAACACGTTGATTTTGGAAAAGCTAACATTTTTTATCGAATGAAGCTTTCGTGTTATATGACAAGATAACAATTAACTATGGCTTTAGAACGCGCAAATCTATTAAGAGAAAAATGAAACTTCAACCGTATCAATAATACATTTTGAGCGTAGTTCATTATTCATACACATTTATTGTATCAAAATATTGTCATTTGAATGTATACTTTTAACGAAACTGTAAGTATAAATAGCATATAGATAACCTATAAAGCAGTAGTTATAATAACTTCAAGTCAATATAAATGTATTCACAAATAGTAACTAAAAAATATCCTAAACAATTCAATGGCAACCTGATCAAACATAACTGTAAAGGCTGCAGAAGTAGCTTCTTTTGCAGATTAAAATTTGTATACAACAAAACTCTGCAACATGTTTGCGACATACGTTCGAAGCAAAGTGTAGTATTTGTTCTGATGCTGCACTTAGTTTATTCTGTCCTCAGTAAGTCAAGGATAAGTCTTTCTAAACTCAGGCAATTTTTATTTCTGTTCCAATGTTCACTTTTTCGAGAAGCATTTTCTCCATATTAAAAATCGAGTTTTTGTCTAACTCTGCTCTCGTGGGGAGGCATCTTCATAAAAAACCCATGATCTCTGATGAAGGATATGTTATCTATTAATTTTTTCAAGAACAAAGTCAAGGGAACAAATTGGATGCTTTTTCTTAAAAAATATTTGCATCTCATACGTGGTTTAAAAAAGCATTTTTCCTAATTTAAATTTTTTAATTAATTTGTATGAATAAACTTTGTCATTATTTCTTTTAATAATGCCCTTCATGAAAGTTGTATATAATACACCTGCAAATTAAGTCTTACAGTAATCTGATTTTTACTATCCAAACGCAAATGAATAAACTGCCTGTAACTAATAATACGTCTGTTTTTACGTTTGACAACAAACCTACATATGAAACGTTCACATGCAATATGCGATGAACGGCATTTTCAAAGTTACGAAGCTATCACTAAAATGTGTTTCATTTAAACACTCCATCACACCTTAAAATAATGTTTCACATTATATAATACCGACATAATTGCTTGTTTCTTTCCATTAAAATAAGCCATTTGTCAAAATGTAGTTTTAAAATGTTCATACTTTCATTTTTGTAAGGTCTCAATTAAAACAAATATTGCGTTTTGGCTTCGAACTCTTTATATATTACAGGCCGGTTGATTTGCGCACGTGCACTTCATACTCGTAGCGATGTTGGCGAAGTTAACATCGCATTTTGCCCAAACTAAACTCCGGCATGATGTAAATCTTCTCAAAAGATGTATCAACGATCATTTCAATATAACTTTCGATGAATTTTTCACATTATGCTTGCTGTCTACTTCAGCAAGATGCCACAAGACCAGAATGTGGGAAAATCCTGCTGCATTGAGTAAAATATAAAACGTTACTTCACCTAATATGCCACTTGATTTCGAACCTGCCCATTTATGGCTGGTAGATAAGAAACAATTCAAGGACTTTTGTGTTGCGGCCCATTTCTTTCTTTCACTTGTATACCCCAATGCATTCAGGCGACACATAAGAGCTGCATTGGGCTCTTTCTCATCTACTGCCTCTTTGCCACCGTAACAATCTACACTTTTCTATCGCAATACATATCTCTGGTGCGACCTATTCTGTAATATAGTGTCCTAAGCTTCATCCCCCTATTTAGTTTTGGATATCCAACACCTTGAGCGAGTACAGTGTTCGTGGCCGCTGATCTTTGATTTGAGGTTGAGCAGCGGAGGATGCGTGGGGATGCGTTTCTTGCGTAAACCTCAACCAGAATTTAAATTCACCTTTCGAGAAGTTTTTCACCAAATCATGGTCTCCACACGATCCAGCAACAGATGTACCATTGCCACATCCGCCTTATTAAAAGAAAGACAAACATTCCATCTCCTTTTTTACTACTCTGTGAAACAGCTTACCACAGGTGGTGATGCTGCCTATTATATCCAGTATTAAAATCGCTTTGGACAAAATATTCAGCCGTTATGTACACATCTTCTAACAGTCTTTTTACATGGCTTGTTGCACTGTGCTATTTTTGCCAATAACTTTTAGTTGATTGATTTGGTTTGATTTGATCTTCAGCTTTTACTCATTACAAACAACTATTTATAACGTTAAGTGATCTTAAAATCTAATTAAATCGAAAAAGTTACTTCGGAGTTCTAATTACGAACTCTGATTTCCTATTAATGTATACATAACACAATGCAAGTATATTATTTTACATGTTAAATTAATGTTGGTAAAAGCATTAGACGCAAAGTTTTATTTTTCGATTCGTCATGCATTTCAAGAAGAGTATTTGTACGTCTGTTTCACACCCATAGCGCATTTGGTACAACTACTTCCGGAAGTGGTGCAGGTAATCGTCCGACCGCCGTCCGACCGCCGGAAAACAGAGATGCTACAAAAAGTTGAATCACGCGAATCGCGCTTTTCGGTCACCAATTCATTTGTCTTTTACCGGATCGAAAGCACCTAGTATGTATAGCGGTAAAGACACGGTTTTCGTAGCGGGTAGAGACATCACGCCAATCTTCGCTCCCATAGCCTGCTGGTGTTCTTAGGCATAGCGAAGTACGTCGTTGCTGATTAAAGACAAGACATTTGGTCAGCTTGAAATAAAATCTTTGTTGCTAAATCATAACTCGAATGGGCTGATCCTTATATTAAATGTATATCCGCCATCCGTTTTTACTAGCTTATGTTTGAAATATTTTAAACAGCATGTAATTTTGATACGGTGAGGTTTGAAACAGCATATATGTTGGTTTCTTAAGTTCAAGTTGCAAATAACATCTGCTGCCAACGGTCTTTTTTAATTTGAAATAGAATTTTTGGTGATCTGTTACGGTTACGTGAGAAATAGAATTTTCGTTAGCTTAACATGCCACGCGTAATTTTGAAACATCATTTTATTTAGTAGCTTTGGTTTATTTTTCGAATTGCATTTTCGATTTTTGGCCCCTGGTGGATTACTATCCGAATCGATGTTTTCCTTTATTGTTTTTGATATCATGTTTAATATTATTGTTAAATATTAGGCGGCTATCATTTTGTTAGTTGAAGATAACTCAAAATAGGTTTTAGTCGAGATCAGCTTAGTGCAGTTGTATGTACGCATTACCTCATGTAACCAGAAGTGGAAATGACGTCGCATAGATAGACGAAAGCGCAGTTAAATATAAGGCCGCCGGTTGAAAGTCTAGGAACGAACAACACGTGTAGGTAATGACTTAAGATAATAAAGCTGATATACTAAGAGCAAAGGTTTGGAGCTTGCTTAACATTGCGGGATCTATTATATTAGACACTTTCTTTTGGACCCTGTTCAATAGAGGGAGACCAATGGTTGATGCACTGGCCGATAGGTGAGAACACTATTCAATGCATGGGTGAATGGTGGCCTTGTAGGAATATAGGATACTATCAGGTATAGAATTTATCTAGCGCGGTAGATGTAGCCAATTTGCAGCACTTATATGATAACGTTACTCATCTGATGAATGTTTATTTAAATAATACATTATTTGGAGGCAGATTTATTAAAGATGAGCAGGAAGACCCGACGTTGCTCGGCATTGGATGGGGATCACTACTATGTACATTTTCACTATGATCATAACACTATATTACTTTCTTTATTTTTCAGCCCCCGTCATCCGTTCCACTGCCGCTTTATTGTCGGAACAAGCTTAAAGGTAGAAACACTCTCCGAATAAGTGTATTATAGAGATGGTATAAATGTTATTTACGTCGGATATACGTATTTGAAGTTATAAGGGTGCTCTGCACTAATGGGTCACTTAGAAATGGGGGCATGTAGACATTTGGCACATATAGGGTAATGTGTAGATCCGAGGCGACTTCCATTGTCTTCCCCGGATAATTTTATACATATGAAATACATTGCATCAAAACATAATATATTTGAAGTTTTAAAGGTTTTATGTCCAGTAAACTCCCTTAGGTTAGAATGGCATTTAGAGATTCAGGAAAACTTCTATTTTCTCCCGTAGAAAATTTCATGCATATAATTTAAATTTCATAAAAATAAGATATATTTGAAGTTTAATACGGGTTATGCCTTCATATATTCCATCAAAGGTTATCTTGTAATTCGCGATAAATATTATATAAGAATACATTTTTACATTTTATGTGGATTATTCAACCATATAGGGAACACAGACACATCACCTGCACATACATCAATACATTAAGTTTTATATATATATATATATATATATATATATATATATATATATATATATATATATATATATATGTAGGTACTCAAACCTTTCTTTCTATTGAGGAAAGAAAACATCACAGACATACACACACATTGAGTTTTATATATAGATACATGCACCTATTTGCATTTGTTAGTAATACTATTGTAAGTGAAATGAAATATCAGTACCGTAATACGTTTCAATAATAGTATTCTGCGCTGTAATGTTATAGGGTAAATATTGACACCTTTCAATGTGCTATTTAACAAGTATCGCATAAAATTATAACAATTCTTTGAGATGAATCTGTAAAGTTGATAGCTATGTACAAGACATCTAGCCGAAACAATGTATAAACGTTTTCTCTAATAACCGTAGAATTCATAATTGTGAAGCCCTTCTAGATTTTCAAAAATATTCTACCGCCTTGTAAATTAAAATACTATATGGTGGATATAAGAACATACAATAACAATATACAACATTACAATTATATGCACTACTTATGTTGACGTCAATAGAATTTTTGATCACAATAGAGACTAGAAAAGCTGATAAAGCAGGAATTATAAAAAGAAAGATGGATGGGAGGAGACAATAGTAAATACTGCAGTAGGAATCAGACGGTGAAGACGTAGAAAGCTTATCTGGCCTATCAGAATTACTGTTCTCATCTTGGATATTATTCTCACAACGTTTTGCCCGATGTAACCCCCAGCCTCCCTCAGGTGTGTTTTGTCGAACTCGAGAATCTTTATATGGAATTCGAATAGGTGTACGGAATTTCAACTTTCTCTCGTTCCATCAGTTATGGTTGTGTTGAAGTATTAAGTATTGAACTATGATTTTATTATTAATATCGCCCGTACTGAGGATTGAACCTTTAACCTCTGAAAGCCTTTAATATAAAACTTATTATTATTTTATTATCACATTTGTCAGTTGTGTCACGCGTCTGGCATGATAGAACTATGACAAGCCCTCCCATCGATTTAAATATATGATTCCGTGCGAAATTTCGTACAGATTCCCGAGTTCGACATATATATGCTGTAGTTCAACAGAATGCACTTAAAGAAGTAAAGCGGAAACGTTGTGAGAAATACATCCAATAATCAAGGTAATCAGTATTATCAATCCCCCATCCATAAAATTATTTGCAGACATAAAGTATAATTCATTTTCGATTGGCTTTTCTTTGTCTTTAATCTAGCTTATTATTAAAAAAACGAAACAAAACACAAGTTACTTTTTATTAAGTTTCCCCCATTTGTTATATCTAAGTGTCATACTAATTCCATTCCTATTATTACGTGACGAAAATGTTTAGCTACACACTCTTTTCGTGCGTTCCTATGAAACAAATGCAAGTATGTTATCAATACATATATATTACTTAAAACTAAACAGAACTCCTAAATAATTTAATCTAGACAAATGTCTATGTAATAATCAACACAAGTAATTTAATATTCATGTCATGTTTATTTATGGAGAAAAATAAGTTCACCCCAAAAAATATTTATCGTCAAAACGAGCAGCATGCAGACCCATTTTTCGATGAAAAACAACACGTTATATGTGATCTATCCAGATAACACTAACATCTTAATCACAGCTTATTTTTAATCGGTTTTGATGTCACTTCAGATTAGAATATATATCCAAATATCTTCATTTACAAAAATAGAATATATGCATACACTATATATAATATAGTAAATGTTTTATCCAGCGTGTATGATATAGTTTGTACCGCATTACGTTTCTATAATCTTGAATGAATACCCCCCCCCCCAAAAAAAAATGGTAAAATAAAAAAGAAATTAAAGAAAAAAGACTCCCAGGTACTGGCGGATAGTAACAGCTTGCATAATATATTGTGTACCGCATTACGTTTTTATAATCCTGAATGAATAACAAAATGAGAATTAGTAAAAAGAAGAAAAATTAAAGAAAGGAAATTCCGGTCACTGGCAGATAGTGACAGCTTGTATCGTATCTTGTATACCGCATTACGTTTCCATAATCTTGAATGAATACCCCCAAGAAATGTTAAAATGAAAATGAAATTAGAGAAAAAAGATTGCCGGGCAGTGGCGAATAGTGACAGCTGATATAATATATTGTGTATAGCATTACGTTTACGTAATCTCTTTTACGTTTGTGTATAAAGAGTATTATATCTGCCCTATCATAATAACTTAATTATCCACATCGCAGTTAATTATAATCAGTTTATTCATCTCACTTAAGATTAAAATATATAAAACGAACTGCTATATCAATGATCAAATCTCAATAAAAATAAAATAGATACATACACGTATACGAGTATGTATTAGTAAATGTTTTACTTAGAAACGTGTATACACTATTTTTTATGGAAATCGCTCCAGACGAACCATGAAGCCACTTGATGTAAAGAGCTAAACAATGCTAGTTAAAGGTACAAACTAGTTAACAATAAGTGTTAGAGTGATAGATTATGGCACAGAAAACAACAATTCATGCCCCTTTGTCAGAAATATCGTTCATAGAATATGAGAAATAAAGTACAATATAAAAGAAGAAAGAGTTCAGAGGCTGCCGAAAGTAAACCCAAGGTCCACTTTGTAACTCTCCTAATTTATCGGATACATATGAAATCTGATCGCAGATAGTGTTCAGTTGACATAATATTTGTATCATATGTTTTATTAAGAGCATTCTGCGTGGTCGGAAGGGAGAATATATCGATCACAACCGCGTGAATTCTCCATCTATCAGCCTTTTTCTTTTATAGACGTGTGGCGTGGAGGAAGGTCAAATGTTGTATAACACTGCGAACGTAAAACGTTCACCCGGAATTTATTGTTTACAACTAGATCGAACGCTTCAACATAGATGTACTATTCACACGAGTCCGATATAAATCTGAATATCTACTTCATTCTTTTGTAACAATGCCATAGAAACCCGAACAGCGTACGTTCTCGTCATACAACAATTATGTTATTTGCGCATATACATTTTGCCTACGTTTATAGTTGTAATATATTGAACAATATATTATATATTCACTCATCAAATGTATCCTATTTAAACAGCAGTTGGAACAATAGGAACAGGAATACAAGAGCAATTGGATAATTAGATTTTTTTTTCTGCACTTACGTGTATTATTAATTGGGTGTAACACTGTCTGCGTTGGTAAACACAGAATGTCGTCTATCATTTTATGTGTTGCCATATACGCGTTAATTTATCATATTTTATCGGTGTTGGTTGCATATTTTCAGATAAGTATTCTAGCCTACGTGCCTACGATAACTGTAACATCGACTGTTGAGTTCAAGTCTAGTTGGATCAATTACGTTCACTTAATAGAAATACTAAAATAAACGTCTTTAATTGATCGTTTAAAATGTTTATCATTAAATAAAGTGAATAAGTGTTTCGTTTTGTGGAAATTGTCAACTATACTTCTGTCTGCAAACATGATCTACTGTCTAAAATAGATTGATAAGAATAGTAGGCTACGCAGAACGACCACACACAGTGGTATTCAGAAGTGGTATTTTATTACACCAACACTAGTTTACGTATAAATTATCGTCTAGTTTACACTGTAAGCCATATATTAAAGAATACATAACGACTGCAACGTAAGAGACTAACCATTCTAGATATATCTAAATTAATAAATGTGATAGTTTTTTCGATCTATCCTAACTATATTTACATCAAAACACGTTAGGATTATGATATAAGAATACATTGAAAAACCGTATATCTAGGCATCTACGACTCCCTCAAACACATCTCGATATTGCTCATTTGCATATTTATTTGCTTTTAAGTTTTTAATAAATTAATATTCTGTAATATAGCTTCCTACTTTGTATGCCAAATTTTCTTCTGCAAGGAAGCATTGCAAATAGTTTTGTGACTAGGCATTTTTAAAATGATTTAATTGGAATATTTTTTAATGGGCGGTGGAGTGTAGTATCGGTTCTGTTATCAAAAGACTGCCCTACCAGAAATTACCTCCTCCATTTTAAGGGGGTATAGGGAGGAATCCTCCCAGCCAAATAAAAAAAATTCGATTTAGTCAGAATATCTTTTAATGGAGGTAGTGTAGTATCAGTTCTGTTCTAATAAAACCTTCCTCACAGGAATGGCCTCTTTCTTTTTGGGCGGAGGAGGGTCGTGTTCGTTCATCATGATATTATCCTCTGTCAGGGAGGGGTCAGTGTAGTATATGTTCGTTCACCATAACACTAGCTAATAAAGAACGATAACCGAAATTTATAATAAATATATCGTTTTAAACAAAGAAATTATGAAAGTTATCGTTCTTCCTAAGCTAGCATATTTATTTTGTTTATAATGATGTCGACTACATTTTTCCAGACACTTTTCATTTAGACGGTTCACGTGTACAATGAAATATGCAACGGTTATACTGTTATCTAAATAAATAAAAGCAAAAGTTGTTTCAACCTATTTTAACTATATTGACATTGAAATGGTTTATGCTTATTTAATTCTCTGTAGTATATTTTCATTCGTCATGATACATTCCTCTCAAGCATTACCTCTTATTCGGGGGGAAGTCAGTATAGTATACATTCATTCCACACAATACCATCTATTCAAGATTACAATTTTTGTGTGTTGGGGGTGTAGTGTACTATCTCTTCTGCTGTCATGATATCATCTTCCCACGCATTTACCCCTCCTTTGAGAGGGGTCAGTTTATGTAGTTCGTTCATCATGATATCATCCTCTCAGCTTGGTAAAAATATGCGACCAGAGGGAGCATATATTTGATAGTTATATATAAATAACATACCTTCCTGTACATGTACCTGTTGCGTCATTAATCTTGGGCGGATAACATTTCATAGGAGTATCAAATTCATAAGCGGTCACGAGTCACCTGTATATCCCGGTCAAGGGAAATGAAGAAGTTACGTTTTTGCAGTTCTTGCATGGAGGTGTTGACGTCCTCTTACATACATCACCTGGTATTCACAAATAGTCATCCATCTTGTACTGACCAGACTACACGTTGCTTAACTTCGATAATCTAACGGTAACCGGTGTGTCAATGTGATTATATCCTACAATAAACAATATTAATTACGACTCGAGTCAACAAAAATTAAGATTCTAAGTTAGTAATTCACTACGAAATATCCTTAGCTGACACAAAAAACTATACATTACACTTTTTGAAACATTGTACATTTAAATTTTTAAATGTTTTAAATTTTAATTAACCACACGTTTCACACGTGATCACGTTCCAAATACGGAATCTTATTACTCATACGTACTTTAAAAAAAAATACCACACAGTTAGAACTCAGAAGACACAAATAAGGAAGTCTATCCATCTGTCTAAAGAGGATTTAAAAAGTCAGTCTAAAGTACTCGCAACAATTGCAACAAAAATATACACCTACAGAGCCTACATTCGACAATTCGACAGAAATACGCGATGGATCATTCGGAATATCAGGAAGATCAAATAGGCTAATTAAGCAAAAAGAGTCCGTGAAAAAAGTTGTCTACCTAAAAACATGCTGCCTAAATACACACAAAAAATAATACATCGTCGATACATATATTTTATAAGAGTATTAGTGACTTGAGATCATATAGCACTGTATCAACCTTAAAACACAAAAATACAAATTCAATTTTAAGACAAATGATGCTGTTATTTCGGGCCTTTTTACTATACGCTATTAATATTGGTTTAAAAATGGAAATGGAAACACACTTATTATTGGTTTTATCGCGTTAAAGTAATAAGGACCTGGTGTTAGTTTATTGCAATGGAAAAGTATCTGTCTCATAACTAGTAAATATAAAATGAACTTTAAACATATAACAAATCTAATATTCTTTACAAATTGCTGCAGGTTTTATTTATCTCCCTCCTCCGGCGGGGAGATTTGACACAAGGTCAGCAAACTGAGATGTGTTAATCCAGCGCCCAAGAGGCAGAGCACGCCGGTCGAAGACATATTTCGTGGGCAGCCCCTTCGGCATGACTAGTTAATGACCCCTAAAACGATTAGCAATTAACCGTCATCAAAGCGCGAGAAGGTAAGTCCTAGGAATGTGAGCCTCCTAGAACTACACAAGATCCTACTTAAGACCGACAGAGAACAGGACGACACAACCACAGTATGCCCTCGACTCTGTTGTCCGGTTTGTGTTAGTAAGAAATAGTCACACGTGATAGCAGCTGGTATCTCCCACATTCTAGTATAAATATGCGTTATTCCATTTTCCCTATATTAAATGAGTGTCTAAATCAAGAGAGCTTATTTAACACAATAAGATGACAACTAATTTGAAGCCAAAACTTGAACCCTTCCGTGGATTTAAAAAAAATATGTATCCTAATACCTTACATGTTCAAAAGCTGTACTTTCTCGGTTCCTCGCTTGAGTCTTTTTACTTAGATTTATTTTCATCGTTTTAGTTCTTTAAAATGTAAAATTCTCGTACTTTAGTATTTTATTTACCTCCTCGTCTGCAGGATGGTTAAGCACAAAAATTCAAGTGTGGGTTTTAATAAAAGTGTTTCTATGGAACGAACTGGATTAGAACCCGGCACACCGACGTCCCCAGTTAGCGTCGTTAACTAAAGCAACCGTAAGTATTGTAAACGCTAAAATATTTCTGTGATCAAACAAATACATCTATTTAAAAAATGGGTGCAATCCTTTATTGCGTCAGAAATAGTACCTCTACCAATATTTCTACACTATTTCAATTTCATACGTGTTTCTTTGAAACAGTATTCAATTAATTAAACTTTAACAATTTCACATAGCGTTGCTTCCTGCTCCTGTTACTACTCCTTTTTCCTCTAAGCAAATAGATTATATCCAAACAACTAATAATATTTTCCTTCGACGAAATATTTCCAAACGCCCGTAAGCAATAATCGATAATTACAATTCACGCATGCAATCGCTTTGTTGCCGTTTTCTCCCTTTACCCCCCCCCCTTCACTCTCTTATTAGGGGAAGGGGGATATTACAAATATTTATACTATTTAACATGGAAGAAATTATTTTCGAACGCCAGTAAGCATTAAATAATAGTGTAATTATGCATACAAAAGTAGTTTCCACTTTAATGAATTTGTTATTCCTATTTTATTCATCTACAACATATGTCGACAAGTTGATCCTATGAGTCTTTATCTTGTTTGCATCTTGTCCGCTGTCAGTTATTATTGTAAACATACATTTTTAAGTAACCAAAAATAGGAACGGTACACTTTTTTGTCCAAATCATAGTTTAAAATAATTCTGTTTTAATTTGTGATATTTTAAATGAAACGTTTTATAATTTACATTAGAATACAACAATTCTAATTCATCTTTTTGGTTTTCTTTAGCATGACATTAATGTAGATCCAGTAGTGTTACCCTAATTCAGAAGCATTAGGAGTTGTGAAAATCAATTAGTTACCGATTACTCCCGATTGGACGTATTAGTACACCATCTATGACTTAACTAAACGGGTTATGCAAAGTGTGTTCTCCTATACCTCACTACACATCCCTGAAATGGGTAACTCTATTTCGTTCTAGCTTTTGTCTGCCTTCCATATTTCCTAACCATATCGACTACAAATAATTCACGACTAAACGTCATGGGCATTGCACAAAACTGCGTTCATTAGCGATGTTCCAATTTTGAACTGTTATGGAGTGTGGTGATAAACTTTAGTTACCACCATTCCCAGCTTCACTCAAACTTTAGTTACCACCACTCCCAGCTTCACGCAGACCCAGAGTAGATGTACCAGTAAAGACGACATCTATTAGTTTAATAGAAACTGTAGGTGTCAGACTATTTGTTTTAAAACATACACTAAAAAGAAATTAATCAACAAATAATTACTATGGGCAGCTGCGGCATATACTTGTCGAAATATTTATGGTCGTGTTCGGACTTGTATTTATTTTTCGGCTATTATACAGGTTGATGTAAACCTACCAAAAATAATTACGAAAATAATATTAATCTGTATTTTACATGTATTGGTTTTTAATTGTTGTGTTCATAAAAATAAATTAAAATGTTTATATTAATTTTACTAATATAATGTATTTAAAAGAAAATATTGCTTATGAATTTACACATAAAACGAGCGTTTTACTTATTATTAATGCATATAAATAGAAGAATAACGTTTATCGACCATCTATGTAGACAGAAAGTACTCGTACATGTTGTTCTTGCTAGTTGAGTAACTGGCTGTAAACCAGTGGGCAGACCATGATATAAGTTTATGGACAATAAGGGTAAGTGGAAAACCGGAATGTAATCAGACTATTTCGTTCAATGGATAATAGGACAATGTGGATGACCATAGTCGCCAACGTCTTAAGAAGACATGACCCTTCATGATGATTATGATGTTATTTATTGTTGGACTTTAATGAAAAGACAAATGACTTTTATCGGCCATATATATATATATATATATATATATATATATATATATATATATATATATATATATAAACAATAATATTTATAAATAAATATTTATTAATTATTTAAATACCTACAGACATCGATGTTTCATGCTAACGCAATCTTCAGTGTAGGAACTAATTCTCAACGGTCGGTGGGCGCGAACTCTGATCACAAATCGCCACTGATTCGTAGTCGAGGATCTTATCCATCGGCCATAGCCAATTAGTTAGTAAATATAGAGGAATTTTAAATGTAAATAGCGAATCGGCGATTAGATACCAAACAGTATAGAGTGATCTTACGAACGGCGTTCGGATCGTGCATATAGCTATTTGCACTGCTTGTTATTAAAGTTACTCGAGAGTGCCCAGCCTTTGTAATTAAATGTTTACTTTGTTTTCGTATCTCATGATGGTTTCTCGTACTTCCAAAAGCGTAACTTCTCATCAATCGTTTTGTTAACTATACAACACAATTATAGATATTTAACGTTTAAGTTTTAAATACCACGATCGTTAGTCTCTCAAGTTTGACAGATTTACCATCGACTTTACTTAGATTAAAACCATAGTTTTTAACACTGACAGAGAAAATGATGTTTAAGTAAATTTCCCCTATTGTAAGACCTACAGCCAGTCAAGAATTTTATAAGTGCATCAATTCAATTGTGTACTATTAAATATTACCGTGGTTTTACTTGTGTGCTGATATGTTTCTTAATTGCAACAATAAACTTGAAAGAATTTGGACGTGTTCTATTCAATAATCTGTCATGCTATCTAATAGATTAATCGTGCAATTAAACACAGATCTTAGAACAAAGCATATTTGTTCTCTTTTGATATTACGTTTTGTTTTATTTATTGATAGCGTGTACGTAATACATTGGATAGATACGACCTCGTGTCTTTATAAGGATATTCCGTTTGTCATGCTTAAGTTTGATATAGTAGTTCAGTCGTAACATGCGCACATTCAATGTACGCTTATCATTTTAATGTATCGGGCATACTTATTCAAAAGAAAAGACTAAATAAAAGAGGTAACACAATGACAAGAGACACATAAATAGATAGATAGATGGATGGAAAATGAATATTGTAGAACGGTACAAGATATGGAGTCGTGGTTTCTCACGGCGGAGACTTGCTTTACAATAGAGTAATCTACAAGTTGATAACATGCGAGTCAGGTAACAATTCTGCAGTTTACTAATGCAACGTGTGTATTTCTTATGTATTAGTTGCTTCACCGAAGATTCAAACTTTAGTTTATCTTATCTTTTCTATTATAGATGAGGATTTGGATAAACTGATGACAGTACTTTCTCCAGCCAGTACTAGTAATCGAGCCAATTACACTATTCTTCTTTTGCGAAGAATGTGAATAATCTTCAGATACGGTTGGATGTCTGACTAATGCAACTTGTTAGCTTTGACCATTTCCATTCCAGACATTAAATCCATTCTATTGCTGCATGGATCGCGTTGATTCTAATGGACACTTCGTGTGGTCGACATTGACAATAATCTCATTTGTGATGTGAGGCGAACTTTGGCAAACTTCTTCCCGTTTGCAAGGATTTAGAAACCATTCTTGGACAAATCTAAAGAAAATGCATCACTTTTAAACATCATTTTCCACACGTGGTCATCTAATGGACGCGTCTTAAGAATATGTGTTCGTCTTTAAATACTAAAGATACCCTTTCGGAAATTGTTTGCAAAATTTTAAATAATATTTGTAATCTTGTTTTTAGATCAATCGAAGAATATTTTCTGATGCATCTATGAAATCTGATGTTTAAAGAGGAGAATGATATTTCAAACTTGACTATGGCAGTCAAAAATAAGAAATTGTAACATGACGTTAAGAATAAGCTTACATTTATATGCTGATAGATGTTTTTGTTGGTAGGTAACGAAATCATTATAAATGGACGGAGGAATACTGCTTTGCTCTAAAATCTTCAATGTACATTTAAATATTTTTATACGTTTGTTTAACCTTATTGTGGATCCGCATGTAGACACCGTATTAACATACATTATTGTTTTAGTACCTAACCTATACGGACTACTCGAACTCTTCCACTAACCATCAATACTGAGAGCATTTGCTTCTTTATGTTAGATTCAACCCAAGCCCTGCAGGAACTGGCTAATTCGGTAGCCTTTTATCTGTCTGTTTTAGGCATTAGTCCTAGGTCTTCCAAGGAAGTCCATCCTCTCAGGCCTTGCCTCCCTTCTTTGGAGTAAAGTAACTTTATTGCTTACTGCCTGAGGCGTTGCAACCAGGGAATGCCTACGGTCCTGCTCAGGCAATTTTTAGTAGACCAGAGTGCTCCTTCTTTCAGGGCGTTGACTTGACTTTCCCTTACATTCCGGCCTTCTGCTACATATTAGTGAGATGGAAAATAATCAGATACACTGAGTCCACCCAAGCCCAGCAGCAACTGGAACATTTTGGTGGCCTTTTATCTGTCTATCTTACGCATTAGTCATAGGTCATCTGAAGCAGTCCACCCTCCCAAGTCTTGCCTCCCCTCTTTAAGATGGAATAAGTGTATTGCTTACTGCCTGAGACGTTGCGACCAGGAAATGCCGACGGGGATGCTCAGGCAATTTTTAGTAGATCAGAGTCTCCTTGGTAAGGGGCGCTGGCTTGACTCTCCCCCACATTCCGGCCCTCTGCAAATATTCCTGCCGTGGGAAACAATCAAATGCCGTTAATCGACACCAGTCTGTGAGGTATTTCTGTAACATCAGTTGCTTGCAGACTTCGGACTAGTAAATCCCAGTCGAGAATTCGTCATTGACAATCAGTCCGGCAGGAACTTGGCCATTTCGGTGGCTTTTATCTGTCGGGCTGACGCATTAGTTCTGAGTAGTCCTAGGAGTTCAACCTCCCAGGCTTTGCACCCTCCCAGTTTGGGGTGGGGTAAGTTTACTGCTTACTGCTTACTGCTTACTGCTTCAGGCACCCCGACCGGAGAATGACGACGTGGCGGCCTAGGAATTTTTTTAGAAGCCAAAGTTGTTCTTCTTTAGCAGACTTGCTTAACTTTCCGCAGCGTCCAACCTTGTGTCACATTCTCCTGCGGTGGGAAGGAAGTAAATAGGTGGAACCACACCAGTTTATACTTGAAGTCAAGATTGACCTGGAACCACTCTTGTTCTCTGTCGTATTATAGTTTTTGCAATAGACTTTTTTTCTCTTAACTCAAAATTTGTTTTTTCATTCTGGCCCCTTTTACAGTGTCAAAACGATTATTAAAAAACACAAGATTTAGACGATGCGTATTTTTTTTGTAATTGTTTATTGTTTTAGTATCAACTTGATATTTTAAGAAAAGTGGTTAGATGTGTTTTCTTATTTGCTTTCGATCGTTACTAACTTGATAAAAGTACATCCAGACAATATTACTTTTTATCAGTTTCTCGAAAGTAATTGTATTTATTATTTATTTTATAAACAATTCTGATGAGTTTCGGATCAAAAACAATTAATTAAATACTATAATAGATAGTGTATTCGTCGCCATTAAAAATGGCCAGAATTATGAAAATAAATAAAACATGGCATTAATAAGTCGTACCAAATAATAGGTTTAATATTTATTCTTAACATATCATTTGTCAATATCGATACATATGTTGCTGATGTTCTTATTTGACTTCAGTTTTTCGGAGCTATGCTTTTGACTATTTATATTCGAGTATTGATTTACTCCTCTCCAGGAGTTAGGCACAAGGCCAGTTTTTTATCTTACTCCCACAAGTAAGATGTGACCCAAGGTCGGGTCGGGAAAGTGAGGTTACAAATTGCCTGGGCAGCCCCGTCGGCATTCCCCGGTAGGGGCGCCTCAGGCAGTAAGCAATAAACTTACTCCTCCCCAAAGAGGGGAGGCGAAGCCTGGAAGGTTGGACCTCCTAGAACTGCACAGGACAGACCCATAGACCGGCGCAAATCAAGCCCCGAAGGCCAAGACAATACCAGTTTATGGGGTGCAGTATCCATCGGAACAGATACTACACTTTGATCTTAGCCAAAAGGCTATTTATATTCGAGTAGCCGATATTTTATACGTTTAAAAAGAGATCGAGGGATATTGTTAAGATACACCCCATACATCTGCGTATTCACTGATACAAATGTTATTTTAAACATAAAGGAATACATATAAACGGAGAGATACATTTGATTATAATTTACTCCCAAATATTTATCTTGTTTTACCTACGCAGTTGTAGCATATTGGCATGAACAATTTATATGTAATAGGAGTTGGCCTATTTAATAAGTCCTTCACTATCCACCAATATCTAGCACCTGCCCAATCGCTGCAATGTGGCATCCTTGTGCCTGTTTTACAAGTACTTCAATAGATTGTGCTCCGATGAACTTGCTGCCCTGGTGGCCCCTCGACGTAAACACACTAGACTAACCCGACAATCAGCTAAGTCACATTCATTCACTGTGGTGTTCCGCAGATGCTAGACAGTATTCTACTCTTATTACTTCGCTCCTCGTGCTGCCGGCCTCTGGAACTCAATCCCTGGTCCCTGTTTCACCGACTCTATTTACATGCAGAAATATAAAACTAATGTAAACAGACAACTTGCTGCACAGCTCACAACTTATGATGATCATCAAAATATATACACTGATTTCCAGTACCCCTTACGTCTACAGTAGCGTCTTGCCTTGTTTGGGGTGAAGTAGGAAAAAGAATAAATACCGATTTTGAATAACGTAGCCATGTTCTTTGATACAGCAATGCAAACAAAGGTGGCTACTTCGCTCAGAATTTATATTTACACATAATTAAAAGTCACTATCAAATAGTAATCTTTAACGTAAATAGGGCACACATTGATAGGTAAAGCAAACACTTGTTCTTGGTAATATTCTTAGTGTATTACCTCTCCAAAAATTATTTTGGTAACACTAATTTGTTTTATGAAATTTGTGGATGAATTGTATTAATGCAGATTAGTTGACAAATAATTGGTTGTTAACATTTTATTGTGAAAATATCAGGAATTATGAGTAAGAATTAGCGTTAGTTACATTTACTACTAACTGTTAATTCATAGTAGAAATTACTTTCTTTCCTTCATGTTCGTCGTGTGGTTGTTTTTGCCACAGAGACAGACTTATTGGTAGGTTTAATGGAAAGTATGTTTTGTATGAAACTGGTTATAAAATCACACATTTCTTTTGGAAATTTCGACGGCGTATTTATTGCTGTCGGTCTGAAATATAACTCAAATATATCAAAAATGAATAACTAAAGAATAACAACTAATATCGAAAATGTATTTTCATTTAAACAGAGTAAAGTGAATTTTGTTTCATAATAATAATAATAATAATGATAATAATAATGATAATAATAATTAAAATACTTATTAAAAAGTCGTTACTTAAAGAAGAAAATAAGAAAACTAATCTTCATCACCATGGCGTTTCTTTTTGTTTCTGATATTTAATAGCATTCGATTATCAAAGAACATACAACAAGTTATGACGATGGAATAGTGTACTCGAACGCAAATGGAGATATGACGACTAAGAAGACTAAATGTAGTAATCGAATGTACCGGGTCTAGGTGTAACGAACACATTACTAAACGGTAAAAGTTTCGTTTTTTGTGAAAGATTAAGAAAAAGAAGGGTAAATCGAAAAATAAAAACAAATAAATAATATATGCAACAGCCATGTTCGAAATACCCATTTGTCTGTTTCTGTTCGTTATTCGTATTCTTGTATTCTAGAATGGGAAAGTATATATGACAGGAGAAGTGTGCAAATAAACGCAAACATAAGTAACCAGGGAAGAATAGTTATGTTTTTACATAAATTATTTGAGGAGAAGAAACAGGAAAAGAAGTAAACAATATATAAGAAGGGTAACTATCAATGAATGCAGATGTAAACAAACAATCAGAACATTGTGTTATTTGGTTAATTCTTTGGAGTATAACAACTTTTTGGAATAACCAATCAAATCGGCGTAAAAACAGTAGGGAGCGACCAGTATTTAAGTCGTAAAAGTATAGTACGAAACAGTCGATAGTAAGTAATAAAAATGAAATCATGATAGCGGTATCAAATAAAAGTATCCTATGACGACTATTTTTAGGTGTAAGGTTGAGCTGACAGTAGATTCCTGCGTGGGAGTAAGCATTACTCCGAATTTTTGTACACATTAATATTTTAGGAGATTCAGGCTAGTTGAAAATATGTAGAAATTACTAAAAACGAAAGAAACGGGCACATATTCTCCAGGAAACACACATCAGTAACCTATCTAAAGCGTGAACATACACACATTTTATATATAACCTGTGTTTACAGAGCTAAATGTGTTAATGTAACTAGGAAACTCGCATTCACTTTATTATATAGATTTCGGATATATATATATATATATATATATATATATATATAGAGAGAGAGAGAGAGAGAGAGAAAAAGAGAGAGATAGATAGAGTGATAGACGGTTAATATATAAATAGAAAAATAGATAGATGCATCAGTGTATGCGTGTGTTCTTACCACTCAGTTAAACTCATATACATAACAGGATAACAATTTACTTGTATAATAATTTAAACCAAAAATAGGAAATACACTTAAAATCTAATGCTGTAATTGGCGCTCTGAACTCTGAACAAAAAATATAGGTGAGAACGGCTAAAGTATACATTATATAATGATACATTTCTTAAGTGAATAGGCTATGCAATATGTTAGCCATTTTTATAAAAAAAAACTAGAGTTCCAAGATTTTTTCAAGATAGTTCGCATCCTATAATTTTCGGATTTTCTTTAGCTACAAATGTAGTACTAAAATATTGGTGTTGCAATTATCGATAATTTACATCGCTCTTTTGACACTTGTCTTAGAGACAAACTGAAGTACGCTGACTGCGAAACAAAATAGTGAACTGATAGAATCGATGTTAAAATTTTCAAGAAATTTGAAATAAAAATGTATCCTCCGTAAGTATTTTTTTTATTTTGAAGCCAACATTGTTTGTCATAGAAAGATAGATGAAATATATATATATACATATAAATATGTATTCATATATATATATATATATATATATATATATATATATATATATATATATATATATATATAACTATTAATATATATGTGTATGTATATATTAACTATATTTATAGGTGTGCCCTGTACTTCTATTTCAAATGCTAAATATTTATTTAGTTTTAGTTTTATTAGCTTGATATGTGTTTTATATTGGGGAATGTGAATATATAGATACGGAAAAGCATGGGTAGCATAACATAATGGACAAGCGATATAGTGGCAAAATAGATAAATACACAGACTATGCAATCAAAATATTAAGTTAACTTCTCATCGGAGCTGGGGGGTTTATTAACGCAACAAGACAGACAGGAAAGTTTCCAACTTTCTAGTCCAATCAGAGTATTGAATTCATTGCTGAACATTTTATATTCTGTGAAAACACCGGTTGAATTTGTCAGTTTTATGATGCATCAACGATGTTTTGCTTATTAAATACTGAGAAGTAATAGGTACTGTAAACAATTCAGTCCAATCCCTTAAACGAGAGTAAGTGTTATAATTTAACCCAGAATGATAGTTATAGAAAGATATGATCCGTTATGTAACCCATTGAGCTATGACCAGATTGTTTTGACCAGGTAAATTTAGTTGCCAATTAAATATTCCAAATAAAATTACAAGATCCCAATGTAGTATTTTCACTCCCTCTGTCTCACTTTCTCTCACTTTATCCCTCTGTATTTCTATCTGTCTGTCTGTTTGTCTGTCTGTCTCTCTCTCTCTCATATATATATATATATATATATATATATATATATATATATATATATATATATATATATACGAGGTGATTCATAAGTAACTTACCTATTTATTTTTGAAATTCTAAAAGTAAAAAGTACAATAATACAAAACAGAAAGTTTATTCAACAGATTCATTTATGGTAGTTTAAAATTACAGCAAATTTTAAAATTTTCCACCTTCGTTCTGCATGCATAGCTTCATTTTTTTTTGCAAGGAATTTACGACTCTTTGTAGCATATTTGATTGATTATGAAATAAATATATATAGAAACAAATATATAAACGAACACATTTAAAATAACAAATAGCAGTAATTAGAGAGAAAGATAACAATTAGCAAAAATTCATAGTATGTTTGTGCGTAATATGGTAATCACTTTAAATAGATAAATGAAGTGACTTATGAATCACCCTGTATATTTATATATATATATATATATATATATATATATATATATATATATATATATACATATATATACATGTACCAGTGCGACAATATATGTTTTAGCATATATATTCTATACTTTATGCATACCAACCTCTTAAAACTGAATGTCTAATGAACGTCAACATTTAATAACAGAGATTCCTTGTACAATATTTTTTAACTGAGGAATTATTGTTATTTTCTGAAAAGTTCAAGGAAGACGGGTCCAATATGGGCATACTAATGTTGGTTGGTCCCCCTTATGAACGAAACGAATTTGTAAAAAAAATGCACCAAATATTGACTGTTAGTAAAATGCTTCGTGGAATGAATAAAATCTTGGCTTTTGGAATATATCACAACCTTGTTTACTCCTATATATATATATATATATATATATATATATATATATATATATATATATATATATATATATATATATATACGAGACCTGTCTTAAGTTATCCGGCCAAGGCCCGAAAAAATATTTATTATACCTGACCAGGTCGCAGCCGTAATCTGCTTCAAAGAAAGCCACCTGTGCGTGCACACAATTAGCCAACCAACACATCCACTGCCGGAAAAACCGCTTGAAGTCTTCGTTTGGAATGGTGTTCATCTCTGCAGTCGCGTTCTGCATTATCTCTTCTCTATTCTCAAAACGGGAGCCTTTCCGTGGCGTCTTCAATTCACGAAAAAAAAAACGGCCGTCGTAAATCAGTTGTGTAGCAGCTTACTTAGCGACCGACAGGCAACAACCAACGCGCAGGAAGGCGGTGATGAAATAAACACACTCGCATGAAGGTGTCTTCATTCACTGTGTAGAGTAGCGCCGCCCTAGCGTCGGTACATGCATACTTATCTACAGACACATGTTTAGGCGTCTACCTCTTATTACCGTTGCTTGATATAGCGAGTTTTATCGTGATTCAATGCTTGCTATATACTATGATTAATGAGGTTGAAGACAGGTCAATCGCTGGCTAATTTTGTGCGTATAACTGATAATAAAGTAAATATGGATGAATGACACACATAATTGATCAGCTTAGAATGAGTGTTTTACATGTTTTGATAAACATGGTGCCATTTTCAATTGAGTCAGTAACTTTAGATTTTGCTATTGTTGTTACTCCTATAAATATGGTAGTTTTCTTGTTCAAATCTGAAGCTGATAATAAAACGTGTAACTTATCTTCAAATCATGTTTGAATGTTGCGTGAATTTTATTAACACTAGAGATAAGTAGAGCGGATCAATTCCCTATAGTTATTATTTCATCTGCAATATTATTAACCTTATTTCAGCTGTGTATGAGATTAAGTGGTGTCAGTTCATACAGAGAATGTTTACACGCACTATTTACTTTAACTATTATTTGGCTAAATAAGTCTGTTCATAGCGTTGTTCTATTTTAATAGTATTACTAAAAATCGCAATTTTTTTGGTAACAGTATCTCATGCATAGGCGCACAGTAGCTTTGTACATATATAGGATAATGTCAGGTGTTAGACGTTTACCAGCCCGGTAGAAGGATTCTACCTGCTTTGCACCAATCTTAGCAATGTATGCAATGTATTTGTTCCAATTCATGTTACCTGTGATTGTTAGGCCGAGGAGTTGTACTGTTAAACTCTCAGATAGGGTGTTATTTGCCATGTCAATCGGTGGTTGAAGAGGTTTCTTGTAGTTATTGAAGGAAAGGAGCTTTATCTTAGCAGCATTAAAAGTTACAATCTATTTATGACCCCATTCAACTACAGGTCATTTTCTAAGTATTCAGCCATTTCCACGAATATGTGCGCGTCTGTTTTGCTCACATGACGAGACTAAAACATTGTGTCGTAAAATATACGTATCTCAGACTCCATTTTAACAGAGAGGTCGTTTATAAAAATCAATGTTATCAGAGTAAAAATACGTTTAAAGTCGTGTAAGATAAGCACATTATTTTAGATGAATCGTCTTATACGGCATAATTACGAATATTCGGCATAACAACGTTGACAAACCGGTTCCAGTTAGATAAGTAAAGTTAAGTGACGTTTAGAATGGCCAGTACTTAATGGTTTATGTATGTGACCTACAGAGAACATGGGCTCCACCAAATTCTATCATACCCACTGAAAAGGTATGCCAGATAAAATACTTGCATGACTTCTCGACAACTTCCTTTGACGTTATGAGATATGTATGGATGGTCTATTGTGTAAATAATAAAATCAGCAAGTAGAAAGCTTGTATTGTTAAAAGCATAATAATAATGAATCGAAGAAGAATAATAATAATAAGAAGAAGAACCAGGAAAAGAAGAATGGACGTAGATGTAGAATGATATAGAAAATATTGATACACAAACAGAAAAATATAACAACAAAAGAACATAAAAACCAAAAAAAAAGACGAACACGAAAAACAACACTGAAAATGAGACAGATGAGATAAAGGAAGACAATGAAGAATGAGACTAAAAAGAAAGAAAAATGACCAGGACGAAAAGAAAAGGTTAGTAGACGAGAATAAAAAAAAATAAAGAAGAAGATAGTACTAAAGATAAAGTGAAAAGTGAGAAAGAAAAGCAAACATGACAAATGAAAGATGTGCTAGAATGAAGAGAAAGGCAGGCAAAGTAAATACATACAAACTATAAAAAGTAGAAGACAAATGATAAAATTAACGAGCAGACAAAGAGGAGGGAACAATAAAAAAAGATTTAACAGCAAAAACGAGAATTAGAAATGAAAACAAAAAGAAAAAAAGGAGAAAAACAACTAATATATGTATATATATATATATGTTTGATGTGTTTTTATAATTACTTCCTGTTTATTTAATTCACCATTGTTTTTTCTATATGGTCTATGTATAAATATATATAAAAAATGTTTGTATATGAAAATATAAAAATAATTGATTAGTCTTCTATCTAAAAGCACTTAATTTTTCTGGTATATATATATATATATATATATATATATATATATATATACATATCATTAATTATGAATATCTGTTTTCATCTACATATCCGTATGTAGATAAAAAAATATTCATAATTAATTATACATAGAGAGAGATGTTTTAATTAATTAATTGATTTATAAACCAATTTTTTATATACAGATTTTTATAATATATTTACAAATTAATTTATATATATATATATATATATATATATATATATATATATTATTATTATTAATATTATGAATGTTGGTTTTCATCTGCATACGTATACGTTCCATCCTTACGGGTATCGTCCGTGTAGAAAAAATATATTAATACCGGTCGCCGTGCTCAAACCCTGGAAAACGAGTTATATTATAAACTCAAATTCCAACGCCTTTGCCCTCACGGCTGTTGTCAACAATTCAGTAAATCAGCTTAAGATAAATCCTACTTAAACGCAGCTGTCGTAAATAATTCGACTTTTAAAAGTAACATTGCATTTAAGCCATGATGACGAATGTATTAATACTACTCGCCACAAAGCCCGGCCTAGTTTGGGGACGACAAGCAATTTATTGTAAATATTTGTTTTTTTATCTACATACATATACGTTTCAACGTTTACGTTGATCGTCATTGCAATGAAGAATTACTCCCACCGGTTGCCGAGCTCGAACCTCGGAACCCGAGTTATTTTTAAAACTCAAATGTTTACTTACTTGCGCTACCAATACACACACACACAGACACTCACACACACACAAACATATATATATATATATATATATATATATATATATATATATATATATATAAACGTCCACGTGTATATAGATACAATTTTTTCGTTTTCTAATATAAGTTTTTATTATAATTTTCTCTAATTACTATTTTACTTATTATTATTATTTTTCTTATTGTTATGATATATATTTATTATTATTATTGTTATCATTTTTAATAATATTTTTATCATTTAAAATTAATATATTTCTCTTTTTTATTTTTTGGTCTTTTTATTTTCTTTTATTTCTCTTAATCTTACTTAAATAACTTTTTTCTACTTTGTATTTAATAATCGAAACCTCTTTCATTTTTTTATTGCATTTTAAATTCCGATATTTTTTGTCCTTCTCTGGTATTTTTCACATTTAAATATATCCATCCAACCATTACAATTATGATTATTTTACGTTTTTCTAATTATGATACGTTTTCTTCTTAAACATAGACTTATATTGTCGCGTTATATCTTTACTTCTCGATATATCCCTATTTACTCCAGTATAGACCTTATATTTTCTAATTATTTACATTTTTCATTAATTAAATCTATACTCTATCTTATTTTATATTTAAAGTAAAATACATCCTTATTTTGTTTATTTATTTATTTTATATTTATATATCATTTATTATTATATTTTTCGATTTTACTTTTTTACTTACACTATCGCGTTTTATTATATTTTATTATAATTATCAGTAGTTTATTATTATTTTTAATATTTTTGAATGTAACTATTGTTTATATTTTTATTTTTTATTTAATTATTGATGTATTTTCTCTCATGTATTATTTTCTCTTATGTAATTTCTTTTGTGCGATTCGACCTATATCGTGAGTTAATTGAATGCTTTAGATTTGTTATTCAATTCGCTGTTTTTTTGCTATTTCTAAAGTCTTTTCACTGGCGTTGTCTTTTAGTACTGGAACTTGATGATTTTTTCTCAAGAGACTGACAGAGACGCGTCTTTGAATCATAAGAAATGACAAATAAACTATTTCCAAAAAAGCCTTGAAAACGATCCGACGCTTAATAGGAGTTGGTTTTGAATGCGTAGAAGAATATTCAAATTTTATTGATCTGAACTAGGGTTCCAGACTGGATAAGCACACACGATTCCGAAACCAAATAGTCCACGTGTGTCTTCTTGCTTCTGTACCGCAATGATTGTAATACAAGGTGTAGGTCGTATAACACGTGTAGACTTCATGCCAAAGTAGATCCATGACACGTAGATAAACATTTTATTTGCATGTTATAGGAGTCAACATCAGGATCGGTCGGCTTCTCCTATTTGTCTGTAGCAAGTAAAGACGTGTCAGGCGCTAAACTGTAAACGAATTGAGTGAACACCGGCTCTGCGCATGCGTTATCGCAATGCTTTAGTGTAGTCTGTGACAAACTTTCTCAGACTTCATCTTTAACTGTCAAATATGGCGGCTCTGGGTTTTGGGTGTAAATTTCAGCGATCTTGTACGTAAAACCTACATTCGTGCAGATCAGACAATCTTGATGCACGACCTTCGTAAGCTCTATACGGAAGCTGTATTCACACAATACTAAAAATAGCAGCATTAATAGCTACTGACTACATTGAAAAATCACCACGTTTATAAACAATGCAAAAAAACTAATTTTAATTGGATCAGGTATGTCCGTCATTTGTCCATGTTTAATTATGTGTCAGTTATACGTGAATAAGTAGATTTGTTGTACGTCACGCCGTTTTTTACACAAGAAACTATTAACATGGTTGTTTCTTCTGTAAGTATTAGAATTGCCGGCCAATTTAATGAGGTCAAACGTTATTCCTCCTCGCGGATTGATATTTTACGTTATATTATCTTTGGCGACATGAACCCTGAGCTAGTTCAAGGCAAAACACCTAGAATACTGAGAGGTTCCTTAAAAATCTAGAGTGCTGCCTTGCTTATTACTTTTTTTAACACGTGAAGTCGAGTGATTAACACCAATGATAGAGAAAACGTATTCTATGTCGGACGATTGTGGTGACAGTCGATAGTATTCCCGTCAAATCAGTTAACAGCGTATGTCGATTATCTTACGCCATAAAGTACAATTTTATGTACAGATATGTATATATATATATACATATATATATATATATATATATATATATACATATATATATATACATTTATATATATACATATATATATATTTATATATGCATATATATATTTATATATATACATATATATATACATATATATATATACATATATATATATGCATACATATATATATATATACATTATATATATATATACATATACATACATATATATATATACATTATATATATATACATATTTATATATACATTATATATATATACATATTTATATATACATTATATATATATATTTATATATACATATATATATATATATATATATATATATATATATATACACAACTCTACTTATTCACGTATGACTAAAGATTCCCCTGGGGATGAAGCGCAGGAGCCTCTGTGTAGCTTAATTGCCATAAATATATTTTCATAGCTTGATATATATATATATATATATATATATATACATATATATATATAAATATATATATATAAGGATAAATGTACTATTTGCTGAAATACAGCTAGTTATTCTCAAAACAACAAATGAAAATTTAAAAAATATTACATCGTATTTATAAAACGATTAAAGATAATCATGTATTTCAGACAGGGCTCATGGCTTAATAGTAGAGCACTCGACAACGGTTTCCGTGATCGAGTTTCGAGACCTGTCACAGTCGGTTCGCTCTGAAGAGTTGCGGTACGACGGAACACATGTCAGCGGATAAGTATTTTAATCTATGAAATATATAAATATATATAGATGTATATATACGTCCCTAATAATCAGGCGAAATTATTTAAATAAATGGAGAATAAAATCTACACGTCTTAAGAAAAGCTAAGTGTACCAGTAACTGCAATACAGCTAAATTATCCTAAAACAAACAAAACAAATATTCAATTATATATATATATATATATATATATATATATATATATATATATATATATATATATATATATATACAGGGTGATTCATAGGTCACTTAGCTATTTATTTTTGAAATTCTAAAGTTAAAAAATACGGTAATACAAAACAGAAAGTTTATTCCACAAATTCATGTATGAGAGTTTCAAATTGCAACAACTATTCAAGATTTCCACATTCGTTCTGCATGCATAGCTCCATTCTTTTTTGCAATGAATTTACCACTTTTTGTAGCATATTTGATTGGTTATGAAATAAATATATATAGAAACAAATATATAAACGAATAAATTTAAAATAACAAATAGCAGTAATTAGAGAGTAAGATAACAATCATCAAAAGTTCATAGTATGTTTGTGCTTCATATGGTAATCATTTTAAATAGCTAAGTGAAGTGACTTATTAATCACCCTGTATATATATATATATATATATATATATATATATATATATATATATATATATATATATATATACAGGGTGGGCCAAAATAAGGGTCCTATCTTTAAATTTGAATAACTTCCACAAAATAAAAGTTAAACTCACCAAACTTTATGTGTGTGTAGACTGACCCTACCGAGATTTTTTGAAATAAACAAAACAAATTTTAGCCGAAAAACACTTCTTAAAACTTACAAAAACTAAAGTATTGTTTTTTACACTGTTTTGAGTTTTTTAAGCAAAAATAATGTTTTCTAAATGAGGGTACGTTCCTTAGGGCTAATACGGCTCATGCTTGCTTCGGAAGGGGTCCTTTACTTATTCTAAAAAAATTTTTTTTTTAAATCAATAAATAAAAAAGTTATGAATTTTTAAAAATAGGACCCTTATTTTTGCCCACCCTGTATATATATATATATATCAAAATACTTGGAATATAGATTATTTCACTCCAGAACACTTCAATGTTAAAAAACGTCTGCAATGCGAGATCTAACAACCGAACATTTATAGAAATGCGTTGGTGCATGAGAAAATAAAACCCATAAAACCCATAGCAAGTAAAACATAAGTCTTCCGAAATTGGTCAGATTAATTTAACTGAATAAAAAAAAATTACGTCCTGATACTAGTAACCTGAAGATAAATTCGGTCGGCAATATTTGAATGCAAATGTATCAAATTCAACAGAGCGAGTACATTTTTAGACCTTTTTACTTGAGAAAATAATTTAAAATTTATTTTCGGCTTAAGTTAAATTACTGGAAACACTATTCTGGAATCTAGCGGAAAAAAAGAATTCGATTTTCTGTCCACGTTTTAAATTCAAGATGCGTTCACGTATCTTTAAATGTGTTTCTTCAGATCTGTGTGTAATGCTTCATGTTTTATGTTTCATTTTCGCAATTTTATCGCTTTTACTGGGAATAGAATTTTTTTGGTCTATCATGACTTTAAGAAATAGCATTTTCATCGTAAAGTACGAAAAAAACCACGGGTGGGATCGATTACACATTAAAGGTTCCAATTAAAAAATATATATTTAGAGTATATCGGCATTCTGATAAGCGAATCATTGAAGTCAAAATATATGCCAGAATCACCAAATGTATATCTATTTATTTCTGTGTTCGCTTCTCGACAATTCTTTTTAAGATGTTCATTATTGATCTTCGAACTTATTTCAAGTTTATAATGAAACCAGAATGTCCGTTATCTGACATTAAATACCTACTCATTCTATTAAATCAGATATTAACCGAAGACATTTAATTTGTAATCTGTTAAAGTGCTTTACTTCATAAACGTATGAATTCAGATAATAAAGAAATACTTATATACTTGGAAAAGTATATTGTTAACGTACGATTTTATTTTATCTAAGCTAAAAGGTTAAGCATATGGATTAATTATCAGTTTACTGTTCAGGAGAATACGAGAGGATTAAATATAATGAATAGCATAAACAGCATTTGATTATGGATGAAGACAATCTACAAAAAATATTTTTGACTATTGATTTGAAGACGACGATGTTATAGTCTACAGGAAAACAGTCGCCTGGTAATATGTTCCACATATAGAAAGTTGTTAAAAACATTTGATCATCAAAATAATACATGACAATCATTACACGGAGAAGAAGTTATAATTATTTACTGTGTGAAGACGTGATCTTGCTGGGAATGTCTTACAAGGAAGCATAATCAAAATGTTAGCTCAATCGAGCAGCTTCCATAGAAATGAGGACAGAGAGAGACTAGCACCGTCTTTTATGTGCAATAAGGGCTGCAAGGAACAAAATATATTGCCTCAACTAGATTTTGCTATCAATTTTGTACTTATTCAAGGTAAAAGAGATTTACCTGAGGGCTCCTCCCTCTAGGTGGAAGCTGTACTCCATCTTATAACTATATGGCTCTTCTTGTTCCACATATCCATCTTCCGAATAGATTCATCGATATTTGACTACGATTACTTTCAAATCGATCTTCTGTCATATTATAAAACTAGATAAGCAGAACTCATCTCTTATCTCAGATTGATGCAAAAATGTAACCAAATGACAGCCAATCCCAACATAGGGAATACCAGCCTTAGGCCGAAAAGATGAGTCTCTCCTATTTGCATATCAGTTAATGATTTGACTATATTATTCTGTTTTACGACAGATCAAACATTTGTCGGTAATCTTATGTGGAAAAACAATACATATTGTCAACAGAAATGACTATTTTATTCAAAGCTGTGAGGAAGTGTGGGTTTATACTTTCTTAACAGTATTAGTGTCTTAAGGAAAAAATATATCAGATACAATTTGAACGCGAAAACATATCTCAAGCGTTTGATCTTCCTTTAGTAACAACATAATTCATGTATATTTCATATTCGATCAAAATATGAGGTTTAACCTCTGTGTAGATAATCAACTAGAGATGATGAACGAGTCCGATTTCATAAATATTCATCGAATATGTCACGTGATAAAGTTACAAGAAAGAACTAAGATTATAAAATACATTTTTTTATCATATTCAAATTATACAGGCTTTCCGAATATGAATCTATTGTATCTGCGTATTTATCGATGGAACTGATATTTGAAACTCAAACTTAAGTGAGCGATCGAATTGCATAGCATCTAATGGAGATTATATAATATATCAAATATTCGAGTAATCGGAAAGACACACAAGGGCCGCATACACTTGACACAGGGAAATTTATGTATATACAGCTCAATGTATGTGTGTTATGTGTGTGTGTTCCATATGGGCAGAAATGTTAGAGAATCTACATAACAACTGAAAGTGTATTACCATGTAAACCTTATCGGGAGAGATAATATAAGTGTTACCGAATCCCTAAGCGCACTCCCAAGTGGGCTATGAAGGTATTATTCCCTAAAAACATCAAACAACCCAAACACTAACCCTTACCCTATCTTTATAACATTTAAATCGTATGTATAAATATGGGTGGCGAAGAAAGTGGCTGTGATATCGCATCTCTAAGTAATCTAAGAGAGAGATATGAGGGTAAAACCTCATTTACAACTTCAAATATATGTATATTTACACAATTTCAATCCTATGTATAACACGTTCTGGGTAATAAAACTGAAGTGTTCCCGAATATCTGAGTGCCCTCTAAATCTTGGGGGCCTATGGGGGTAGAACACATTTTTAAAACTTCAAATATATCCTATATTTACAAAATTTAAGTCATATGTATAAACATGTCTGGGTAATAAAACTGAAGTGTTCCCGAATATCATAGTGTCCTCTCAATTTTAGTCACTTATGGGGATAGAACCCATTTTTAAAAACTTCAAATGTATTTTATTTTTGTTTTTGAATTAATATCATATGAATACAATTATCTGATGAACACAATATAAGTTGTCTCGAATCTTTTTATTATCCTCTATGTGTCAAATATCTACGTGCTCCACACATCTAAGCAACCCATAGGGACAGAACCCCCTTAAAACTTCATTTACGTATATCCGATTCTAATGAGATACTTATCCAGAGAGTTTTCCTACATTTCATCTTCTTCCAACTATATTACGGGGTGGGGGGCGAAACGGGAAAAGTGGGTTTGTAAAAGCAAAGAAAGTAATATGCTATTATAAGCATAGTGAAAAGTGCATTATAGTGATCCTCATTCAATCCCGAGCAACGTCGACTCTTTTTTACTTCTTTACTATCATCGTCACAATAATCTTAAGGAAAAAATAAATGCCATCAACGCATCACTGGCGATCATTTGAGAAGAGACATGTGTCTTATTAATGCCCATCTTCAGTGAATGTAGTGTATATTTATTTATGCCGACGACCCGATTATTATTCATTAAAGAGAAGATCAGGTTGCAGAAAAAAACATCTGGAATATATTCAGATCTAACACTTACATGCCCCAAATCTATGATTCAGTGGCTCTACTTTTTAAACGACCAAATATCTTCAGTGTTTATTACTGCAAATTATAAAATTAATATAACTCTATAAATATTCTCAGAATTTATTTTAGAACCACAATTCTTCTACTTGATAAATACACTTTTAATCGAATATATTACAATTTCTACCGTACGTTTTCAACACTGTTTTTCCGCGTTCTCTGAAATACATCTATTTACACAATTATGTAGAGATTTCGTCATGGTCACTTTATAATTTGATCTCAAAATAATAAATATAACATGGAATAGATATGCAAGTGCAATATTAAAACTAACAAGGAATACACTTATTTTATTGCAACATAATGAAAAAAATGATCTTTATTCAAATATTTCTTAAAGCTGTGTGCATACTTCATCGAGCCTATTACACTTTAATTAATTGTTAACGATTGAACGCCATATTGACGCACAAATCTAACGGCACCTCAGCAATGGTAGCTCGGATTTGTTCCTTATCTCTTACGATGTTATGATAATATTCTGTTTTGGCTTTAAAATGACACATGTTATAGAATAAACGCTTAATTATCAAAAAATTACACACAAAATAAAATGCATATTTACTTACTCTCTGTATGAATGCTATATTATACAGAATGATATATTCCTTAACAAAAGGTTAAGCTAACTCTATAATATCATGTCGAAAGAGACATATGTGTGCATGGAAAACAAAAGCAGACATTGTTTGGATGTGTACATTCAATATGCATTAAAATGCTATTTTAATGTGTGCGTAGAGATACAGACGGACATAATCTAGTATACATAAGTATTTGTCGTATCTAAGACCTTAACAAATCATTGATCTGAATTATTTTGTTAATTGTTTTGTTCTATTCTAACAAATACTGTTTTGTTGGACGGAATTTAAAAGATATAACAATACTTCTGAGATATCGATACTTGATTCGGACACGCCTTTTTTTATTATTTTCCCAACAGCTATGTTATTTGTACGGATTTCATTTATTTTGCTTCAGTATTTTCCTGAAAAATATTTATTATGGTTCAGAACACTTTTAGAGTAGAGATGTTTGCAAATACTCACAAATAAGATTACACATTAAAGGGAAGTAATCATGTAATGTATTATTGCCCTTGACTTAAAAAAAAGTATCAAAGACCATGTACTATTGTTAAAGTCCACGTATAAAGTGAAAAATAATTTGTTTAGTAATTTAGCTACAAGTGTGCATGTAAAACGGTATTTCTCACATTACCTTGATGATGACATCGGGTAAGAATGTTTAATGTAACCAATCAGATGTAATTAATACATTAATATTTAAAATAATTATTTCTAATTAAGACGATATGAATGTATACCTCCAACAAACACCGATGTCAGTATATAACATGTGTTATATTACGTCTTACCGTATGCCCTTTATAATTACAGTCCTTTATACACCCGCACGTCCTTGTGTTCCAAGATTGTTGACAGAATTCAAACGGGCTGATATTGTCGTCGTAGTTTCCGTGGAATTTAGCTTGGTTTTTAACTATTGATACAAATAACGTAGACTCAAATATTTAATTGTCTTAAGAGGATTTATTAAAAACCAAAACAGAAAAAAAGTGTTACCCCTCGGAGGAAGAGAGAAAAGATTGAGAGAGAGAGAGAAGGAGTTAGCGAGAAAGAAAAAACGTATCACAGATAGATAGATATGACGATCTCTTCACTCGCAATACTTAGTAACACAGAACGCTACCGTCTCACCCTTGCCGGACTTTCGAGAACGGCACCGTGTCCATTACCCATTTAGTCAGTGCTTAGCCCCCCCCCCCCCCAAATAAAAAGACTGAAGACACCCCGGTCAAAAGTAACTTGATTTCATCGACTTCCAAGTTTAGGTCACATGTGATGTTTACGGTGTCACTCAAACACCTTTTATTCAAACACACGTTACGCTATCAAACACATGACCACACTACGTAAATTAGAATTATCTAAACGAATCACGTGACAAATATGCAATATTTCGAGAGACGATCATTCCTAAATCTTTATATACGATCACTGTTGTCCGAAGGAATATGCATTTGCATACTTGTGAAGTTAAATATCCTGAAACAATTACATCTTCAATATATATATATATATATATATATATATATATATTAATAGAGATACTTGTTTATACTGAGTTTTATTTTCTACAGTGTCCCAACTCCGTCAGATTATTTTCACTAGACCGGCTGGATATAACGCTTAAATCTTCCTGCTAAGAACAAGAAATCAATAAACATATTATTGGGGATATTATATAATATAGATACCTGCATTATAATATAATCTGTGATAATACTAGAAAAATGTGATTCGGTGCGTTGCACATTTAGTTTGATATAATATCAGGAAAATGTGAGTGTTAAGCCCAGGTAGATATACAAAATCAAAAGCACAGGTTTCAAAATGTTCTTTCTTCTCACTATACACCTTTCTCTTTCTCTCTCTTGCTCTCTCTATTTATCTGTTTTAATCTCCACCTAGTATTACTGTCGGTAGTGATACTCAGTTTGTTGTATAGTAGACTATTCAAATATGTTAATCCTTTACTTTATTGATTACTTTCAACTGTTACTAAACAAAGATAGACAGGGAGTAATATAGAAAGCAAGAAAAAATATGAGTGACTGAATCGAGGGTGATAAATCTGCTATAGAATACGTGCGGGGGGGAGTTGTGTTACGGTAAGGGTTAGACCGATATAGAATACGAGTGGGGAGGCTAAACAGCGGTGATATAACATTAAAGTGAAAGTTAGAAAGTTGGTAAGCCATAGGTCACTAAATTTATTTGCAAATTAAGGCTAATTTAAACAATATAAATAAACGTGCTTTCCAAACATAACTCAATTAAATCAATAGGAACATATGTCAGGAATAATAACGTTGATTACGTCAGTATTAAATAGATGATTTTATGCATATGTGTGTCTATTTATGCATGTGTATTGTGTGTGTGGATAATATACACGTATACTACCTGGTGTTATTTTAAGATATATTACGATACAATACCCTTTATTTACATAAGTTCTACATACTTAAGACCGATGTCGCTACAGTAGATCCTGTTTATAATGTGCTTGGTTTAGATGTACTCTTATAAACACGGTAGATTAGTTGCCAGAATATAATACATTTTGTACACACTTTATTGTATACAACAAGGTGCTCACACAGGCACATAGAATATTCTAAGGTTATCGGTACGTAATTGAACACAGTATGACTAATATAATGTTAATTCGCCATACACAATTAGCCAATCTATTACACAAATCACGCAAAGCTCTTATATGTCTTTGTGCTAATCTAATTCTAACATAATTTGTGTATGTGTATTTTTATGTGTATATGTGCAATTCATATATACAATAACAAGTGGTTTTATTTATCTTCCTCCCACAAGGTAAGATGTGACACAAGGTCGGGAGAGTGGGAATTGAAAAACCAGCGCCCGAGAATTTGAGCGCTCTGGCCATTAAAAATTGCCTCGGCAGCCCCGTCGGCATTCCCCGGTAGGGGCGCTTCAGGCGATTAGCAACAAACTAACCCTTTCTCAAAGGGTGAGAAGGCAAAGCCTGGGAGGGTGCACCTCCTAGAACTGCACAGGACAGACCAACCAATAGACCGGCGTAAATCAAGACCCAAAGGCCAAGACAATACAGGTCTATGGGGTTTGTTATTTTAAGATAAAGTAAGATAATAGATCCTTAACATACGTGCAAAAGTGCGAGGTGCTCACAGACACGCAGTTAAATAACTACAACAGAGGAAAACTATTGATCATCATTATACTTGTGAATATATACAAATTAATTCACATACAGCAATACACACACGCTAACTTTTTTTTCTTCGATAGGCAGTTATACATGCACAACATTTAATCGATTACTAGCGGACATGTTTAATCGTTACAAAAAACAATTAAGAAAATATATTTACTACCATATAAAAAACTATGCTAAAGCGAAATTAGCGAAAATAAACTAAAAATGTTTTCACGGGAATATTATATTGGTTGTCCATCACTAAAATCGATTTGTAAAAACTAAGAAAAAAAACATTATCCTTATTTTATATTATTATTTTTTATTTTAATTACACCATTTTCTGTTGATTCAAAATATTTAATAATTCAGTCCTGGATGGCTGATCAATAGTTGTGTCAATCTGACCATATTATATCACACACCTACACAGAATAGTTCTAATGAAAACGTTGTTGTATTTAAATATTTCTATTCATAATGATATCGTTTTACTTTATCAGAGAGCACCAATGCCTTTTTGAAATACTCTCTCATAGAGGATAGAAACTAGTCGTCTAAAAACTTACCACATTGTCTCTCTATTTCGCGCAGCTTATACAAATGAGAAAGATTTAATCAGCTTATGCGTTACTTGTGTCTTTACGTTTCCATTTTTTGTCTCGTCGCCATAATACACATCTGTTTACTTGCCTCTGTTGTGATTTTTTCAAGGGTGTGTGCACCTACTTCTCCCAAAATGTCGGTAGCTTACGGATAATGTATACCATAGTATCTTGCAATGAAAGCAGTACATATACTGTTAGAATGCAGCAAGAGGATAATGTGGCGAACATATATATATATATATATATATATATATATATATATATATATATATATATAGTGTGTGTACTAGACTGTGGAATCGTGTATGCCGAGGTAATATCCTATAATATATATTGTGTTCAATTAAGTACTTATTGGTAAATGTATGACTCCGCGTGTGCAAGAACTCGTTTACAATATATCAGAAATAAATAAACGTACGCTTTGTATGATTAAAAAACTATGCTATTATAATTATTTTTCTTAACCTCTTATTTAGGAATATTAGAATTTGGTGTAAATAAATACTGCTTAAAAGGTAGTTTCTATAAGATTTTGTCAAAAAACTCGATAAGAGGTTACGAGATCAGTATGAGAGCGGCATGCTATGATATGATGTCATAAACAGGAAGTCTGAAGTTACACGTAACGGATAAGCAGATCAACTCTTTCTGCTTTTCTTAAATCGCTCGAGATAAAGCGAGGTGGTAGCTAGGACGGCTGCTCCCTCAACCAATGCGGAATGGGTTGGGGGATGACTTAGAGTGTATTACATAGGTTTACTATTTATTGAAACAGGAAACAAAAAAATCATTGTTGAACAACAAATAATCGTGTGTTCTGTCTTCATCTATAACTTTCATAACCCCGGTTATTAAAACGAAGATAAGATGAGAATGTAAGTATAAGATATAATGTATGGAAAGAAAGTCATTTGATGTCCTATTAGGCTTGTTTATAAAACGTGTTTTATGTTGCATATATAGACACCCATGTTGTAGCCTGCAGAGAAGCCATCCCCTGATAACATGTTGCATTTTTGTGTGACTGTGCAGCATCTACATCCTCTTCATGTGCAAATTTTACTGTTATGGTTTTCACGAATTTTTCACAATACTTGTGCAAATGTTTGTAAATAATGTATTTAATATGAATACTTTATAATTCAAAACTAATAACACACACATATATATATATATATATATATATATATAACTATATGTATTTGAATTAGAGGTTTTCCTGTTACTATTGAATTGAACTGTTTCCCCATTAAGCTGCATGGCTGAGATAAAAGGCTGTGTATTTACTCTCGGCTCTGTTGTGAAACGCGCGTAGGTTGTATAGAAAGCATTCATACTGAAAAAGTAAAATAGAAAATACAATATAAACATATTAAGATAATTTTGTTTGCCTGTAAGACAAGAAGAAAGATTGGGAGAACAGAAAAAAATCAATGGTTGTGTTCGTTTGACGAAATAGGAAGACTAAGAAAATGAAAAACAGATGACAGTTGTGGATTTATTGTTCGTTTCACCTTTGAAGTGCATCTATAATATACGCACACACACACACATACACACACACACATATATATATATATATATATATATATATATATATATATATATATATATATATATATAAAGTGGTGTACTAAAAGCGAACTTTTAGGAAAAGTGAAATCTATTGTGAAGAGTATATAGCTCAATATCCAGGATAAAGCAGGTAGAATGAAGAAGAATGGAAAGGAATTAGAGAATATCGATCTCCTTACTGTTCTCTCTGTGCACTCTAAATTTTTCCCCCTCCTGCTTTTACTTTTAAATAATTCTTCTCACTCTTTTAATAGCCTCGATTATTCCCCCCTAGTTTACCTCGCCCTTCGCTCACTTCTCTCAGACCATGTTCAACCCCTAACCCGCCCTCACTTTACACCTTTTAACCCCCATAATATTTACTTTTAACTGCGATCTCCATTCTCACTCTGGTTTAATCTATTGTCACTACTTTAACTTCGTATGTCTCTTACTTCTTTCTGCCATCATTAACCTAATTAATAATTTTCTTAATCAACCTCCTTATACCTTTTTTTTTTTTTTTTTTTTTTTTGAAAATTTTTTGTTTCAAAGTTTAATTCTCCCTCTTCCATAAAGCACTAGCGTCTCGTAACTGCTCTTTTTATTTCAACCCATACCTTTAACCACCTTGGGGATTCCCATTCCGGATATCCTTTCGAGGTCTAATTTACTCTTCCCTCATTCTAATACTCATTTTTGAGTTCCAATTTTATCGACTTTCTCCCTCATTCTATTATTATTTTCTTATCAGGCAACCCATAATTTTCTTTGCGAGCTTAAAACTAATACTAATTTTATTATCTCTTTTTCATTTTTTATTTTTCTTATTTTTATTTTTATCTTTAATTTTAATTCTATTCTTATTTTACTTTTTTACTTTTTTAATCTTTCAATTTTTAATTTTTATTCTTACTATTTCTCTAATTCTACCCTTCAATATATTTTGCCTCATTGTTTATAAGTAAGGTCTCCTGATAAAACAACTAAACTCCGAACTCTATTTATAGACGCATTCTGGCATTTGAACTCTCCCTCCCAGCACTCGTTGACTTACTCCTACCCAATCTGTTCCCTTTTTTAGTTGAACCCAAATTCGCGCTAACATCCAATTTCTACTTAGTTTTAACCGCATTCACTCTCCACATCCCTTTTCCTTCTTCGCACCCGTTCTTCTCTCCCCCTACACACCCCTCACTCATTCCCTCCCTGCATACTGGTCGCACAGGAGTTTATGCCTTTTCTCTTTTTCAAGCCGGCTTTCGCTTCGGGCTAACTTTAAAATATTTTCGCTACATTTTTTCCTATTTTAAAGCTTTTTCTCTGACATCTTTGCCCAGGAAGTATTGTTAATGGCGAATATTTTCCACCTCACTCTCTTCTGAGCCTGCCTGCCTGCACTTATTAGACATTTTACCCGTTGGATTTTCTATTTTCGCCGCACCTGAAGTTGTGGCTTCTTGGAATTTAACTTTGATTCCTCTCTCACAACCTTTCGGGCCTTTTAACGACCTACCTATCTACATCTAATTCTCTCCGCTGGACTTTTCGACACCGGACTTTTTAGCTATCGGACATTTGCTTGCATTCGGGCAGAATTTTGCCCTGTGTTTCTTCCACCTACAACTTTTATTTTATTTTTTCAAATTTTAAATCTTGGCCTTTGCCAACTTATCTATCCCAGCGACTTCCTCTGATGATAAGATTTTGATCTTTGAAAAGCCTGGCTTAAGGAAAATTAAACTTGAATAAATTGCTGTTTTTGCGGAATATACCTTGCTCTGAGCAATTGAATTGAATTATGATTTGACTTTTGCTTCTCTAATTCCTTTCCATTCTTCTTCATATATATATATATATATATATATATATATATATATATATATATATATATATATATATATATATATATATATATATATATATATATATATTCAATCGCATCGAGATTGCAATTTGGAACATATTCGGATATTTAAAAAAATATTCATAAGTATTTGTTTTGTAAACCCCACATATATATATATATATATATATATATATATATATATATATATATATATATATATATATATATATATATATATATATATACGTATAGTTTGTCAGCAAATTGTTATTAAGACAAGCTTCATAAAAAATGGAAGCGGAAAAAGAGCCATATTAGCTAAATTCAACCTCCTGAAGATAGACGAGACGTCCGAAAGCGATCGAGATTTGCCCCAAACCATAACGATGGGTGCTATACTGCTCCAGCTACTACCACACTATCGTAAAATCGCTGGAAGAGTCGAACGACTAACCAAGAAAATCTAAAAAAAGCAGAACTCCGTGGATTTTAATGAAGGCTGTCTTAATATATATATATATATATATATATATATATATATATAATGTATGTATATATATATATATATATATATATATATGCAACCATTTAAAAAAAATAACAGATTTCCTCTGTTTAATTATAACTTTTTGATATTTTTTCAAGTTTTTTTATTGTCTTTTTTGTATTAAAATCAAAATAATTAAAAAATGTTCCATAGGTTTCACGAACGTTATCGATTCTTCGTCGAATCATCCTCAGGTGACAAAAGCAAATGAAGCTAGAGAAAGAAGGGAATTTATTAAAGGGCGGCGGAGAAACGCACAGAGAACGGTTCTTGTCTTGTTCCAGGAAGTCGTTGACGATTTAAATGCAGCAACGCTGGAATGGAATCAGAGACCAAAATCGCATTACGTTAAGCATTATAAAATGCTACCCTGGTTTTGTATGATATGTTTTTCATTTTAGGTGATTGTGTTTTTTTATGTAGATAGCTTCCAGTATGTGAAACCTATGGAATATTTATTTATTTTTAATACAAAAAAGACCATCAGAAACATTTAAAAATAAAAAGAGATAATAAAACAGATAAATGTTGTTATTTTTTAAATTGTTTATATATATATACTAGCAGGGCTACCCGGCGTTGCCCGGGGCGATAAAAAACAAAGTAGTAGAAATTAAAGAGTGTGTGTAACATTTTTATATAAAAACTTCAATCTCTCTTCTTTCTTTAGCCGTCTTTCTTTCCCTGGTCCTCATTATTTCCCTCCATCCTTCAAACCTCTATTTCCCTTTTTCCCATATGATTCTTATCTTGTTTAAATGTGTTGAAAACTTGTAATAATGTAATTCACGTAAATTCTTTTTACTAAATGTGTATGTTATGTAACTGTGGATTTTCTTAAAGAAATAGGCTATGTAAACAAACAAACATTTTGGATGAAAGTTATTAATTATTCTTACATTGTATTTTTGATCCCAAAATAAAATTATATTTTATTTTTTCAAGACTTTAAACTTGAATTTGAATGCAATTACTTAATCGCTGGCGACCATGTTGTAATTTTCTTATAATTTTCTTTCGTAAAATAGTAGCAATAGTTTGATTAGCGTTTGTCGCTTATTTGAAAAACAATACCAAAGAACTAAAAATTTAAAGGCGCGTCTCTGCCGCTAAGAAACGTTAAATAAAATTAAAAGTTATTTCAAATTATTAGGTAATTAAATTAAAATATGACTCAGGATTTTCAAATTACTATAAAATATAATGAAAAATAACTGAAAACAGTCCCCCCCCCTGATGAAATACGCCCCAATGGACACCTAAGGGGTGGGTTTATAGATTCGGGAATACTCCCATCATCTTACTCTGTGAATTTTACATAAGAATACACTTTTATATGTTATGTATATTCTCTAACCTTGTTTTAAAAAACTAAATTGTGTTTTTAAACATGAGTTATCGTTCTTCGTTAGCTATCTTCTAACAAATAAATTTCATTATAAACCATGAATTGTTTTATGAACTTGAGGTATTACGTAATTAAATTACAATGTGATCCAGCAATTTCACATTATTATAAAATATAATGAACAATAACTGAAAAGCCCCTCTCCCCCTCCCCCCTTTATGAAATATGCCCCAATGGACCCCTAAGGGGTGGATTTATAGATTCAGGAATACTCTCATCATCTTACTCTGTGAATTTTACATGAGAATACACTTTTATATGTTATGTAAAATTCATTCGCCCGACACCTAACATTTTCCCCGACGCCCTCCCCCCACCCTCCGAATTTGCTTTTTTATCTTCCTCCAACCCTGAGAAATATTTTAAGTTTACAAAAACAAAAAAAAATTGGCCCGACCCTCTTAAAAGTTTGACCTGACCCCTAACAACTTCCACGCCTCCCATTTTCTCCAGCCCTCCCAACTTTATTTTACTCTCCCCCAACCCTGAGAAATATTTTAAGTTAACAAAAAAGAAAAAAATTGGCCTGACCCCTAAAAAGTTCGGCCCGACCCCTAAAAATTTTCCCCTCCCCCCTCCCCCATCTCTCTAACACCAGCCTCCGAATTTTTTAAACTCTCCTCCAACACTGAGAAATATTTTAAGTTAACAAAAAAAAAGATTTGGCCCGACCCCTAAAAAGTTAGGCACGACCCCTAAAATATTTCCCGACCCCTCAATCTCTCCAGCCCCCCCCAACTTGTTTTTCACTCTCCCCCAACCCTGAGAAGTATTTTAGGTTAAAATAAAAAGAAAAAAATTGGCCCGACCTCTTAAAAGTTCGGCGCGACCCCTAAAATTTTTCCCGATCTCTCAATTTACCCAGCCCCCCTGCAACTTTTTTTTCAATCTCCCACAACCCTGAGAAATATTTTTAGTTCAAAAAAATTTTTTTTAAATTGGCCTGACCCCTTAAAAATTTTGGGCCGACTCCTAAAATTTTCCCCGACCCCCTAATCTCTCCAGCCAACCCCCAACTTTTGTTCAGGCTCCCACAACCCTGAGGAATATTTTAAGTTAAAAAAAAATAAAAAATTTAGCCCGACCCCCCAAAATTTGACCTGACACCTAGAATTTTCCCCGACCCCTTAATTACTCCAGCCACCCCCAACTTTTTTTTCACTCTCCCACAACCTTGAGAAATATTTTAAGTTCAAGGAAAAAATTTGGCCCGACACCAATATTTCTAGGGACCGTTATACTTAAGAAGCACCAACATTCGTTTGAAAATCAAGAAGGCCTCCTAAGCACTACTGAAATAACTCTCACCGGTGGCCAGGTGCGGATGTGATTGAGCAACCCTTGTTTCACTACATACTCCTAACTTAGCCTTCCTATGATGTTATTAATTTATCCGGACAGAAGTTATGGGATGACCTGATACAACCGGACACAATTTAGGGCAAGACCGGGTACATCCGGCAAGGGATCATGGGATGTTTTCATTGACTCAGCATTTTTATCGGATTAGTACATAAATACATTAGATTATTTCCAAATTAAAAAATAACTGAAAAGGACCCCCCCCCCCCTGATGAAATCTGCCCCATGGACCCCTAAGCCGTGGGTTTATAGATTCGGGAATACGGCCATCAACTTACTCTATGAATTTTACATAAGAATACACTTTTATATTGTATCTATATTCTCTAACATATTTTTCTATAGGGCACACACACACACACACACAAACATACAGACATTCAATTTTATATAGAAGATATATATATATATATATATATATATATATATATATATATAAATGTTTCCTACCTGAACCTGATTGACTCTCACGGAAATGGAAATATGTTTACATGATTATTTTTATATTAAATATTTTCATGCTTTTTTATGGATTCTTTCCCATTCTATGACGTGCCTTAGTTGTCAGTCGGTCAGTATATTACAAATCCGTAAAGTATAATATTTGTATCACTAAACGCTTAGATTAAATTAATGCATCTAATTGAGAAGTGCATATGTCTGTCACGTTCATGTTTGTACAAAAAATAATGTATTTATTATATTTAAATAATTTATTTGCATCGAATGCGAATTGTTTTATGGAGAAAGTCAAGGGAAAATACATTATCAAATCTTCGGAATTATTTTTACTTTTCCTCGTATTGTTTTAATATTCCTGCGAACAACTTGTAACGAACTCGCAGAATTAAAAGCATAGTTCCATCGATAATTGAAATAATATGTCAGACGCGAAAATAGCTTCATAAAATTGTTATGCAGCCAATATATTATTATTTTTTGAACCTGTATTTTTTACGTAAGAATCTTGTAAGGAGTTTAATAAACGAAAAAAGTTATTTTAAGACACGTCCATTCAATATGCTCATTATACAATTTTACACTTAAGCGTTATACGCTATTTAAATAAATTTTTGACATACTAAAATGATAATTGTATTTTAAAATAGCACCAACATATTTTTGTCAGTACAACGTATTTCGTAGTTACATAATAAATGCTACTGTCTCAATAGGGCAGGTCGATTTTGGAATCGTGATGATGCGATGCCAATGATAGTTGGGGTTTGGCATGGTAAATAACGATACAAAATATTTTTTCCCAAATCGTTACCGTTAATTGAGGAAACCACTTTAAAGGTTAGAAATTAGCGTTTTCGCATGATTTTTCGGTGATCAGTGAAATATTTCCCGCCGTAAAAACATTCCATACCGTTAGAGAAATAAACATGTGTAAATATCATTTAATAAAGATTTTGTCAACTAAATTTTTTACATTATTCTCAATAAATCAAATAAAAATAAATAAGGATCATAAATAATGAAAAATATTCACTTGTAAAGGCAAAATTGAGATTAAATATACAGTGTTTAGTAAACACCGTATTTTACTATTTACGTAAGTGACCGATAATACATTGCTTCATTTTTTGTCTCTCGTGGAATTCAGGATTTGTGATTTTTCAGTAGAAAACAAATTAGACTAATTTTAATTATCAATAAAACACCATTAAACCGAAAAAATGCCTCCATTTTAATGATGAAATAAAATAAATATAATGTTTTTATTAATAGTGACGCTGGAACTTTCTTTTGGGGGTATTATTTAAATTTACACCGTTTTAAATACATGCTTTGTTATTGTATATCGAATGTATGAAATATTGACCACTGTTGGATTTTTATTGTAAAAATAATTAGTAATTTTGTATTTTTATGTAAGAAACTTAATTATTTGACATAGAAAGAAAAAAAGCTTGTTTAATCTACATAATTTTATATTTTAAGTGTATCTGGCGTTTCAAACGCGTTTGTTTTTCTCCGTCGAAGAAAGATTTCCATTTTTAGGTAAGTAATTCATTTTCGATCTATTTTTTTTTTTCGTGTTTCAAATTAAATTTTATCAATGAAGTTTTTATTAAAATACCATAATGTTTCAGTTTTGTATTAGAAAAAACTAATTTTTGGTGCATTTAAAGTTATTACCCATCATTTATTTTTCTATTTTACGGACCATTTTTTTCTGTGTAAAATTACCGATTATGTCGCTAGAGTAATCCGGTTTTTTTTTAACGCAATATTTTAGATTTTAGAGTATTTTTATTTTTAGTGTAGTTGTCATGAATTGTGTGATCATTTTACATTAAATGTATTTGAGAAAGTGATCCCCCACTCTAAAATCTAAATTATTGGGTAAAAAAATAAGGATTTTATTATAACTCAAACAGTATTGAGTCTGTTTAAATAGTCCTGTCATTTTAAGCCACGCTTTTAGATGCAGCCTAACCCGAACTCCAACAGACTATCACTAAAGCTAACCAAAACTCCTTACCATAATTGTCAGCCATTTTTTAAAATATGAAACTAGAAGATATAAATCAAACTGTTTTAGACTTATTCATTTATTTTCTTTTTTTTCAGATAAAAATGTCTGTAAAATGACGTTCTGCTTTAACTCGCAGTAAGAGTTCCAAAAGATTTGCTGGTCCACCTTGTCCGTTGGATAAAACGGAACCCCCAACTTTACGACAAGTTATCCAGTTTAGTTATTTCCTTGAAAATACCTATCCCCACTTTTCAAATAATGATATTTCCAAATTGATCGCAAAGGAAATAATCAATATTTGGCAAGTAGTGAGCCCACAATTGCCTTTGTTAAGGGAATATTATATAGGGCAGAGGGTGAATGTATTTTGCTTCAAGAGGGCCAAACTGATTAACAGGAAAACTCTTACTGCACCCAAAGTGAAAATAATTAAGGAACAGCTGGATACATTATTTGATATTTCTTCATGTTGCTGCAAACTGCCTGTCTTAAGATGTGATGACTTTGCTGTAAAGTGCAATACAGAAAATTGCCAAACAAGGCATATAGTCTGCACTTGTCCTCCTAACAAGAAGGTAATATTAATTCTATGGTTGTTTGAATTTTTTAAATTGAACTAATTCATGTCCCAATTTTCAATATTGAAATTAATTGGAAAATATGAATTAACTTCTGATAATCTTTCTTTTTCTAGTAAATAATATTGTGATATTTTCCTTAATATTTGTCATGTATGCTAGATCTGTTATTAAACACATAAACATTTTGACATTTCAGGTTCCCATTGAAGAGAGAGAATATTTAAAAGATCAGAGAGAGAAAACAGGACCAAAAGGCAGTTTCCAACTTGGACCTATTGACAAAAATGCTGTCAAAAAATACAAAAAAGATTCAGCTGAAGCAGATAGATGAGACAGGCAAATTGAAAGACAGCAACAAGATTCTTCACATGTTGCTTCCTCTACATCAGAAATCTTTTCACAGACATCTTCCAGTGAAGAAACAACTGATGACAGTTTTGAGTCAAGGAGACAGTCCAAGGGACCTTACAGTCTTTTAAAAGTCCCAAGATATTCTATGGAACTGATTAGAGGTGATATATCTTCTAACCTTGGGGCTTGCCTTGTTAATGCCTTTCTATTAGACTTACAACACATGGGCCTTCTTCATCCAACCATTAATTTAAAAGACATTATTATAGATACATCAAAAATAGATAGAGAAAAGGCAAGAGTGAAAGTAACCAGCCATCAAAAACATGTCAAGGAATATGAACATCTTATATGCATTGGAGTTGATTGCAGAGTTGATAAGGACACTTTGTATTACAAGGAAGTTACAGGGGAAAATGGTGAAAAAATGATTAAGAAAAGCAAGGGACCAGAGCACCACTTAACATTTACCAGAGAGATAGGAACTGCAAGTAAATATCTCGCTCATAGAGTGATACCCAACATTGGTGCAACTGGTGTTCTTCTAACAGAGGATGTTGCTGCTGTTCTAGAAGAGTACAACAGTGTAAATACTATTAAGGCAATTCTGGTGGACAATACCAGTACAAACACTGGTTGTGAAACCGGGATGGTTACAGCTTTGGAGAAAAAACTTAAAAGAAAGTTACATACCATTGGCTGTTCACTTCATCAAAATGAACTGCCATTTAGAGCCATCTTTAAATTAATTGATAGAACTACAAGAAGCCCTACCACTTTCACTGGTTCTTTAGGGAAACTTTGTGGAACTAATTACCAGGATTTGCCCCAGGTTACATTTCATAGTATTAGTGGTCCTCTGTATAATTTATATCTTACTGCAGAGGTAATGAATGATTTAAGTGGTGACCAGCGGCAAGAAGCAAGGCACAAGCACATTATAACCAAAACATTGTGTCACCAAATAAGACCTTCATTTACTTCGAAGGGAAACTACAGGGAACAATTTAGTTCTATTATAACATAATTTGATAAACTTACAGTATTGTCCTCACAACAAAAATTACATAAGCTAAAACAAAAATAACTTCAATGCAAAACAAATTTAAATAAATGCATCGAATCGCATACTTTAAAAAGCGAAATTAACGGTATCAAAACTAATTATTATTTATCGTAGCTAGAAAAGAGTCAGCAGTTAAAACAAGAACATGACGCGACATTTCGTGACAGTCTCAATCCAATGTGGTAGTATTTTCAAAATCATTTACACTTCAGGTGAAAGACAAAAATGTATGAAATTAAATTCGGTTTTCACATGATTAAACTATGCAGGTTTGTAGAGAATTTCATTCTGATGCGTTTTTATATAAGGTAAGCGTTGTTTTATTTCTTTATTTAGAAGTTATGGCCTGAGGACTACACTGTAAGCTTACCCATAATTTTATATGGTGCAGTAGGTTTTAGCACATTGTTCAATCAACAATTCAAATTTAAAACATTTGTTCCTATAATCTGTTTCCAGTAGTATTATTGTATAATACACTTTTATTTACATATTTTAAAAAGTAATTATGACCAAAAATGTAAAAGTGATTAGCCTTTTTTGTAATTATGTACAATTTCTACAGTTCTCATTTATTGAATACAGTTAGAAAATGACATATTTTACTAGTGGTGATTAATACTTAGAATTCTGGTTTGAATATATTTTCTATTCATTGTATCTAACAAAAAATATCAATTTTATCTGGATTTATTAGTGAAATAGTAAAATTTTGAAGTCAATTTGTTAGCAAAATCATGCGGAAATTAGGTATTTCTGAACATTTTCGTACCCGATCTTTAAAACTAAATGCTCAGTTAAGTTTTAAAGTTAGGAATCTAATTTTTGGTATCAGTTCTCACAACACCAAACCCCAGCTTTCGCCACCATAGCAGCATTGATTTTCTAAAAAAAGTGGAAAATCGACCTGCCCTACTGTCTCAATGGCCACTGTTACAAATGATCGATAACCAATCGCGTTTATTTCATTAGGCAAATAACATTAACAAGAATATATTTTCTAAAGTCTGAATATTTACGTATGTACCAACAAAAATAGCGACGAACAACAAACACAAACCTTAAATAATGCAATTAAAATTACAGATGAAACAGATTATATAATGATGATGAACAGGGTTTTTCTTGATAAGTGTGTGTGTAGGTTTAATTTTTGTAATAACAACGGAAGACTTATTTGGGGTTATGTACACTTGAAATAAAAGAAATGCAGATATCCTATCTCGTTTCTTTTTCTTTTTACTGTATTTTGTTTTTGCCCCTTTGCTTTTACATTTTTTTTTTTATCTCTGTCCAGATAATTTTGTTTTTTGTCTATTGTGTTTTACTCAGTGCCCTTTCTTTCTCTGTTGTTATGTCTGTTTATCATACACCCCTTTGTTTTACGGACTTGAATTATCACATTGTGTAAGTTTCTTTGCTCTTGAGATCGCGTCCTTATTTTCACTTATAAATATAAATAGTTCTTAGTGCCGGTCTATTCTTTCTTCTAGAGCTATGTGAATTTTCTTCTGGCGAGCCATAGATTTTTATGGGAGTTAGATTTCTCAGCGATAACCAAGCCGCAGATTCTCTTCTTTGTAGGACATTGCTACTATATTCTTAATTGTCGTTTTCGGTTTGTTTAACATTCTGTCAAGAGATAAACAGCTCAGTATTTATATCTCTCATATTTAGTTTCGGAACATATAAAATATAGTAAGCTGTATTTTTAGTAACATTTTATTTTAGGTATGTTTCTCTAGTGAGATGATTTCCTTTAACTAACGCCACCGTTGGATTTAACGCGTTCGTAGCATTCACGTAAGCCTTAATTCAGACGGTTAGTCCGAGCGTTATCTATTTTAATATGTCCGAATATTTTTTGTTGTTGTTGTTTTCGTAGACGCTACTGGCCTTTTGACTAAGATCAAAGTGTAGTATCTGTTCCGATGGATACTGCACCCCATAGACTGGTATTGTCTTGGCCTTCAGGGCTTGATTTACGCCGGTCAATAGTTCTGTCCTGTGCAGTTCTGGGAGATCCACCTTCCCAAGCTTTGCCTCCTCTCTTTGGGGAGAAGTAAGTTTATTGCTTACTGCCTGAGTCGCCCCTACCGGGGAATACCGACGGGGCTGCTCAGGCAATTTTTAAACCCCACTTTCCCGACCCGACCTTGGGTCACATCTTACTTGTGGGAGTAAGATAAAAACTGGCCTTGTGCCTAACTCCTGGAGAGGAGTAAATCAATACTATATTATTTTTAAAGATTAGACTGTAGAAAGTTAAACATCATGGGAGGACACACGAGCAGAATGTGATAGCATGTATTCGATTAGGGAGCGAGCTTATATGCATAGCAGATCGGACGTACGCTAAGTGAGTTATACAGAGAAGGACGAAGTATGTTTGCTTACTACGGATGCGTATGTGTGATTATTTTTTGGGTTATTCGTTCTTCTTCTAAGATAGAGTTGTGAATGTCACAACACAAAAATGTTTTGTTGTTCTCATATAAAATTTATTGAAAAAATTAATCGTGCCAAACCAAAACTTAGCGTGACAAAAAAACAAACCGAAAAAATGCGAGGGAACATCTAAACATAGATTATTACTTCCAACATGTAATTAGATATAAATGTTGATAGTGTGTATGTATGTCCTTTTTAATATAAATATGCTTGTGCTTTCAGTGTATGTGTTTATTTCATTTAAATGTGTGTGTGTGCGTGTGAATGCGAATCTCAAAGTTTAAGGCAATGTAGAATGCCATAGAAATACAAACAAGTTTGTTTAATTTCATGTTAATAGAGCCTGCTTCATTTCAGATGTTTCTTTATTAAACTGAAATCAACTGAATGAATCCCGATCTATTTTTCTAAGTTTTCAAACAATTTCATCGCTAATCATGAAAAATGAAGACTAGTAAATATTCAGGTCGCAATTTGTTTCAGTCTAACTCATTTAACTCGAACACTGAAGCTAACAGAAACATTGCTGACGGCAACTGGACAT
>OY744519.1:190791320-190823820 GCA_963556195.1 Sepiola atlantica | reverse complement strand
GACTGTTTCCTGAGACTAATACTTGATCTCTATATGAGATACATAGACATTCGAATATTCCAATTAAAGTTCTCCTTTATTCATGAAACGTTGACTTAGTAATGAAGATTAGAACATTTATTTTTCTTCAATTAACTAAACAACTAAGTTCTAGCATATCTTTCTTGTGGTCTCTTGCTCTTATTGGATTCCAGGACAAGAATGTATCTAGTCTTGTGGAGTATCAAGCTAAGTGTTGTTACTTGAGAGAAACATAATAAGGAGAAGATGCCCAATTACTCGTATGAGGGTATCTTATTTGGGCTACGAGTGTTATATTTACTGTTTAGTCAGGGTTTACTTGTAGGGGTAAGTTACCTCATGTCAGGTTGTCTTGACAAAGCCTTGTACAGAGAGACCGAAGACACTCGTAGGTAAGTCAAACTCCGCGTATATATGTGTGTGTGCATGTATATGTATATATATATATATATATATATATATATATATATATATATATATATATATATACGGTACAAAACTTAGATTTAGTATACGGAACGTTTATGTCTTTGCTTTTTAAGGGAAGTGGGGTCTGATCAACTCTGCTGGGAAGCCATGAAATTAAATACTGTCTTGTTTTTAAATTCCCGAAACAGTTTTTCATGGTAAACAACTGATGATCCCTTAAATAATGTTAGAAGCAAACTAATATAATAACTGTAAAAACTAAATTGACTTACATGAGTGATTTTCCACTGTATGACTTGGGACTTAAGGGTTTTTTTTATATTTATTTTTTTCTTTTAGTTGTAATGGTTGAGAAACTTCTGAGACTATATATATATATATATATATATATATATATATATATATATATATATATATATATATATATATAAGAGGCCAGATATATGTCACATGTGAGCAGTTATTTATCTCATTGGATATACGCCTTCTCCCTTCTAACAGAACCCATGACATACACACATAATACTGATGAAAATCTTAGAAAGCGACCGAATATCCTCTTTTTAAAACATGTTTTTAAAATACATGTTTTATTCCTATACGTCAACAAATAAAAAAGCAAGACCATAATTATGAAAATTTATATATTTTTTAGACATATTTTTATGTGTATATATATATATATATATATATATATATATGCATATTGTCTTCTATTGTCATTGTTAGAGATACATGGCTCTGTTACTTCCAAAGCACTTCAGAGTGACTTCTCTTACACACATAATTCGCCCCATTTTTAAAGACGTATATATATATATATATTTATATATATATTTATATATATATATATACACACACACATATATATATATATATATATACACACACACATATATATATATATATATATATATATATATATATACGTATATGGATGTTTACTTTTATTGAAAATAATTTGTCTTTGTGTAAAATAAACATCTCAATATATGTGTGTTATACCTACAGCGAAGCCGGTGATATGACTAATTAGCCGATATAAGATTCACAATCAAAATCAAAATTAATATTTGTGTATATATAACGCACTTATACTTTGTGAAATTCCATTGCATTCGTAATATGAGATTCCAAGAAACGTAGGAGGAGAACAATAACACTGTTAAATTTCATATAGTTTTATATATTCATTACGAGATACATTTTTATTCAAATAAATACAGTATTTGCCTGAACATATATTGTACTGTTTTACAGGCATTTTTTTCTCTCACTTTCGTTGAGAAAATACAGAGACGGTAATCGGAAAATTCTCAGATTTTTCATGAATACAGTGTTTATTCAAATATTATTACCTGTATTCACACAGGACAGAACTTCGTCATATAAATAGTATGAAGATTAAGACAAATACTTTTTCTGTTAATTAAGTTTCTGAATTTTGGATATGAGGATTGATAATTTATATAATTTATATAATTTTGATTATTCGGACTACCGTTCTCATCCTGAGTGTTATTATGACAACGTTTCAACCGCTGTAACCTTCGGAAGGACACATGGCACAGTGTACCACTCGTCTCCATAGCGATCGATGGAACACAAATCTCTCGAGAACAGTCGTTCAGATAACTGTAATAATACACATTACGTGAATTAATAATTCTCAATGAGACATTTTAGTCAGTAATAGTACGTAAAACTTTAAAAAGTCAAAAATCCTCTAAAAATTTAATTACTTTTTAATTAATAAAATGTCCATAGAAATTCAACGGATGTCTTACTGGCGATGGGAGGAGCTCGCAGATGCATGTCAATTAACGATGTGTCATGGTGTGGCGCGTTATTAACATACCAAGACTGTAAAGAATGTCGCGCGTGCCGGGGTCTATCGTCCCACTTGTCTCCATGGCGATCGATGAAACACAAATCTGTCGAGAAAACCCGCATATTTAGAATGCGCCTGGCCCTCTGCGGATGCTGCTTAATTAAACATTTTTTACTGACGAACGTGCGAAAGTGTCGACTCAAGTTGCATCTTATATAAGCGACTTGCAAGATTTGCAAAGAGAAACATCCTGACGCCATCGGGATATTTGTCATTTCATTTCTCGGGGCCAGCTGGTTCGAGGATCGATATGAAGCCAGCGGTGTTGAGAGCCAATCAGACGATATGATTGAGAGCGCTGTGATTTAGGGAATAAGCCGGCGCTCTTTCTACAATTAAAGTTGTGGAATCTATATATACGATTATATGTTCAATTAGCAATTTATGAAACGTCGAAATAACATCTTATGTCTAGCAGGTCTAAGAAACGTAACACACCGTAGACTTGTACATACATTACTTATATGCTGGAAGATCCAGGCCTTATTATACACAATTCCTTATCAACTATGACCAGGTGTCATATGGTAATATAGGGGATGACTTTTTATACAGGTTAATAATGATAAAAACATAATGAATTGATGCGTTTAACTAGAGTGTAGTAATTACTTATAACAACAGCAGAGTGCACGGTTTTTAACGACGTTACTCTCATGTCTACACTGTAGTTATTTACTAGTCTCAATCAAAGAATAAACAGAGGATAATCGTTCCGTTCCTTAGCTAAGAGATGGGTTTTCATGGGAGTATTTTTCTTCATCTAAATAAATAAAATTAAAATATAAGTAGTACAAATTTATAAAATATTGAGAAATAGAAACTGAAAATAACTATATAAAACTGTATAAAAAATACTCATCTGGTGAAGAGTGCGGGTCGTTTTTTCTGAAATTCATGGTCTGCTATGACCAACTGCACGATGTCAGCCCGTGATATAGGGAATATAATTTTCTATGAGTTAACTATAGACAAAACACATAAAAATATTTAATAGTTGCAAATTCTTGGTTAAAACTACGCTTTTGTCATGCTGTTTTAGTGTACTTCTCGCGTTTAACGCATTTTATCAGACTCTCCACTAGTTTACTTCACTGAAGTATAAAATTTAGCCGTCGTCTTCTGATTCAGAAAGCCGCACATAAATCATCAGTTATCACAGCAAATAAGTTAATGTATATATATAGTACTTCATGTATTCACATAAACTATTATAAGGAGATATAATTTTTTATGTGTCCGTTTTAAGTATTTACTTCAACAGTGCTCGATACGTAAGTAGAGCTAGGTAGTGGAAATGAAAAAAACTAGGCCTAAAAGTAGAAGTAATGGCTAGCATAAAAACAACGAACTTTCTAGACGTCACATTAAACTTTAGTAAAAACACCTACGAACCATACCTAAAAGATAACGCCAACCCAATATGCCTACACGCAAAGTCTAATCACCCCCCATCAATCATAAAACATATCCCGAATTCGATCGAAAGTAGGCTTATCAACAATTCTAGCAAATGAAAGCGTTTTTAAAATCAATCAACATTTACAATACAGCTCTAAAAAATAGTGGTTACCATAATACCGAAATTAAATATTAAAAACAGGAAATCAATAATTACAAGAAAATTAAAAATAAAAACAAAAGAAAAAGAAATATAATCTACTATACCCCTCCCTATAACCAGATGCTAAAAACTTAACTAGGCAAAAAATTCCTAAATCTGATTGAAAAACACTTCCCCATAACCAACCCTCTACATAAAATATTCAATAAAAATAATCTAAAACTATCCTACAGCTGCTGTGAAAACCTAGAAATGATAATTAAGGGACACAACAACAAAATACTAAAAGACAACAACAGAGAAGAAAAAAATAAACAAAGTGGAAAATATAACAAAAATAACACTACGAAGAACAACAATATAAATAATACTAATAGAAATAAACAAAACACTAAAAATAACCACCCGAATAGAAACAAAAAAGTTAGCAATGAAGAGAACAGATGTAACTGCATAAATCGTAAACTTTGCCCACTACAAAATAAATGCCTAACTAAAAGTGTTGTATACCAAGCTACGATATTTGCCAACGAAAGACCAAATAACAAGAAATACTACGTGGGTATGACATCCCTAGAGTTTAAGACCAGATACTATGACCACAAAAGCACATTAAAAAACAAAGAACGTCGAACTAAAACAGCACTAGCTAACCATTATTGGGAGCTGAAAGAAAATGGACACTCACCAATAATTGAATAGAAAATAGTAAGACAGGCCAGTACATGTAGAAACTTAGACGACCCGTGAAGATTATGCCTGAATGAAAAATATGAAATCCTAAATTTTAAAGATCCCCGAAACCTATTAAACTCTAGAAGTGAAATAGCAAACAGCTGTTTACACAGAAATAAATTTACCTTAGGATGATATATAATAAATAAAAAAAATTAAAAAAAACAAATTAATAAATAAATAAATAAAAAACTAAACAAGTTAAAATTTAAAATAGAAATACAAGAAACCACGTGTTAAAATAAATTCGCCCACTGTATTGACAAAACAAAGGAAACAAGATATAGGAAATTCTATTGTTAAAAAAATAGGATAGGCATAGGAGCGTCACCAACAAAGCCTTTGTTCGCGGGAAGCCCAACGATTGGCTGAAGGAACAACAAAGAATCTGATTCGTTAACAAGCAAGCCATGTATATAAAAACACCTGACAAAAATAACTCCATGCATTTAGCCTGACGATTCCCCCCGGGGATGAAACACGGGGGCCTCTGTGTAGCTTGATTGCCATATATATTTTCATTGCTTACTATATATGTATATATATATATACACACATATATATATACGTATATATATATATGTATATATATATGTATATATATGTACTTATATATATGTATATATATATATATGTATATATATGTATATATACATATATATATACATATATAACATATATATAGAATTTGGTATATGCGGACTACTGTTCTTATCTTGGGTGTTTTTATCACAACGTTTCGGCCGATGTTTACCTTGTCGAACTCGGGAATCTTTGTGACGAACTCGGGAATCATGACGGAATTTCGATCGAAACCCTTTATTAAATTCACAGGGGTATCATGCTCTCGTTCCATGTGCCATGCCTAGGAAGAAGTCTTCTGTAATTCGCAATTCTTCGTATCGCTCGCACTTAAGATTTTTCTTGTAGCGCAGTGGATATAGTACTAAGAAAATTCAGTTCTAAGTGACAGTCATCTAAAGGTTGAAGTTTCAATCATCAGTGTGGGCGATACGAAGAATTGCGAATTACTGAAGACTTCTTTCCAGTAATGACAGATTGAACGAAGGCATGCTACCCCCGTGGACTTTAAAGCGTTCCGTTCGAAATTCTGTCCAGATTCCCGAGTTCAACAGATAGATTCCCTAGTTCGAACAAGTACACCTGAAGAATATCGAAGGTTACATCGGCCGAAACGTTGTGATAAAAACACCCAAGATGAGAACATTAGTCCGAATATACGAAATTCTACAAATTATCAACCCTCATCTAAAGAATTCCGAAAAATTATATATATATATATATATATATATATATATATATATATATATATATATATATATATATATATGAAGCAATCCAACAAAAGATATAAGCGTCAACTAATATCTTATAATTAGTGAAACATCCGGATAAAATCTGAAGCTCAATATAATGGATAGATCATTAATATTATAATATAAAATGAAGTAATAAAATAAGGTGCCAATCAAATTTTATTATAATTCAAGGTTCAAGCTAAATATCTTAAAGTCCTTAGCTCATGAGTTTTCAAAGATAATTCTTCTCCTCAGAGGACCATTACCGCAGTTATGCTACTACAGATAATAAAATCACACTTTGAAAATATATAAAAATATATACAAAAATACATAAAAATACATAACATCAAATATATCAACCCAAAAACACACTTTTTTGTTAAATCTATACAATCCATCCAAGTCATACACTTTAAAAAACATAATCAGGAAAGAAGTCCAGAAGGTTGACTGAAGATTAATCCAGGTGATGAGTGACAGTCCAAATACGAGAAATTGAAAGAGCTGAAAAAACTGAAAAAGTTGTCCAGTCGTGAGATGCGTCAGCAATCGATGAAGTGAAAAGTATCCAATGTTTATGTTAATGTTATATTATAATATATATATATATATATATATATATATATATATATATATATATATACTTAAAAAGGTGAAACAAAACATAGGACAAGTTCTACAACTAAAAATACATTTTAAACCGAAATAATATTCACATAGTATATAAACAGTAGTATCATTATTAAACTTAACTTCTCACGGGTTTCACTTATTCCCACTTTCTTTTGATAGGAGTTTAAATTTAACCTTAAGATGTAATATACATATATATATATATATATATATATATATATATATATATATATATATATATATATATATATATATATATAATTAATTAATCTGTTTTATTATTAAGTGCTTTTCTTTGTTTATTAGCACGGATTTATTCCACAGATTTATTGACGTAAATTCTATAAAATAGGGAATATTCACGGTAACTTATCGGTTCCGGTTAGATCACTGAAGCTAAGCAACGTTGAGTCTGGTAAATTATAAATAGGTTACTATTGTAAGAATACCAGGTGATATATGCAGGAGAGTAATCTGTTAATTCAGGGATTGCTTCCCGTTGTTCTACTCAAGCTGTGTCGGTTCAAAAGAGGGTTGGTGTGGGATTACGCCACCTTGGCTTCATGAAAAACTTCCTGTGCAGGCACACTGGCAAAGAGTATTCATTGTCCGTCGACTGAACGGAAGCCTCTCTCTCTCTCATCAGAAAAAAGACAAGAAAATAGAAGACGAAGAAAGATAAATATAAAGAGAGACGAAATGAAAACGATGTGAAGACTAGGGATCTCCGAACCGTATCACAAAACAGATGACGTCATCATTGTGTGCATACTTTACATAATACGCTTAAATTCGTTTTTATTCTATGTTTTTAATCTTTAAAAAAAATGTTATATATATATATATAGGAAGTTGTTTTGAAGTACAAACGTTTATTTAAACATTTAAGTATCAGACTAGAAAAGAAACCGGTTTATATCTTGAGATTTTAGTAGGAAATGCGATTTTTCTATAGCGTTCGCTTTATATAACATTAAAATGTTGATTGATCAGAATATATTTTGTTCAGATTTCATGAAATGAAATAGGGGTGGTTATCACGTAGAATAATTTTTTCTTAATATATTTTACAAAATAAGCATAATAAAGATAAATTAATCAAATGATGCATAAGCATCGATAAATTCGGTGAATATCTGACCATTACTTGATAATTGGTAGATTTATTCAACACACGGCTGTTAGCGCATAAAAAACGGTCACTACATAGGAACGTTGTTTTAAGGCGTAAATAAAGTCCGCACGTCTTTAGTTTCTCATTCTCATTATTTTCGTACGCTGTAAAAAATCATCAGCAGTTTATTTTGTTTCTTCTCTTGAATGGGAAACAAGTTATGCTGATGATATAAACATATATTAAAGTTACATCGTGTTACATACAAGGTAGTACATTTTATGGTTAGCTTTGGGGGCCTTAATCAGCACAATGATGAAAGGATAACCGGTAAAATCTGAATGAAAAATAAATTTGGTAAGATAGGGGAAAGAAGATGAATAAAGCATAGAAAATCAACAAAAAATAAAATGAAGAATATGAATTGTTCTTGTAACTGCAACTGTAGCACTATTAGAAGTATTTATAGAATCGGTAGTAGTAGTATGAGTAGATGTACTTGTATTTGTAGTAGTATTGCAAGTAAAATATTTCAAATTAATACTGCAAGCCAATACTCTTTTATAAAATCAAATCGGAAATTTGACATAATGTTATAATTCAACCAGTATCCATGTTCACGAGTGAAAAAGCGTTAAGATTTTATGTTTGTTCTTTATATTAATAAACAACATTCATGTTATTTACCTACTTCCCACAAGGTAAGATGTGACACAAGGTCGGGAAAGTGGGATTAGATAAGCCAGCGTCCGAGAGGTGAGCACTCTGGCCATTTAAAAATTGCCTGGGCAGCCCCGTCGGCATTCCCCGATAGAGGCGCCTCAGACAGTAAGCAATAAACTTACTCCTCCCCAAATAGAGGAGGCAAAACCTGGGAGGGTGCACCTCCTAGAACTGCACAGGACCGGGAACCCCCAATAGACCGGCGTAAATCCAGACCCAAAGGCTCGGACAATACCGGTTTTATAAACAACATTCATATTTACACATTTAGTACGAAATAAACTTAACATAGCATTTCTTGTATGACGAGTATAATAATGGAGTATAATGCTGATATTTGCGTTGTTCGTCGTTTAGATGACTTTTAGCTGCCACTGTCGACTCAGCTGCCCGCCGTCATTCTCTGTCACATGCTAACGCAAAATCAAATTGGTGTTGCGTTGAAACAGTTAGAATCGTCGACTCGTTTTTTGTTTTTGCTCAACGATCGGTGAAAACGATTGTTTACCGGGACTACTGCCTAGTTAGAGCGACTTGAGCGCTCAACATAATTTTCTTTCAGTAAAGACAGCGTTTAAAATAAGCAAACACTCTCTTTACTGTTGTTTCCGATTGAACAGAGTCTATAAAACAAGTACCACACAATCGCCTTGCTTTGACAGCATGTTTGATTTCAGAAAGCAATGATTTATCAACACACGAAATTCAGATGTTTCTATTGTTTTGAAAATTAGCAACAGTAGCTTCACTTAAGTAACTCTAATTTATAATCGTATGACACGATATAGCTCACATTTTAACACCTGCTATATTTAGGTTAATTTTTTATATGAACAACGTAGACTTTTTTATTATTATATACAACTACACACTCGTAAAATGGATGCTTATTTATGCTGTAAAGTTGGGTGCCAATATGCATAGTGCCATTTTTCTTAGGCCTGATCAGACTAACAAGTGTCTATACGGTATTCTTTTATCATTAAGATACTATCTAAGATGTTTGGAGCGTACTGCAAGTCACAAAGGGGCCGCGATTACTGAATCTGCACGCATTGAAAAGCGCAAGATGAAACGTGCTATTCGGAAAGAAGAGCCGTCAGCAGCTCTACGCCAAAATCATCGCACAGGTGCTTTACATACAGGAGACATATCAGAGCTCGGATCAGACTGGCGAGCCATCTCCGGACCTACTAAACAACTACATCATCACGGTCATTGACGACAATGATGATGAGGATGCTGTTGCTGCTGCTGCTGCTGTTGCTGATGATGATGATGAAGATGATGATGATGATCATCATCATCAGCAGCAGCATCCTCATCATCATTGTCGTCATCGTCATCGTCATCATCATCATCATCATCATCATCATCATCATCATCATCATCATCATCACCATCATTACCGTGGTATTTAATATTAGATGTACACTTGTATTTTTTTGTTTTAGTTGAAGATAGCTTTTTATCGAATACTAATTTGTCCTTACACAGATTACTGATATTCTTGGAATGGCCATGGAATTTAATTTTCATATGATATACAACAACTATATTCTCGTAAAATAATCATTTATTTATGTCGCAAAATTCAGCGCAAGATTGCCCTTTTTAATAACCCTAACCCTAACTAACACATATAGATTTTCGCATGTTATTCTCTATTTTCTATACCGTTCGCTGATATTCATTTTCGTCGTTATGATAGCATCAAACACACATCAACGAACATAGACTTATAAATGTGTATCTGCTCACAACTGTTAAAATGACTTGTACCTAAATAATACTAATTAAAGGAAACACAGGCACATTGCGATGCGTTCATAAAATGAAGATATATTTAACCTGGATATAAAGACTTCTAAATAACTAATGAATTCACGTACACCATATTTAAAACGTCAACATAGTGGAATGTAATTGGTAGTTCCTCATCACTTTCATAGTTGCTGTCTTTTTGTTTCAGTAAATTGTAAATGTAACGACTCATTTTTAGGTGAAGAATTACTGATTATGTATTCTTCATTGCCAGACAGAAAGAAAGAAACGGAAGCCAATTTATATTCATTGTTTTTTTCAGTTCATGGCGTATCGCCAAAAACGAATATATCTTCGTTGAGGAAGATAATTATTTATGAATCATCTATCGAAATGATTTTCGAGAGAGATGAAAACATATTTAAGAAGATGACGTTTGCTGTATTACAGTGTGAACACAATTACCTATCTTTTCACCACCGCCATCACAGTTTTTTATCACTGTTAGGGGAGGAACCCCTCCTTGCTTTCCGACACCTTAAAAGTGACAGCCATTCATTTTTTTGGCCATAGTCGCCACGGTAAGCACTGCGGGTTGGCGACGCTATTACATATAGCTATGTGAATACAGTGCCTGTTATTTCCAAATTGTCATCAATCAGGTATTGACCAGTTGCTTAACATCGGTGTGTCAACGTGATTATGCCTGTGTTTTAGATAAGTAAACATATCTCTATATGAATATATGTCCGTCGCTCTGTCAGGTTTCAGTTTGAATTCGTATCCTCATCGTACACATTCAAATGCAACGACATTACTGAAGAGGTAGTAAAAAAAATAAGAAGTGTATTAAACGCGTTCATATTCTACCGGTCTCTTTACATATATTACGGCTTGTTCTACTAAAGTCTTAAAATAGGATTTACCCAGCTGGTCACACATAAGACTGAAATAGCAGGCTCATCGCTAAACGTTTTTTTTATGTTTAAATGAACCCGCACATCTTATTTAAGTGACACTGCCCTCTCCGTTTATATGTAAAGCCCTAAGTTTGAAATAGTATTTAACTGTCATTTTATATTTCCCTCCACCTTATCATCTCATTAAAAACTGTCTGTCTAAATGTAAAGTAGGTGACTGTTTGGAAAGTAAAGTCTTTGTTTACTTTACTAGGAACATATGACGAAAAGAGGGAGCAAAAAGTGTATTCTAAATGCAAGCGCTCCAAGGAATAAAAATATAAGAGTAGAGAATTTTCCGGCATCTATGGATATTTATAGTGAAGGGTTGACTTTTTCTTTGTCGGGTTTGTAAAGGGTATTTAAGATTGTTGGAGCATAAGTACTTGTGAAAGAAGCACAGAGGTGCAACATATCTACGATGGAACTGGGATGGAACATTGAAGAACTATTAGGTAAAATACCTCTTTTGTACCATTGTTTCATCTTCTGGGGAATTGTTTCCTCCTCTGGTTAATATTCTCTCGCTGATAAACTGTCACCCCTTTACCATTTAAATCATATACTGAATCTGTTTATCAATTATACCTGTTTACTAGTAGAGTGTATTGTTTTTGAACATTCCAAAAAATGTTTCACTCCAACTTTGAAGAGTCCTCTCGTGACATTTTATTACGTCCTTGTATCGGATGCGTTGTCTTCTGTAAGTTTAATGTAAGATGGAGCATTGTTATTTAGAGTCAGAATATATACCTGCAAAAAATTGATGAATTGCTTTTTCGGAAAGTGTACTTTCTCGCTTTCTAAAGCTTTTTTTAACGTATCCGCGAAGCGTTCTACCTGAACATTGCTTCTCGCATGGAATGTCGCGATCGTGATATGCTCCACTAAAAACGTTTGGCAAGATAGTTACCATTAACGGGATGTGAATTGTCTTTTGTTTTCTGATACAGTACGATAAACAACCCCGAACCGGACGAACAATTCAAGTAAAACAAAATAATGGTTTCTTCAGTGGGTCGTTTTTTATATTTTTATATTTCTGGCCATTTCGGGAAACTGTCAACCAGTATTAATCAATGGAAACAATCCAGTTAACCAGCAATATGTATACGTATCCTAGAACACGCCAGTCAGTTTTCAGCCAGTATCGTAACTAAATAAAACGTGTTTTCGTTACCAAAACAAAACCTTTAAAACGTTTCACTGCATTTTCCATTTTTTCGTCCATATTTGCCCAATACACATACATGTTTGATGAGACTATTCTCGAAATGGTCATGTGACCGACATGAATTTATTTTATTATTCTTTCCTGCAGGAATAATCGATTGAATCACCTTTATTAACTACTTCATCGCAGATTGAACACACACTCCCGATTTGTCTGTGTTTTCTTCTGTTTCTCTTTAATATTCATCTAACGCCATTTTTTATGTTATTTCTTCGAGTGTAACCAGAATCTTCCTAATGGCGTCACAAAATGTATTCGTTACTTCTACCTCAGTTTGTTGATAGGCATTTTTTTCAAAAATGTAATCGTCTCGCTTGGATGCTTGAATAAGGCCGTAGGGTCGAAATAAATTATGCACCGGTGATTATATGATTCCGTGTTACTTTATTATATATACTAGCAAATATATGCTCCCTCCGGTCGCATATTTTTGCTAGGCTGCCGCATCAGAAATGAAGGCTCACGTGTAAGCCAATGGAGCCCCAGTCATATTTCTGTGGTTGTTAGACATTGATTTTCTGTGTTTATGACAAAGAATATTTTTAGTTGAAAATAAAAAATAAAAAAATTCGACCCTACCCCGATTTTTGTTGTACCCTCGCCCATAAATAGAAAGACTTGTAGTTCAAAAAGAAAGAAAAATTTTTGTTGTACCCCTCTCAATTTTTTTATATTACCAGTCATTGAAATATTTTTTAGTTAAGAAAAAAAAAAAATTTTTTGACCGCCTTCCCCCAATTTTTTTATTTCCCCCCCCCCCTATACATGTAAATATTTTTAATTAAAAAGGAAAAAAAAACAAACCTAACCCTAACTGTAACGACGGGGTCCTAAAATGAAAAGGCACCAAAAAATCAAATACAGTGAACGCGCGAGCGTGTGTGCGTGTGCGTGTGCGTGTGCGTGTGTGTGTACCTTTTTTTAATTAAACAATTTGATTCTACAATCAGTTGTATAGTTTTCCAGTACAATGTGTTAGTTTATTTTGTTGACATTAAAGAAAAACAATCACATCTTTTTTTTTAATAAATAAAACATGGAATCATAAATTCTGTTGAGGTCGTGAAAAAATGATAATATTGGATATGAAAGTATTAAGAAATCAAATACAGTAAACACGAAAAAATTTTTAATTCTCGGAAAGAAAAAGTTTACCTGAACTGTGTGTGGGTGTGTGCATGCGCACGCGCGTTTTTATATAGTAATTTTTAAATCAATTATTATTTTAATTAAACAATTTGATTTAATAAATGTGTGTTTTAAAACATAATGGCTAAGAATAAACAAACTTAGAACGGTTTTAAAAATGGAAAACTGAGCACTGTGTTTGCCAGCGTTGTTGTTTACATGTTTAACGTGCCAGATTAACGTCGGCTGCTTGATCAGATCGCCATATTTAATTACCGGAGGGAGGGAGGGCATACTGATTCAACAGCCAATCGGCTGCTTAATCAGATCGCCATATTTAATTACCGGAGGGAAAGAGGGCACTACTGATTAAACAGCCAATCGGCTGCTTAATCAGATCGCCCTATTTAATTACCGGAGGGAGGGAGGACACCACTGATTAAACAGCCAATCGGAATCTTAATCAGATCGCCATATTTAATTTCCAGAGGGAGGGAGGACACCACTGATTAAACAGCCAATCGGCTGCTTAATCAGATCGCCATATGTAATTACCGGAGGGAGGGAGGGCACTACTGATTAAACAGCCATTAGGCTGCTTAATCAGATCGCAATATTTAATTACCGGAGGGGGGGAGGGCACCACTGATTAAACAGCCAATCGGCTGCTTAATCAGATCGCCATATTTAATTACCGGAGGGAGGGAGGACACCACTGATTAAACAGCCAATCGGCTGCTTAATCAGATCGCCATATTTAATTACCGGAGGGAGGGAGGGCACTACTGATTAAACAGCCAATCGGCTGCTTAATCAGATCGCCATATTTAATTACCGGAGGGAGGGAGGACACCACTGATTAAACAGCCAATCGGCTGCTTAATCAGATCGCCATATTTAATTACCGGAGGGAGGGAGGGCACTACTGATTAAACAGCCAATCGGCTGCTTAATCAGATCGCCATAAATATGGCGATCTGATTAAGCAGCCGATTGGCTGTTTAATCAGTAGTGCCCTCCCTCCCTCCGGTAATTAAATATGGCGATCTGATTACCGGAGGGAGGGAGGACACCACTGATTTAACAGCCAATCGGCTGCTTAATCAGATCGCCATATTTAATTACCAGAGGGAGGGAGGGCACCACTGATTAAACAGCCAATCGGCTGCTTAATCAGATCGCCATATTTAATTACCGGAGGGAGGACACCACTGATAAAACAGCAAATCGGCTGCCTGATCAGATCGCCATATTTAATTACCAGAGGGAGGGAGGACACCACTGATTAAACAGCCAATCGGCTGCTTAATCAGATCGCCATATTTAATTACCGGAGGGAGGGAGGGCACCACTGATTAAACAGCCAATGATTTTGCAATTTTAACAGTACTCGAGTTGAAATGGTTTAGAAAACACGCCGGTTATGATGAAAATGGCTTTCATTAATTGTATGAATAATGTTTATTAATATAACCTTATCGAAAAATATTGTAAATACATATGTAAATTTGATAATAGCAGTTATAAGTGTATATTTGTAAATATTAATTTAATTGAAGGTTTAAAGGAATTACTTATGTAAATGGCAAAACCCATCTGGTGTCTAAGCGACTTTTAGTGACAGTATATAAAGAATTTCAAAAAGATTAATTTCAGTAAAATAGTCATACTGGAGTTTCGGCTTCAGACAGACAGACAGACAGATACATAAACTCCATTATTAATACTAGCAAATATATGCTCCCTCCGGTCGCATATTTTTGCTTGGCATCCGCGTTAGAAATTAACGCTTACGTGTAAACTGATTTAGCCTCAGTCATATTTCTTGGGTGGTTATACGTTGATATTCTTTATTTATGACCAAAAATAGTTGTAGATGTAAATAATGAAAATAGAAATTTCGACCAACCCCGATTTTTGTATTAACCTTCCCCATAAATAGAAATGTTTTTAATAATTTTTAAATCAATATTTATTTTAATTAAACAATTTGATTCAGTAAAATTGTTAAAATACACAATTTAAAGAACTGAATACAGCAAACAGTATTTTTTGGATCGGAAGAAAGGTGTACATAAAATAAAACAATAAAAAATCTGTATTCTTGTACTGTAGGATCTGTGCTGACTTTGACGACGGCCCAAACACTAACCCTAACACCCACTTTGACTCTGACCCTAACCCTAACGATGGAGTCAAAGTTAGCGCGGGTCCTAAAGTGTAAAAGCACCAAAAAATCAAATATAGTGAACATGGTTACTTATGTAAATGGTCTCGGAAAGAAAGTTTACCTAATTAAATTTGTTAGAATGTGTGTGTGTGTGTGTGTTCGTGTGTGTGTGTCTGTGATTTTTTTTAGTAGTAATTTTTAAATCGATTAATTAAACAATTTGATTCAATAAAATTGTTAAAATCAACAATTAAAAAAAAAAACTAAATACAGCGAACAGTATTTTTCGAATCGGAAGAAAAGTGTTTATAAAATGAAACAATGTAAAAATCCGTACTCTTTTATGTGTGTGTGTGCGCGTGCGTGTGTGTTTTTCTTTGACGATGATCCAAACACTAACCCTAACACCCACTTTAACTCTGACCCTAACCCTAACGTTGGAGTCAAAGTTAGCGCGGGTCCTAAAGTGTAAAAGCACCAAAAAATCGAATGGTTACTTATGTAAATGGTCTCGGAAAGAAAGTTTACCTAATTAAATTTGTTAGAATGTGTGTGTGTTTGTGTGTGGGTGTGTGTGTGTCTTAGTAGTAATTTTTAAATTGATTTTTATTTAAATTAAACAATTTGATTCAATAAAATTGTTAAAATCAACAATTAACACAAAACTAAATACAGCGAACAGTATTTTTCGAATAAGAAGAAAAGTGTTTATAAAATGAAACAATGTAAAAAAATCCGTACTCTTTTATGTGTGTGTGTGCGCGCGTGTGTGTGTGTTTTAATTAACTTTTTTAATTAAACAATATGTTTCTAAAATCAGTTATATTATTTTTGTTGTTGACAGAAAATAAATAAAATCACATCTTTTATTTTAATAAATAAAACATGGAATAATAACAGTTTGTGAATTAAAGCTTAACAGCGTAAGTTAAAGTAACACGATAAATGCCAGCGTTTGTTTACAAATTACGCGCTTGTATTGCGTCCAAACTAAATTGACGGAGGGAGATTGTTTCAATGGATTTACGTTCCGCACGCTGTTTAATCAATTGGACGTAGATAAAATAACTACGTAACTGATTAATTTTTAAATCAATTATTATTTTAATTAAACAATTTGATTCATTAATCATAATTTATAAGTAAGATTAGTAGCGAGCAAAAGTACTTAAATACATGATGAAATCTAAATGAAACGATCCTGAGTGTATATTTGAGAATACTAATTTATTAGAAGTTCAAAAGCAATTGATTATGTAAATTGAGAAATGGCCATAGTGTTTATGCCGGTTTTTTTCATAGTATATAATGAAGCTAGCTGACTTAGTAAATAGTTATACAACTTTAATGGAGTTTCGGCTTCAGACAGACAGACAGACAGACAGATACATTAACTCCATTATTAATATATATATATATATATATATATATATATATATATATAAATAGAATAAAGGATAAGCAAATCAACAACTAGCAAAAATAAACTCAAATATATATATGTATATATATATATATATATATATATATTCTAGTACGCTAAGACTGGAATTGTCTCGATGTCTTCTTCACATTTACTATGACAGTCAGTCTTGCTTCAAGTTTAAATAGCAGTGTTGTCTGTCGTAAGCGCTTCCGTGTTCTGGAAACGGATTCATGGATTTCCTTGTAAGATAATACTTACTTAAGTGCAACTTATACTTTTCGCACAAAAGAACAAAACTAATTACACTTCATGTGTATCGATGTAATTCATTTAATCTTAACGAAGTGCATCGAAGTAGAAGCGTTTTGTACTGAAGATACTGCACTCTATGTTTATGGTTTCTTTCTTAAAAGTGTATCCTATTAATCACAACCTCTGCCAAATCGTCGCTTGGGGAATGTACGATTTCGGCGTGCTTTCTCGAACTTATTTCTATCGGTCTTCGAAAAGCCAACGGTAATAAACTCTACATGGCAATAACAGATTATACAGTTTTATTAACTAACAAAAAATCCATTCATATCGCAATGTGTGATTTTGAAGGAAAGAAATATGAACTTTCAGAGTGAGATAAGAAAATATGAAGGCCTTACGACAGATAAGATTCTCCCTTATTGAAAATAAGATTTTTCTCATTTAATCAAAGCAATAACGTAAGTTAAGACCATTGACCATCGATACGTAATAAGCGAATTACAAGTAAGTGGGAGATATAACTAAAAGTCCAATATAGAAACACGCTGTAAGAAAATGCGGAGAACAAACGATCGTTAGCAATGCGTTAGCCATCGACAAATGCAGACAATATCACTACTTTAGCTCTCTCAAAATTGTACGCCTTCAGTTTATGTAATCATTTATAGATGAGTTATCTCACCATACACCCGGTATACGCTGCATATATATATATATATATATATATATATATATATATATATATATATATATATATATATATATAATATTTATTTAAAGTAAAGTATATTGCATTATTTTTACAAACGTTCGCTCTCATCAGTGTAGGGAATAGTAATTTAAGACAGTCGCACAGTTCGAACCCCTGCCATAGAATCAACCTAGACTCCGCAAGCCATTACAAAGAATTACCACGTCAAGAAAGGCATATCTAGAACGAATGACTAGAGATTCTATGAACGTAGTCGGAATATGCTTCATAGCTACATGAACACGGCTCAAATTTAATCTTCTTAAAGAGGATTATAACGATATTCATTTTAAGTAAACAATATTAAATTATGTTTACCTACATACATCAGTGTAGGGAATAATAATGTGAGACGATCGCATGGTTCGAACTCAGGCTAGAGAATCAGCCTAGACTCCGCAAGTAAGCGTCATCACCATTAGGCAACGAGAAATTACCACGTCAGAAAAAAGGGATTTAAGTTCTATTTATGCGAAGGGTGGCATATCTAGAAAAACTGACTTGAGATTCTACGAACCTTGTCGGAATATGCCTTATAGCTACGTGTCAGTTTTTTAAAAACTTATACTCATTACATTCACGGAATCATCATCGAAGAGATATGGCGTCTCTAACGGACATTTTTAAAAAACTTTCTTTCGGTGCAAACATCCGAAGGCTCTATACTTCAGGTTCCTATTGTCTATTTATTTACTCATTACATTTACTGGATTATCACCGAAGAGACCGAGCTTTTCTAACTGACATTTATTTGAAACTGCCCTCCTTTACTACATTTTAATCGTCTTTGTTGGATTCTTTTCTTTTATTTACTGTATACTTTCACTGGATACATCACGGAAGAGACCTGGCTTCTTGAACGGACATTTGTGTTGTACATACTTGACGCTATTCACCACGACTTTTTCTTTGATCACTAAAAACATGAGATATATATATATATATATATATTTACTTATATATATATTTTTTTTATATATATATTTATTTACATATATGCATATATATTTATATGTAAATATTTATTTTTATATATATATTTATATATATATATTTATTTGTATATATATATGTGTACATATGCGTGCGTATGTATATATTTATATTTATTTTTTGATTTTTTACTTATATATTGATTTTTTATTTATATATTTATTTATTTATTTATTTTTTTATATATTGATTTTTTGATTTTTTAATTTTTTAATTTTTTATTTATATATTGATTTTATTTATATATCGAATTTTTATTTATATATTGATTTTTTAATTTATTTATATATTGATTTTTTTATTTATATATTGATATTTTAATTATATATTGATTATTTATTTATATATTATTTATATATTGATTTTTTATTTATATATTTATTTATATTTATATATTTTTACTTTAATTTTACATTTATTAATTGAAACCATAGTGAATTATATATACATATATATATATTATATCATAATAAATAGTTACCTCCCCTTTTTAGATAATTTAATTAATTAGAGTTACGTACCTTTAACTATGTTCTAAATATAAATAATATTTTATTTACTCTTAATTAATAAATTTTTTTATTATTATAAATCTAATTTCATATTATATTTTATTTTCCCTTCTTTTTTTCTTTCTTTCTTTCTTTCTTTCTCTCTTTTTTTCTTTCTTTCTTCCTTTCTTTCTCTCTGGTTCTTCACTTCTAAATATAGAATCTCTTACTTAACGGCTATTTTTCTGATCTAGCGTCTCGCCGGCCCCGCATTTCAAATTCCTTGTGCATAGCGTTTCATAACGGTTATAAATGTTTTTTGGAGAAATTCCATCATTTACTATTTCAGACTATGCTGAAGAAGACAGAATCGGGGATTTAAACCCTTTTTCTTGTCAGAAACCACTGGTCCATGTCTGATTAAAATCTGTATTTAAAAATTAAAAAAATATTACGCTCTTAATTTACTTTAATTGAGAACTCTGCTGGTATTCCCCTTTTATTCTTTTTTGAGTATACCTTTATACTTTATATATATATATATATATATATATATATATATATATATATATATATATATATATTCACTTACTGCCGTGGACGTGCGTTAAACCTCACAACTGTCCTAGCGAAACGCATAGCTTCTCCTAGTCAAACCAACCGCACGTTCACGTCGCAAGTACTGCGATCCCAAATGGATCCTTTGTTTATGACAAGTGCTCAGTGCTGTGAAACTACACCCTACTGCCTTGTAGGCTAAGGGGTTGCCTAAAAAGCTAAGGGTGAGTCAACTCTGCCAGAAACATTCAGACGAACCTAGTCCCTGTCAGCTGAGGCAGGCATAATCTACTGGCATGTGAATCACACTCTAGTGCGAAGCATCCTGAGTTCCAGCTATGGGTATATGGCAATACTACATAGTCTTTGTTTAAGCAGGAATCTAGGAGATGGAAAACTCCGATCTAACACCTTCGGCAAATATGTGTTTAGCTTAGTAAAATGAACGCAATGAGTAACACGAAATTTAATTTGAAAATGGCTTGTTTGAACGTCAGAAACCCACTTGATCGTTATATTTCTGACCGGATGATGAGACTAACAGCACCTGCTCGACAAGAACTGTTACGTCTCAACATTGGTATATCAGCTTTGTCAGATACCAGATTGTAAGGGAGAGTAGTCGTGCCGAAGAGGGCTCGGAATATGTGTTTTTCTCGATTCGGAAACCGCAAAGCGAACGACACGACTTGGTGTAGGATTTGTACTTAAGAAATGGGTGGTTTCTAAACTCAAGAATCTTCCTCGTGGTCTAAATGAACGCATTATGACATTACGTTTACCTCTATCTTGCAGCGAAATGCAACTCTTATTTCTGTTTATGCTCCTACATTGGACAGCACACCTGAGCTTATACGATACTTTTATGAAGATCTTCAAAGAGTTATCCTCACTGCTCCGCGAGATGATGAAATTGTGTTGCTGAAGGATCACAATGCAAGAGTGGGTAGACAATATCAAACATGGCGTCTAATTGAACGTTATGGAATTGGAAGTATGAATGAGAGCGGGTTGCGTTTACTGCAATTGTATTCACAGCTGGATGTTGTGAAAACTAACAAGTGTTTTCACCTGAAGCCAAAGTATAAGAACACATGGATGCATCCACAATCCAAGCAATGACATTTGATCGACTACGTCATCAGCTGTAGATGCGTTCTACAGAACATCTGAAAGGTTCGAGTCAAACAGAATGCCGAGTGCTAGACATCGTCTTGTATGTGCTGGCATGAGGTTCATAATTAGGCCGAAGAGGCAATTCAGCAACGTCAAGTGTCTTCGTAAAATAAATGTTGCAAAGCTGAAGGATAAGGAAAGTGCTCTATACCTACATAATAAACTTGAACATATATCGTTTGATGGTACATGAGAGTGTTTTAGGAAGTGTGTTTATTAAAAAGCAGTAGAGGTTCTTGGCTTATCGAAGATGTGACAATAATGCTAACATCGCTCAACTGCTACAGAAAAAGCATGAAGCTTATCAAAGGCGGATTGATAGCGGCTTGTCACTTCCGGATCTTAAGCATGTGAAACAGTCATACTTAGCTATTAAATCATAGTTGCAGATGAATGATGGATGGTGGCGATAGAAAGCTTGTGATATTCATCATGCCGCTTATGTTAAAGACAGTAAAGTGATCGTGACCTGATGAAGACAGTCTATGATACTAGTCATTCTTGTGTAATCTTATTAAAACGCAATGATTGCACGAGTTTCTAAAGGATCCGAGCTACTTGATAGATGGGAAGAACATTATACTGACCTGTTTAGTAATCCGTCGATAGTCAGTATTGATGTGATAGATAGCTTGCCTCAGAGGGCAATCATTGTCGAAATTTAGTATGTTCCTTCCCTCAAGGAAGTGGAATAGGCTTTATTGCAGTCTAAATGCAGATCACCTGGTGGAGATAGTATATAATCTGTGGTGGAAGCCCATTGGTATTGTAAATTAAAGGGTTTAATAACAAAATCTGGTTTGAAGGGCATGTATATCAATATTGCCGTTACTATATTATGGCCTCATTGTACAAGGGAAACGGGGGGGAAGATGAGTGCGACGGTTCTCGAAGCATCTATTTTTTTGAATGTGACATGAAATGTATTTACCAGAATCCTGTTGAATACACTTAATGCCTACATCTGTCTGTTCATGCTTCTTGAGAGTTAGTGGGGTTTTAACAAAAAAGGGTTACCACTGATATAAGTTTTACGGCCTGCCAAATGCAGGAAAATTAATTTACCATCGTCTAGACCTATATCAGGTAACTGTTGATCCGACGAAAGTGTTCCATACAACTAATAGGGATCCGATGTGGAATGTATAGGGTACGTTGGGTTGTCCTCCTAATGGTGTTAGACTCCTTCGCAAGCTGCACGAAAACACGAAATCACGTGTTAACTGCAATTGTCTTTTCAACCTGTTACAGTTAACAATGGTGTTACGCAGGGGTGTATACCTGCATCTACTTTGTTGTCCATCTATTTTTCTGTAAGTCTGCGATTGGCGTTCACTAACTGTGACTACAACAACTAATAATAATACTCACTATCAGGATCATGTGGACATTTCACACTGTTTTTACATTAATCATTATAATAATAATAATAAAAATAATAATAATAATAATAATTATAATAATAATAATAATGTTAATAATAATAATAATCATAATAATAATAATAATAATAATAATAATCATAATAATAATAATGATATTCTTTGTGAAGTAATAAATGTCCGTCTAAGCCAATACGATTAATAAAACAATTACATTTTCCTCTCCAGTGGAAATTATTGCAATGTTCATCATCATATATCATACATAAATCAAACGAATATTGTTCTTATTTAGTTAGTTTTTTTGTTTAATTGTAGCAATTTAACTGTTTCAATACAATAAATGTTCTGTGTTCTGACCGTAAAACTAATTATCAGCTTAATATGATCGAAATCTATGAAATAAAAAAAGTCACTTCTCAAAATGTATTTGTTTTAAATTGTAATGTTTTAGTCAGAGTGTCAAGATAATGTGATTTTTTGGAACTATTATTTTCTTATTGGACGATCATATTTTTTGTGTCACAGGTTATAATGTACGAACGGACATGAAGTTGTTTTGGCGTTTTATTATACATATAATAATAATAACAGTAATACTACTAATAATAATGATAATAATAATAATAATAATAATAATAATTATGATAATAAACAAGAACAGACATGACTGTGTGGGAAAACTGTACACTGAGAACTGTGCAAAAAATTGCATTTCGAATACGGAGACAAATGGTACAAACATAAACCAGAAACAGTACTGGAAAAAGAAAAAAACACAAAATAATCTGGGATATGGATATACAAACATCCAAACTCATACAAGCAAGGAGACCGGATGTTATAATAATCAACAAGAAGGAAAAATCTTGCAAAATCGTAGACTTCGCCGTTCCAGCAGTTCACAAAGTGAAAATCAAAGAAACGGAAACACGAAGCAAATACACGGAACTAGCCAGAGAACTGAAATGAATATGGAGCATGAAGAAAGTCAGTATAATACCAATAATCGTAGGAGCACTAAGAGCAATTCCCCCCCCCCCACAAAAAAAAACTGGAAAAAAGACTGGGAGAAATTGGAATCAAAGGGAACATTGGAACTATACAAAGGACAGCAATGATCAAAACAGCTACAATCTTAAGAAAATCATTGAATGCGGAAACCAACCCGCATAAGTTATGAAGGGTCACACGGAATCTACTACAGGAACAAAATTAGACCACAGAAAGAACACATCACAAATAAAAAAACAGAAAATTCAAGAAATTTCACTTTATAAGTTCACCAATAAATTACACTGGCCTTAACTGACACGACATTAAAATGTACCAATGAACAGAAATAGCAAGAAACAACATCAGATCCCCCTCCCAAAATAAAAATAAAATAAATAAAAATATTAAAAACAATTTAAAAATTAAAAAAAATAATTTAAAAAAAGTAAATAATAATAATAATAATTTTTAAAATAAATAAATAAATAAATAAACAAAAAATAAATGAATAAATAGATAAATAAATACGAAAGGTACCAGCCTAGGCTGACACCACACAGAATATTTGCATAGGGTCAAGGAGGGTGAGAAGGCCGAAGAGAGACAGAAAAAAACAGACCTCCACTGGAAGTGCATAGACTGCTGGGACCTTGGGGAGGCTTATTGCCACCAAATCCCGGAGAAGACCAATGGCCCTTACCAGCGAGAAATCAATGGTAAACGGCTGTAGTGAGACTGCAAATTTATTTGCGGTGGCCATCGAAAAGAGGTGGAGAATACTGGAAATCTGATGAGACTTGTTGTCACTCAGCCCCCGGGGAATAAAACTAGTTGTCAGTAAGCAATCACTGATGGCCTGTGTGAGAACTCCTAGTCAGTAAATAATAATATTACTAAGTTTGTAGGAATTTTGTATCCGTTTGCAATCTTCACATTTCCCGAATAGTTGAAACTTATTCTACCATTTATGCTAATGTTAATTCCCGCGTACAACATGTGATGGTTTTAAGACAAATCATCTAAATATCCGTATTTACCATCCTAAATATAGTTTAATGATGTGACGTAATCTCCTTTTTTAAATATAAATAACAACGGTTTTGCGTCATGAAAGGTATGTTGTGAATATAATACTCTTACTCTAGAAAAACAATCGCCTGGAAAAGGGCTTACTATTCAGAAATAAGTATCGATATCAAAATACATAGAGAAATGAATACTGCTTGACAGAGAAAATTGTCCATCTCTCGGCGTTGTCCGGGATCAAAAATTGTAATATTACAGTATTACTTTTGTTTACTGGTATATATTAACTCCCTTCGGGCTTTGTACTCCATTAAAATTAATATGTTGAAATTGAGGAAGGAGCAAGAAATGAGACATTGAGCATAAAAATAAGAAAAAGGGATGGGATGGGCAGATAGGAAACAGGGGGTTGGAGAGTGGGATGAAAAAATGGGGGAGATGGAAAGAAAGAAAGATAAAGAGACGACTAGTGAGATAGAAGTTTTGTCATAAAGATTAACACATACTATTTAATTTTATCTATTTTGTTTTGATGGCCCTGGCAACGCCGAGTAGCCCTGATAGTCATATAGATTTCTGGTTTAATTGTTTTACTTTTATACGTATAAACAACACGTATGAGTATATACTTATGAAGCAACCTCTCAAATACAAAACAGTTATGTATGTTATTTCCATTCGGCATGGCAATGAGCCAACTCCCACATTCGACTCAAATGATATATGCTAAGTTGAGACTCTGCTTTGCAGCATGCAGAAACCTCTCACAAAAGAGATGGCCACTACTCACACATCTTCGCAGCTTTGCGACAATACCAACTGTTAATTAAAGCTACAGTTTTCAATTCTGAGAAAATATGCAGAACCAGAATCCTCGGAGCAGTTCAAAAATGCATAAATGAACGTTCTGGAAACTCTTACAGTTGCACTGAAACTGTGTATATTTGTTTTTTTTTCTTCTCTATTCGACCATTTCAACAACGTATTGCCCAAGCTTACTCATGCTTTGCGCTATGGTACAGTCACGTCAGCTTTCATAGGCGAAATACGGAGTCTACAATTTATAAGTATACATAATCGACCTTCAGAAAGCAGGGTCTTCTTTCAATAGTCGATGAGGTCAGTTCATCTCACTGGACAGAGTTTTGATGTCATAATGTACATCAGTAAAACCATCTTCAAACACTAGCATCAGCTTCATCTGATTCTCAGCAGAAGTGTACACCTCGCAAGCCACAATATCGTTCAGAACTACAAGGTCGTCGATTGGCACACTGGAAACTGCATAGTCGTTACCAATATAAATAGACTGCACCGTATGAGAACGGAGGGCTTCACTCTTATCGACATCCGCGAAACACGGAACCAACTAAAAGTTGATTACTTCGTGTGTCTTCTGAAATATTATATCCCTCGCTTGCTGACTTCAAATTTCCAAGATTGCCAGAAACACTTCAGAAATGATTTTCAGGTAACCGCCATGTTTTTTTTAAAGAAAACATAACTATCAAGTCAAATGATTCGTTCAAAGCTCACTCAGAAAAAATAGCACTAGTATTGGCATGTTGGCTCAGTCCTTATAGGTACAGATTAAAATATTCCACTTTGACTTAAGACGTCGCGGTTGCGAGTTCAAATCATGACCTCGGCATCACATGTATTTATTGTTTATTTAGTTGTTAAGATGTGCGCTAATGTATTTCTTACGTTTACAAAGGTTCTCGAAAACTTGAAAATTAAGTAAATAGTATTTACCCCCTTACGTTAACGAACATTTTCTTGAACGAACAGACATACATAGATACAGCCAGACAGAGAATGCGCTCGGTATATTAAAATAAATGACACTAGTACTCAGGACCGAGATATATGCCTTGATAGCATCCCACACCAATTACAACAATCAGTATCAACTAATTGTTAGCAGCCGGTGAAGCAGCATTCTAGCCAATGTGTCAATAGACCGCTTAAATATGAAGACATAAAGCAGCCATTAGGTCCAACGTAATATAAAACTGACCCGTTAAAATAAGAAGGAGTTCAAGATAGAACACCACATATAAAGCGCCAAATAGAACACTACATTTGATAAGAAAACAAGCGAATATGTAATCGCGGATGGCGCCCTGAATTATTTTCAACTAGATTTTCCTTAAAAGTACACTAATCTTTTTAAAGAAACCTACCAAATTTCAGCATGAAATAAAGTTGTTGAAGTAACTGAAGAAAAACTTAACGACTTATCATGTTCGAATTCATCGAAAAATTATTAGTCGGCATGCGGACTTAGCAATATTCTGTGGGTGGTAACACAATTACATGACTATTAGTAAATTCTCTATCATATGAAATATATTAATATATCACGAGAACTGATTTGATCAGCAACCAACCGCCATTTTGTGTTCCACTAACTTTATTAGATTTTGCCGCCGAACGGAAACTAGGATTATGTCCGGGTAGGTGAAATCGTCGCTGGGGGAGAATACAAATTTGAACTGGCGGAGTTGAGAGACATTTGCAATGAAATCACTATGCTAATGACGTCAGATGAGACTTGCAATATTTTTTTTAAAATTAGCGTTCTTTTTTCAAGCTGGAAACAAACCACGATTTTGTGTCTTTGTTCAAGCTACTTAAAAAGAAAGATATCTATAGAATCCATTTATTCTTCCTATCAATTGACCACCTCCACTTCAATAGGAAACTGTATTTTTGATAATTTAAAGCGTTAACATCTAAGACGACAATAAAGCCCGGGTTAATAGTCATTGCGTTTTGCTCTGAAAATAGCGAAGGTATTACATTTTGAAAAAAAAAAGCCAAGCACCCCTTCTCTCTCTATCTCTTTCTCCATTCTTTCTTTTACATTGCTTTATTAATTTTAAAATACATCCGAGCACAATGTGGCGTAATCCCCAAATTAGAGTAGACTATTTAAAATATTATCCCGCAAAGGTATATTCTTCTACTTTCAAAACTTTATTTTTCTCGTCAGCTTGGGATTTAAAAATATACATATAGAAGTGGGCGAAGGTGTATATTTAAGTAGGTCTTGCTGTCTCTTTCCCCTTTTGAGTCTAAAGAATGTGATTGTGGAGAAAAAGGGATTAGTAATCTCGCCAACTCTGTAGAGGTCACTTGTAATTTGCGACCTAGATCCACAACCCCAACCTGACATCCCGCCCAATACCAAGTGCTGAACGGATAAGAGAGAAAGAATATAAGAAGAGGAAGAAAATAGGACGGGACTGCGAAAAAGAATGTACCCCTAAGGTTTGGGTTAAGAGGAAGCGAAATTCGTCGCTCCAGACAACGACAGAAGAAACGAAACAATTAAAAGAAATAAAAAGCTTCGAAGAATATTTATGCAAAGTTTATGCACCTTTGAAATTGTTTAACTGTCTGATACTTATATGGACACTAACAAAGAAAACGCCTAGAATACACCTAACAGAATGCCAATGTCGTCTTAAAATGTAGCCACTCGACGAAGCAGAGAATAATTACTTTGACATCTTCATCGCCACTACAACTGTTTATACGTGTCGAAGATTCGAACATTTTATTCTCATGAACTTTTAAGGTTTACCAGCAATTTGTAAGTCAGTCCCTTTTTTCTATCAAGCTGACGTTTTGTTATTTGCATCACACACACACATATATATATATATATATATATATATATATATATATAGAGAGAGAGAGAGAGGGGTTATTCATAAGTCACTTCACTTAGCTATTTAAAATGATTACCATATGGAGCACAAACATACTATGCACTTTTGATAATTGTTATCTTACTCTCTAATTACTGGCATTTGTTATTTTAAATTTGTTCGTTAATATATTTGTTTCTATATATATATATTTCACAATCTATCAAATATGCTACTAAGAGTCGTAAATTCCTTGCAAAAAAGAATGGAGCTATACAGGCAGAACGAAAGTTGACGTTTTGAATATTTGCTGTAATTTTAAACCCCAATGAATGAATTTGTTGAATAAACTTTCTGTTTTGTATTACCGTATTCTTTAACTTCAGAATTTACAAAATAAATAGCTAAGTGACTTATGAATCACCCGTATATATATATATATATATATATAAGGTCGGTCAAGTTAAGTATTTGTTAAACGATCATATTATACTATTTTTGTTTTGTTTCTTTATCCTGTTCCTATTTATATATTTTATACAAAATAAATTGTGTTATTTTAATACTTTAACTTGTGTTAGCCTTCCGTTCTTTCACGAAGTGTTTGCCGTCTGTCTCCTCATCTTTACAGGTGTCGGGAGAAAGAGTTCCTCATCCTCTCCTGTTCTGTGTGCCCGCATATTTAAACCCATCGACGAACATCTTTTCGTTCCTTTTGTATTTCTATTGCATCACCGACTTGTTTTCCCAACATGAGACGACCTTAACAATACATAAGAGATTGTCTGTTAGAGAGTCTGTCTTTCACATTTAAGTCTTATGTATCATTTTAATCGTAAAATTGAAGATTAAACGAACATATACGAGGAGCGTTCAATAAGTAATGCCCCTGACCCACTTCCGATTGTCTCATCTAGATGAAATTTTGCACGTGTAATGATTTAGATCTGTATGGGTGATGTTGCAGAAACGTGTTAAATGTAGCTATTGAGTGTCGCGCAGTGATCCGGTTTTTGTATTTGAAAAGACGCACACCAAAGGAGACTTTTGATGAAATTAAACTCTTGGTGAGTGTGCCCCACCATATGACTTTGTAAAAAGCTGGCATGATTGGAAGTCTGTGGAAGCAGCTCCCAGACCTGGTCGTCCCTCTTCTGCCATTGATGAGGAATCTGTCTGTCAAGTTGAGGTTGCCATTTTAGAAATCGACGTATTACTATTCGCCAAATAGCCCCAGAGGTCAAGATTAGTACAGGGTCTGTGGAAACTATCATTCATGACCATTTGCATATGAATAAGGTGTCTGCCAGATTGATTCCAAGGTTGCTCAAACTTTTCCAGAACAATTAACGCGTCAAGTGTTTGAGGATGAATTTGGAGATGTGCCAAGAAGATGAGTCAAAGTTTATCAAAAGATTGATTACACACGATACAACTTGGGTCCATCACTATGATCCAGAGACCAAAGCCCAGTCAATGCAGTGGAAGCACTTGAACTCACCATCTCCAAAGAAAGCAAGGGTACAGCCCTCCGCTGGCTTACAGGCTTCTGGGACCAGGACGGAGTAGTGATGACAGATTCCCTGGCAAAGAGTTCCACAATTACAGGAACCTATTACGCTTCACTTTTGATGAAATTAAGAGAACCTATCAAAATCAAGAGGCGGGGCAAGATCAGCAAATGTTTCCTCCTCCTGCAGGACAACGCCCCGGTCCACAACTCGCATGTCGCCAGATCAGAAGCACGGGCGTGTGGCTATGAAATCCATCCCATCCCCCTACCACTCGAGACCTTGTAAATTCTGACTTTCATCTTCCCAGCCATGAAATTGTTTTTGAAAGGAAAGCGTATCCCAGATGATGCATCCTTGATTTCTGAAGTGACGACGTCGTTGGAGGACCAACCTGGGGTTTTCTACAAAAAACGGTGTCCGGAGCTGCATCAAACGATGAGAGAAATGCATAAATCTGGGTGGTTCTTATGTAGAGAAAGTCTAATAACTGTGTCAAGTTTCATTAATCTACTGCTATAGGGAATTGGGTCAGGGACATTACTTATTGCGCTCAAGCATCTATGAGATGGTTTTATCTATTGTTCAGCATGTAGCGCTAACATTTTGAATGTCACAATTATTAGGGGTGGTAACGTTTCAGCTTGATATAGTATGCGATTTGGTCTGCTATTAATAATGTTCAAATAGCATGTTCAGATTTAAATGCGCAGTTAAATGGGCGGATATTACTTTAGACACTTTCAAAGAAAAGCTCTTAAGTATTTTTTAATTTTCTGTCAGTAATGTTTAAAATACAATTATTTTGTCTGTCATTCTTACTTTTTGAACGGAATTTTAATTTCTGGGCATATATTAGGTATGCGGCTAGAAATTGTCATACTAATATCTGTAAGCCTATGGTTTTCAATAGCATATCCTTGGTTCTTCACGATTATATTTCAAATGGTAGTTTTGTTAATGTTTATATAACCATAATAGATATTACCTGGGGCAGAAGAGATGTGAACTGCACGCAGTAGGAGATTGAATTGTAAATAATTTTAATTAAATTATTGAAACAATAACTGAGTTTAAAAAATATTGTAACACATAATTACATTGAAATATATTATAATAATGATTAGTTCCCTCATATAGACTGATTCTGGCAATATCGATACGGTTACACGTAATTTGCAAGCAAGTTACTTATTACTAATATCTTATTACTTTTCTCTCAATTAATTTAACACTCTTTAACTGTATGTTGTTTAATAGCGCCTCTTATTTTTTACGCTGTCTATCAGTCTCGCTTCGGTCGCTCTCTCTGTTTATGAACAGTCAAACGTAAAACAATCCATTGTTCTCCTCCTCCAGTCTCTTTCTACATTAGCGAAAGTAGATATCAGAAGGATTACGTGTAGATTACTGCTTACGTCTCTGTTAGCTTCCCTCTGTCCTTCGTTGCCTCCTTTAACGCTACTCCTCTCTCTTTCTATATTGACAAAATATACAGCGAGAAGATACAAATCAAACGACGGTGTATGTATACATTGCTACTCTGTAATGTAAGCTATTCTGTCACATCACTTCCCTATCATCGTTGCTTCATTCAGCCCCTATCATCCCATTTATTTTAGTTTTCACGAAGAGAACATGTAAGATAAGTGCTAACAATATTATATATATATATATATATATATATATATATATATATATATATATATATATATATCGCATGACAAATGTTATACCGTTACTATTGTTTCCAACGCATGCGCACGACTTTTACACGGTCTAATGTCCGATACTGTTTTCTAATTCACTATTTTTTCACATTTCCTGTTCTTTGTTTTTACTTATACTGGTCGGTTATCTTGTTTTATTTATTATTTTGTTCTTTAAATAATTTAATCCAAATTTTATTTTATATCTTGGCTGTTTTACATATGTTATATGTCTATTATATATTTCTAGTTCTTATTTTTTTATAGTTTTAAGTTTTCTAAATCTTACAACTTCTTAGTTAGAGGAACGTAACTCTTCCTCTTTTCAATCTTGATTTTGTTTCTAAATCGAAGAAATACTATTCATCTTATGTCATAGTTTGGTATCTTATTTTCTGAAGACATGAATAGATTTCAAGTTACTGATATATAAAGAGACATGAAAAAGGTGCTAAAAATTGTATAAATGGTATAAATTAAAACAACTTATATAGAATTAATGTCTACTTGAGAAAGTATCTAGCACTGTATACAAGTCTAAATCAACCGGCCTAAAAGCAAATTCTAATAGTTCTCGATGTATATATTCATATATATATATATATATATATATATATATATATATATATATATATATATATATATATATATATAGTAAGCAATGAAAATATATATGGCAATCAAGCTACACAGAGGCTCCTGTGTTTCATCCCCGGGGGGAATCGTCAGGCTAAATGACGATTCCCCCCATGGATGGAACACGGGAGCCTCTGTGTAGATTGATTGCCATATATATTTTCATTGCTTACTACCTAGCTCTACTTACGTATTGAGCACTGTTGAAGTAAATACTGAAAACTGACACATAAAAATTATATCT